>CM067171.1:93387093-93441119 GCA_034093135.1 Erigeron breviscapus | reverse complement strand
TCAATAGGAGTGAGTAACTTATGCATTAGGCTCATGGGTTATTACCTCATGATTATTTGAAAAGTCTTATGGGTGTCCCCTTAATAATTCAAAGATTAAGATTTTATGCGCATTTAAAATAATATTACGATCGTTTTTATTTATTTGGGAGCTTGTAAGTACATGGCAGGAGGATTTTACAAAAAGAAATTTGTATTTTTCCTAGCTGCTACTTTTATGCTGCCCTATTTGCTTTTTAATTTGGCTTATCCCGAGAGGAGATCATGCTCCAACCGGTCTTAGTGCCTCCCGAAGTCTTTTGTTCGACGTCTTTTTCATTCTCCGTTTCTCCGGAGCTTTCTGTGCTTTCTGCTTCGAAGGATCCTTCTTCTGCAGTGGGCCCCATTAGTCCCCTGGGGCCCTTCTGGATAATTCTTGTTGCGTTTGTACAAGGGCACGGAGGTCTCACCCTTTGTGTCTGCGGCCAATGGGGAGATCATCGTTTGCATTCCTCCGTGAGATTTGTATTGTACGCATCCGTGTATTGTGGATACTATCATTTCGAACTTCCTCAACCCCTCCCTGCCTAACAGCATGTCGTAGGGTGAGTTTGCTTTTATCACTACTGCCAAGATTCTTGCGGTCCTCCGCCATGGGAATCCTCCGATGGTAATATCCAACCATATTTGTCCCAATGGGCGAGTTCGTTCACTAGCGAATCCTACCACTTCGCCTTTTAGTGGTAGTATAGTTTCCCGCATCTTCTTTGGCAGTCGGAGGAAGCTTTTTTCATAGATTATGTCACGCCACTTCCTGTATCCACTTGTGCGTTTTTCAGGCATACGTTGCCTATGTTAACCCTTATCAATACCGGGTCTGCCGAACCTTGTCCATCCAGATCAACGAAGTGGTAATGTTTTGGCCCTTCCTTGATCAATGTACTTGATAATATCCTTCTTCGGTGTTCGTCTGGCTCCGGCTCATCGAAGCTCGGCCTAGTTCTTTTTACCAGATGCGACAGCTTATTTTCTCTTGCAGCGTCGTCTATCCGTTTCAATAGTTCTCTGCAATAGTCTGTGCTATGTCCATATCCGTTATGGAAGCAGCAGGATTTGTCGAGGTTCTTTGTTCCTCTTTCGGATAACGGTGCCGGCCTTACGAACGCTTTTGCTATCTCCTCTGTTGACAAGATTTCTGATGGAGTTTTACGGAGGTTAGCAATCGTTCTTTTGTAACTGTTGATTCTGTAAACGGGGGATGGTTCCTCCGCCGGTGCGTCCTCTTCTGGTTCTATCTTTTTTCCATTCCTTTTTACCGTGGTCTTCCATTTAATCATAGCCCTTTCTGCTATTTCTTCTACACTTTTCCAGTCATGAAACTTACTGACCAGGTCTGAATAGCTGGTTGGTTTGCTGAGGCACATATGTCGTATTAGTTCTTTCGATCGGAGCCCGTGTATAACACCGGATATCCTTCCTTGTTCAGATAGGCGCACTAGGTTTCGCGTACTATCCCCGTATCGCTTCAGAAAGTCTTCTGTTTCTTCGTCCTCCTCCTGTTTTATCTCGTGTGCCCGAAGGTGGAAACCGAACTCTCCTACTAGTTTCGCTTTGAAGCTTTCGACGTTATGTATGCATTCCTCTGGTAGGTTTTCGAACCAATTCCTGACCTTTCCGTATAGAAGATAGAGCATGACATGACAGACTTCCGGGTCACTCCATCCTTCGACCTGGGCTACATCGTCGATTTTTTGGAGGAAGGTATTGATCTCGGAGGTGCCGTCATACCAGGGAAGCTCGTATGTATCTAACAGCTTCACCGGCGGCACGTGTTGGCGCAGCTTCTTTGCAAACTGCACACATGATCCCTTGTACTTAGGCTCCGATTTTTCCTGAGTGGCTTCGTCTTTTTTGACTTTAACCAAGGGATCCATCCGAGGATATTGTGGTGCCGTAAACACATACGGGTAATACCATGATCCCTGTATCTGTACCGGGTAACCTCCGGCCAAGGGTAGCATCCCTGCGGGCTGGGCTTGCGGTGCTCCATTCGGGTATAGGCACCCTCCGTAATAGTATGACGGGTATGTTGGTTGATATGGCTGCACTGTACCAGCTGTCGTAATCCCTGTTGGAGTCCCTTGGTACAGTGGGTAGGTTGGGTAGGTAAGGCAGGTCGGGTAGGTGACCCCTATACCTTTAGCTATACCGAAGCTGCTGTCGTGTTTATCCTCAGGTCTGCTTTTTTTCGCCTGGGACTTTCTCGGGCGACCATTGGCCGTCTTGCTTCGCTTTTACTTGATTGATTCCTTGGCCTAGGTCTCGGGTCCTGTTTTCTTTCGAAGGCTCCTGCACCGGAGGCAGTGGACTATCCTGATTCATGCATTCAGGAGTCTGCGCGGTATCTTCTCCCGCTTCTGAAGCCATGCTCCTTTCACCGATGCCTCCCTTCTCATGGCGATTGGTGTTGATTATTTTTTCCGCCACCACTTTTTGGCGCACCGATTGGTCCGACATCTGATTGGGGGAAGGCAAGGGGTCGTCGTTCTCCTGAGTATCAGGAGAGCTGGCAGTCTCGGTGAGGAAGACTTTATCATTATATTCATCGTGGCTGCAAGCGATCTTGGATCCGTACTGCTCTGGTAGGGAATCTAGGTTTGACATAATGCTTTTCTTTTGATCGTGGCTAGGTTCGGTTTTTGAGGACAGAGTGTCCCACGGATGTCGCCACTTTGTTTGATCAAATAATCGCACTATGGTTCAACCGTAGGTGTGAGTGTGGTTGTTGGTGTTTATCGGCGATTCCCTTACGGTCAGAGGGTCGAAGACCGCTTTACCCCTATTGTTTGTTGGTCCTAAGTCGATTCGTTTGACTTAGGGTTTGAAGATTTGATTTTAGGGTTTATTCGGAGATCGAATAAACTATGAGTGAGGGTTCACGTATTGTGTGTATGATGATGCTGCCGTATGGCTCTTCCTCGATTTATATAAAGGGTAAATAACTTGGAGAGGAGGGTAAGAGAATTAGGGTAAATCTCTTCCTCCTTTTGTGAATATCTTTTTTCCTTCTTGAGGAGATTTGTGGTAATCTTGTTACCAAGTTGTGTCCGAGTATATCGGAGCTACGATATTGTTTAAGACAATCATGGGAAAGATCTTTGTTCGATCTTTCTTGTATATCTCCTCGGGGCTGGGTATTTGTTACCTTTTATAGCTCCGGGATAATTGTGTTGGACGGAGGTTCAGCTTCGTTATGGGTGCAAGTAGTTTTACCTATACGAAGGTGACTTCGTATTCTGCTTCTACTTCGGGTACGGAGCTAGAGCTCCGTATGGGTATATCATCAATGCGTGTTCTAGCTGGGGATGGTATGATCGATCTAGAGGGCCGCATAATCCCGGAAGACACAGCTGTTTGCCTTGATTCTGCTTTGGATGATTTGGCCAATATTGATTCTGCATACATTCGTAAGCTTGCCTCTGATCCCGAAGCCTCTCCGTCTGATCTCCTGCAGGTCGTTCCTTAACTCCTCTGAATATTTGAACTTTGTTGGTTATTGGTGAAGCTTTTGGACAAACCTTATGTAATCCTTTGAACAATTTTTGGTGGTTTGCGTGCCTTGGAACAATCTTAAACATTTGATCAGGCCTTCCTTTGTGTTGGGGAAGGTCAATGTATATTATCTTTTGACACCTGCAGCTTTTAAATTAACCAACCCTTAACTTTTTCATTTTTACAATGAACCCATCTTTGAGTGGTTTTTTGGCCGTTCCCTTTTTATTCGGGAGGCTCTTTCTGCTTCGTGAATATCTTAACGGGCGCCCCCTTGAACATTTACACGAAGTCTTTTTATCTATCTGTTTTTACGCGCGTTTATTTTACTTTTGATCGATCTTTTAAAATTATGCTGAAAGCTTTATTTTGTTGAAAAAAAAATTGGCAGGAGGACATTACATAGTAAGGTTCCTAGCTGTTAGCTTTCTTCTTTGGGACTTATCCGGTTAGCTAATCCGGGCTTACCCCTTTTGTCTTTTTAGGGAGTTTACTTTATGGCGGAGGTCTCCATGGGCTTCCGTCCATCTCCCTGAGCCTCTGAATTTGTTGTTCTTCTTGGCTCCTCTATTCCTTTTGCGTATTCTTCGTTTGAACGCTGGTGTTCATGGGGACTGTGCTTCCAATTCTGAATGAATGGAGGGCTCTCTGCCTATGCTGTCACAAGAGATCCGTCTATTCCCTTGCACCTGTCATTCGTTTAGAAGGTTGGACGACAATGTCGTTATCCCTACTTCGCTCTGGAATTTTATTTGCGAATGGATCGTTGACGCTATGATCCTGAATTTTCGCATTGCTTCTCTCCCAAGGATTGCATTGTTCCCAGAGTCTGTTGTGATTACTAGAAATGTGATCTTTTCCGTTTTCCAGTTCGGGTATTTTCCAATTGTTACTTCTGTACGAAGCTCCCCGACGGGCCACGTTCGCTCTCCCGCGAATCCTATCAGCGGCCTTTCGACTTTACGCAGCTTTTCTCTGACACTTCTTGGTAATTCGTAGAAGCATTTTGCGTAGAGAATGTCACATTCACTACCACCGTCTATCTGGACGTTCCTCAATTTTAGTCCCACGACGTCAGCTTCGATTACAATTGGGTCGCTGGAGGGGACTATGTCTTTTAGCGGCGGGAATTGGTAGTGCTGCTCCTGAGGGGGATCCCTGTGTACCTCGGAGCGTATCATGAGGATTTGTGTCGGTGGTGTTTTCTCAGTTTTGTCTGATTCGCTCTTTACTCTTGTTGTCTGGCGGATTCCTTTGACAAGGTGGTCCAACTTTCCTGACTCCACGGCCTCTTCTATGGCCCTTCTTAAATTTCTGCAGCTGTTTGTGTCATGGCCATGGTCTCTGTGGTACTCACAGTATTTTTCCATCTTTTTCTTTTTTGTTATTAGTTTGGCTGGGGTTGGGAAAGTCGAAGCGATCCGTTCCGTGAGGAAAATTTGTTTTGGGGTTTTGGTGAGATTGGATAGGATATTGATCCCACTATCCTTTTCTCTTCCCCCCCATTGACTGTCTTCTCGTCCATATCGGGAAAACCTTCCATTCCCTCCGTACTCTTTACACTTTCTTCCCAAGGAGAAATCCACATTTGTAGTTTCTCTGGCATCTAACTAGATGTGAGCTTTGCCTGTTAGCCCATCGTATGTTTCGGGTAAGTCAGTGCTCAGATGCTCGATGAGATATATTGTGCGCAACCAGTGGATAAGTCCAGAAATCCTTTGACTCTCCGGGAGTCCTCGTACTTGTTGAGCTTCATTGGTATATCTGACAATGAAATCCCTTGTTTTTTCGCCTTCTCTTTGTTTGATGTTGTGCACGGTGATATGTGTCTTTCTGTGCTTCTTCTGCATACTGAACTGGGATTTAAACTTATTTTTAAGTGTTTCAAAATTATCAATGCTGTTTTTTGGCAGTCCGTCGATCCATTCTCGTGCGTCATCCGTTAATAAATATGAGAATGTGTGACAGGTGGTTGGCATGTCCCACCTCTGGATCAGAGCTGCTCCGATAAATTTTTTCAGGAAATCATCCGGGTCGCTTTTCCCATCATAGTACCCCAATTGTTGTGGGTATTTCATCTTTATTGGGAGGGGGTGACTCTGTATGGCTAGAGAGAATGGGCTCTCCGTATTTACCAAATGAGAGAGATCTACTGGCTCCGGGTCTTCCCATTCGTAGGGGTCATTGTCCGGACGGGTCGCGTTCCTTCTGGCTCGGGGGAACCCTTGCTGGTTTCCTCTTGGCCTTTCCTCATTTTGTCGTGCTTCTGGAAAGATCTCCGGACCCCTATTGGCCCTAGGTGAGTGCCTTTGGAGCGGTTCCTGATATGCTCCTTCTCTTTGAATTGTTGAATTCAGCCTTTCTCCTATCTGTACCCCCGTTCTCCTTGGCGGGATGACGGTTGTTTGTGCCTATCGCACTTGTTGGGTGGTTGTCCCCCCAGCTGTCCCTCTTGGGGGGAGCTCTGCCTCAATATACTCGTCTACAGAGTCGGAGTCGTATTCGTTTTCCAGATTTCTAGTGACGTTTCGGACCTGATCTGCTTCTCTTAGCCGGTTCATGATTGTACTTAGCGTGTTGTAGTTAGCTAGTACATACGCTTCGTTTATCTCGTGCTCACTCGATGTTGAGGCCCTATTATTACCCCCTAAGGGTATCTGTGTTCTTTGACTTATAGATGTGAATCATGGCCTGGCTTGCTCCTGGCTTTGCCTCTGGAGTGGTGTCAAAGTGAACCCGTTACTGCTCCGGAGGGGTTGCACCGTTGTCCTATTTGGTCCTTGATCTGGCGAGTTCATTGTCAGTCCTCCGGAGTTCTGACCTTGTGGAGGTGTCGCAATTCTGAATGGGTTAAAGCCCTGTGATACTGGTCTTTCGGCTCCTTGGTTTCGCGGTACCACTGTCGGTCCACTTGGCCCTGAGGCAGACCTATCTGGTGTGCGTTCTTCCGAGACGGTCCGTTCCGTGGCCCTCCCTTGTGATGCAGGTCCTCCTGACGCGCGTTCTTCCAGGGCGAATCGCTCCGTGGCGCGTTCTAGTATTGATGATCTGCTTGGGTATCATTCCGGGGCGGTTACTACAGGTCTATCTTGATTTGTAGTTTGGATCTCAGGCCTTCCAGGGACATTCTGGGTGTCCGGTGTTTCACCCGGATTTGAACCGTGGCCGCCTGCTGTAATGATGGGTAGGCGATAGTTATGACCGGCGTGTCGAAGGAAAACCCGTCTTGGAAGTCCGATACTCCCGGGGGTGTTCGGGATCCTCCTGAACCAGGTGTCCTTGGAGAGTAATCTCCGTCGGCCATAGATTATTATGATCGCGGGTGGGATTTTTTTTTTTGGTGTCCCACGGATGGAGCCAATTTGTTTGATCAAATAATCGCACTATGGCTCAACCGGAGGTGTGAGAGTTGTTTATGGGGTTTTGTCGGCGATTCCCTTACGGTCAGAGGGTCCGAGAGGCCGCTTTACGCCTTATTGTTTATGGTTCCTAAGCCGTTGTATTCGACTCAGGGTTTGAAGGTTTGTTTTAGGGTTTATTCGGAGATCGAATAAACTATGAGTGAGGGTTTTCGTATTGCGTATATGATGATCCTGCCGTATGGGTCTTCCCTTATTTATATAGAGGGTAGATAACTTGGAGAGGAGGGTAAGAGAATTAGGGTAAATCTCTTCCTCCTTTGTCAATATCTTGTTTCCTTCTTGAGGAGATTTGTGGTAATCTTGTTACCAAGTTGTGTCCGAGTATATCGGAGCTTCGGTATTTGTTTAAGAGGATAATTGTGAGGAAGATCTTTATCCGATCTCTCTTGTATATCTCCTCGGGGCTGGGTACTTGCTACCTTTGGAGCTCCGGGATAATCATGTTAAACGGAGATCGAGCTCCGTTATGGGTATAAGTGTTTTTACCTGTACGAAGGTGACTTCTTATTCTGCTTCTGCTTCGGGTACGGAGCTAGAGCTCCGTATGGGTATATCATCAGTGTTCTTCATTGTTTCTCTACTTCTTATCACCCGCAAACAAGTGGCCAAGTAGAAAATACTAATAGGGATTTAAAACGAATTTTAGAGAAAACCATAGGTGATAATCCTAAGAATTGGTCTAAGAAATTGGATGATGCATTATGGGCTTTTAGAACCGCATTTAAGACTCCAATTGGGACTACACCTTATCGGTTGTTGTATGGGAAAACTTGCCATTTGCCTTTAGAGATAGAGCATAAAGCTTATTGGGCTCTTAGAAATTGTAACATGGATTTAATTGAAAGTGGTGAGTTGAGAATGTTGCAATTGAATGAGTTAGATGAGTTAAGATTTAATGCTTATGAAAATTCTAAACTTTACAAAGAAAGAACAAAGGTTTGGCATGATCGTAGGTTGAGAAAGAAAGAATTTAAGGTTGGTGACAAGGTTTTGTTGTTTATGTCCAAGTTTAAATTGAAACAACCTAATTGACTTCAAGATGGATGGGACCCTATGTCATTAAGCATATTTATCCTTCGGGTTATGTGGAATTGTATAAGGGAAATGGGGAAACATTTATAGTCAATGGTCATAGGTTGAAAGTGTTTAATGAAGAAGCTAGTGATGAGGGAGTTGTGGTTGATCAACTCCCGTTTTATGCAATTGATAAGTAATTGGTGATGTGAGTCTAGCTAACGACTCCTAAATAAATTAAGCGCTTCTCGGGAGGCAACCCGTGTATGTTTTCATTTCATTTTTCTTTATTTTTTGTTTCTTATATCGAAAAACCCAAAAACATTTGAAAAATTGAAAAAACCAAAAAGATTTTTGTTTTCTTAGTTTTGTTATGTTTATTTTTCGTTTTTAAAGCTTTTTGTTGAGATGTGCAGGTCCAGAAGTGTCCGGATGTGTTACGGTAAGTTAAACGAGCTAAGGTAAGTGTTAAAGGTGAGTTCAGGTAATGGTGCGTCGCACCATGTAGTGGGTGCACCGCACCTAGGGGTAAAACAAATTGAGTGATTTTTCTGAGCAAAAGGTGCGCCGCACCAGGTATGGGGTGCGCCGCACCACCCCCTATTTTGACCAGATTTGACTTTTTGACTTCTGTTGACTTTTGAGGATTGGGTTGTGATTTTGTAGGGCCGAAAATCTACTTTATTACCTTATCCCGTGATTTTCTTTTTTTTCTCCTTCTTTTGGATTTTAACACACACACATACATTTACTAGTTTTGTTTTCTCCTAAAAACCTCCAAATCATAATTTTCAATTTCAATTTCTCTATTTTCTTTAATTGCATCTAAATATGGTTAGAGGATTGCTATCAAGGGTAAGTTTTTCTTTCCATTATCTTTTATTATTCTTGTGTTCTTGATTATAATTCGAATTTGTTCAAAATTGATGAGGTTAAAGCAAAATTACTTGAATCTTTTGAATGGGTTTTGTGTTTGTCATTGGTTACACTTAATTTGTACAAGTAATTTTTGTTTAAATTGAGAAATTCGGATTTAGGGTTCTTGAGAAATTTGAATTTAATTTGGGGGTTTTGATTGTTAAGGGGTTGGGAAGGTTTGTTGATGTTCAATTTGGTTAAAAATATTTTTAATTTAAATTAATTTCATGATTTTGGACCGAATTATAGTTAGGGTTCTTAGTTTTTGTGAGTTGAATTTGGTTGACCTATGATGAAGGTTAAAGTTTTTACCTAATGTTTGAATTTACGAGGGAAGATAGGTCATTGATGTATTAAGGAAATGAAAAAAATAAATTTTGAAAATCTGCAGTAGGTGCGTTGCACCAGAGGGAGGTGCGTCGCATATCGGGGTGCTTTAGGTTCTGTTTTGTTTTAAAAAATAGCAAGGTGCGCCGCAACTAGAGGGTGGTGCGCCGCACCTGGGCTTGCTGCAGAAAAAAATTTTGATTGTTTGTTTTATGTTTGTCTTGATTTGATGTTTGGATGTTTGTGTGTTACAGAAACAGAAAGGGAAGGATGTTGAGAGTTTAAGTGGAGATGATTTTGTTCCGGGTATTCCAAGAGGACATACTTTTACCATGCCGGACCCGAATGACAATCACCGGTATAAAGATGGTTCCGTTACTTTGAGTGTTAAGACTCACCCGGTGGAACCACATGAATGGTTGCAATTTCCAGGAGTGACGGGCAATGAAAGGGTTCATTACTTGAATCGACTTCAAGACTTAAGGTACAAACATGTGATGGAACCTAAGATTATCTCTTGGTCGGATTTTGATAAGTTGAACTTGAAGGAACCAATTTTGAAAATGTTGACTTGTAAAAATAGAAGGGTTAAGTATCTAGGAGTGTAAGTAACTTTTACATTTTTCCTATTGTGTGAATGTAACTTTCATTTGGTTCATTGTATGTAACTAACTCGCTAAATTGAACGTTTAATGTAAACTTTTTCCGTTGACCAATCAAAAACTTCTACGTGGCACCTCATATGGTTTGCCACGTATACACTTTTACATTAATCGTTCAATTTATCGGGTTAGTTACATACAATGAACAAATTGAAAGTTACATTTACACAATAGGAAAAGTGTAAAAGTTACTTACACCCCCAGATACTAAACCCAAAATAGAAATGCTAATGGGCAAATTAAGACGTATAAGATGTGGGAAAATGTTTTTGGTGGTGATATGACACCGGTTAGGGAATGGTGTCTTGAGTTTTTAAGTACAATTAGAGTTGAAACTAATTTGAAGGTAGATGAGTTTTATACAAGGAAGGTTATTCATTTTCGGGCTGGGGTGCACATTGCCTGAATTTGCTTACTTGACTGGGATGGTTTCGGGAAAAGAATTGAATGAGAGGTATACTTATGAGTTTTTGCGTGAAGGGATATATGATAAGGATGTTACCGGGTTTAGGGATGATAAGACAACAAAGGATTTTTGGTTTGAAATTGGGGGTAGTGGTAAGTTGGCTATGTCTGTAAGTAAGGTATTCGAAATTGAGGTGCCTATTCTTAAGGTAATTCATCGGATGATTACTCATTGTTTCTTGGTAAGGACTGATCATAATGAGAAGGTTTCTCCTACCGATGTTTGGTTAATGAGGTTGTTTTATCAAGGTTCTCCGTATATTTATGCTTGTGCACCATATGTCTTAGCTAAGTATCTTGCATCTCATAAGGATCGCGAGCTTGTTTGTGGTAATTTCATCTCTCATATTTATGCAATGTTGGGTTATGATACGGCTAGGAATACTAAGTCTGTGATTAGGGTGCCTTGCACTCCTTTTGGTTTAGATGGTTTGGCAGGTTTTGGATTGATATATGAGGTGGACGGTAAGGATGTGTTTGTAGGAGATTTACCCGAGGAGCAGAGGCCTATTGGAAAGAGGCGTAGGGATGATGGTCCTAGTGAACCTCGGTTTGCTGGTGGTGCTATTCTATTATTCTAATGTTAATGTTTTAGTTCACTTTTGGTTGTGTTTTATGCTATTTAGATAGGTAGCGATTCATGTGCATATGCTGGCAGTAAGTTCAGCACCCATTCATTTTGAGCGATTCTACCGAGCATAAGAACATTACCAACATCCGGCAAGTTCTCATGATCTTTTATCTTCTTTTATTTTTGCTTTTACCTATTTCCCATAGATTGTCTTTAGTTCATTGTACATTGAGGGCATTGTACAACTCAAGTATGGGGGGGAGGTGATAAGTTGAACTTGAAGGAACCAATTTTGAAAATGTTGACTTGTAAAAATAGAAGGGTTAAGTATCTAGGAGTGTAAGTAACTTTTACATTTTTTATTGTGTGAATGTAACTTTCATTTGGTTCATTGTATGTAACTAACTCGCTAAATTGAACGTTTAATGTAAACTTTTTCCGTTGACCAATCAAAAACTTCTACGTGGCACCTCATATGGTTTGCCACGTATACACTTTTACATTAATCGTTCAATTTATCGGGTTAGTTACATACAATGAACAAATTGAAAGTTACATTTACACAATAGGAAAAGTGTAAAAGTTACTTACACCCCCAGATACTAAACCCAAAATAGAAATGCTAATGGGCAAATTAAGACGTATAAGATGTGGGAAAATGTTTTTGGTGGTGATATGACACCGGTTAGGGAATGGTGTCTTGAGTTTTTAAGTACAATTAGAGTTGAAACTAATTTGAAGGTAGATGAGTTTTATACAAGGAAGGTTATTCATTTTCGGGCTGGGGTGCACATTGCCTGAATTTGCTTACTTGACTGGGATGGTTTCGGGAAAAGAATTGAATGAGAGGTATACTTATGAGTTTTTGCGTGAAGGGATATATGATAAGGATGTTACCGGGTTTAGGGATGATAAGACAACAAAGGATTTTTGGTTTGAAATTGGGGGTAGTGGTAAGTTGGCTATGTCTGTAAGTAAGGTATTCGAAATTGAGGTGCCTATTCTTAAGGTAATTCATCGGATGATTACTCATTGTTTCTTGGTAAGGACTGATCATAATGAGAAGGTTTCTCCTACCGATGTTTGGTTAATGAGGTTGTTTTATCAAGGTTCTCCGTATATTTATGCTTGTGCACCATATGTCTTAGCTAAGTATCTTGCATCTCATAAGGATCGCGAGCTTGTTTGTGGTAATTTCATCTCTCATATTTATGCAATGTTGGGTTATGATACGGCTAGGAATACTAAGTCTGTGATTAGGGTGCCTTGCACTCCTTTTGGTTTAGATGGTTTGGCAGGTTTTGGATTGATATATGAGGTGGACGGTAAGGATGTGTTTGTAGGAGATTTACCCGAGGAGCAGAGGCCTATTGGAAAGAGGCGTAGGGATGATGGTCCTAGTGAACCTCGGTTTGCTGGTGGTGCTACTTCTTCTTCTACACCTTATGATCTTTCTTCTTTGCATGAAGTTGTATTTGGTTTGTATTCGCCTCTGTTGGCAACTAAACAATTTCCTTTTCTGTTTTTAGTTTTCTATTTGTATTTGGTTTGTAGGGTACCACTGATATGATCCTTGATCAGCAGCGGACTATGGGTAGTATGCTTCATAGGTCCTTAGACATTCAGGAGCATTATCGTCCATTGTGGGAAAGGCAGTTGGAGCAACAACATGAGCAGCAGTATGGTCATTTACCCGAGAGGCAGCGTCCTGAGTTTACTCACTTTACTCCACCAGAGATTATTCCACCGAGTCAGCCTGCTTTTGATTTCCTTTTTCCTCAGCAGGGTTACACGCAGGAGCAGTATAGTTTCCAGCCACCAGCTTTTGATCCTTCTACTCAGTCCACTGGTTTTTGTACGTATACCAGTGCACCTCGTTATGGAGGTGATTTCTTTAGCTATTATACGCCACAGGGAGACGAGGCTGGAGGTAGGGCGACTATGGGTACGCCCAATATTGTTCCGGGTGGGGATTTGTTTTCTCAGGATGATGGTGCTCATGAGGGAGGTAGTGTTCGTTCTATCTTTCCACCTCCTGAATTCTAGATTTTGTGATGTTGTTTGTTGGTTGGTGAGTTTGTTGATTATGATGAGTTTAGTGATGGCGGTGCCGGATACCGTGGGCATTGAGTCATCAGTGGTTGCTATGATGTTATGGAAGCTTTTGGACTGCGTTCTTGTTTGTTTTTAGTTTTTATTTATATTTGGTTTGTATTCGCCTCTGTTGGCAACTTAAACAATTTACTTTTCTGTTTTTAGTTTAATTTTCTTTTGTATGGTTAAAGACAAGTATGGGGGGGGGTTGGTGCTTTTAATATTCTAATGTTAATGTTTTAGTTCTCTTTTGGTTGTGTTTTATGCATTTTAGAAAGGTAGCGATTCATGTGCATATGCTGGCAGTAAGTTCAGCACCCATTCATTTTAGCGATTCTACCGAGCATAAGAACATTACCAACATCCGGCAAGTTCTCATGATCTTTTATCTTCTTTTATTTTTGCTTTTACCTATTTCCCATAGATTGTCTTTAGTTCATTGTACATTGAGGGCATTGTACAACTCAAGTATGGGGGAGAGGTAATAGGAAAAAGCCGGATGAATTTTGAGACATTTTTGAACTTTTGCTTGCTTGTCCATATAGTTGAATTACTTTTGTCACTTAAGATTTAATCATACTAGTAATTGAAAAAAAAAAAAAAAAAAAAAAAAAAAAAAAAAAAAAAAAAAAAAAAAAAAAAAAAAAAAAAAAAAAAAAAAAAAAAAAAAAAAAAAAAAAAAAAAAAAAAAAAAAAAAAAAAAAAAAAAAAAAAAAAAAAAAAAAAAAAAAAAAAAAAAAAAAAAAAAAAAAAAAAAAAAAAAAAAAAAAAAAAAAAAAAAAAAAAAAAAAAAAAAAAAAAAAAAAAAAAAAAAAAAAAAAAAAAAAAAAAAAAAAAAAAAAAAAAAAAAAAAAAAAAAAAAAAAAAAAAAAAAAAAAAAAAAAAAAAAAAAAAAAAAAAAAAAAAAAAAAAAAAAAAAAAAAAAAAAAAAAAAAAAAAAAAAAAAAAAAAAAAAAAAAAAAAAAAAAAAAAAAAAAAAAAAAAAAAAAAAAAAAAAAAAAAAAAAAAAAAAAAAAAAAAAAAAAAAAAAAAAAAAAAAAAAAAAAAAAAAAAAAAAAAAAAAAAAAAAAAAAAAAAAAAAAAAAAAAAAAAAAAAAAAAAAAAAAAAAAAAAAAAAAAAAAAAAAAAAAAAAAAAAAAAAAAAAAAAAAAAAAAAAAAAAAAAAAAAAAAAAAAAAAAAAAAAAAAAAAAAAAAAAAAAAAAAAAAAAAAAAAAAAAAAAAAAAAAAAAAAAAAAAAAAAAAAAAAAAAAAAAAAAAAAAAAAAAAAAAAAAAAAAAAAAAAAAAAAAAAAAAAAAAAAAAAAAAAAAAAAAAAAAAAAAAAAAAAAAAAAAAAAAAAAAAAAAAAAAAAAAAAAAAAAAAAAAAAAAAAAAAAAAAAAAAAAAAAAAAAAAAAAAAAAAAAAAAAAAAAAAAAAAAAAAAAAAAAAAAAAAAAAAAAAAAAAAAAAAAAAAAAAAAAAAAAAAAAAAAAAAAAAAAAAAAAAAAAAAAAAAAAAAAAAAAAAAAAAAAAAAAAAAAAAAAAAAAAAAAAAAAAAAAAAAAAAAAAAAAAAAAAAAAAAAAAAAAAAAAAAAAAAAAAAAAAAAAAAAAAAAAAAAAAAAAAAAAAAAAAAAAAAAAAAAAAAAAAAAAAAAAAAAAAAAAAAAAAAAAAAAAAAAAAAAAAAAAAAAAAAAAAAAAAAAAAAAAAAAAAAAAAAAAAAAAAAAAAAAAAAAAAAAAAAAAAAAAAAAAAAAAAAAAAAAAAAAAAAAAAAAAAAAAAAAAAAAAAAAAAAAAAAAAAAAAAAAAAAAAAAAAAAAAAAAAAAAAAAAAAAAAAAAAAAAAAAAAAAAAAAAAAAAAAAAAAAAAAAAAAAAAAAAAAAAAAAAAAAAAAAAAAAAAAAAAAAAAAAAAAAAAAAAAAAAAAAAAAAAAAAAAAAAAAAAAAAAAAAAAAAAAAAAAAAAAAAAAAAAAAAAAAAAAAAAAAAAAAAAAAAAAAAAAAAAAAAAAAAAAAAAAAAAAAAAAAAAAAAAAAAAAAAAAAAAAAAAAAAAAAAAAAAAAAAAAAAAAAAAAAAAAAAAAAAAAAAAAAAAAAAAAAAAAAAAAAAAAAAAAAAAAAAAAAAAAAAAAAAAAAAAAAAAAAAAAAAAAAAAAAAAAAAAAAAAAAAAAAAAAAAAAAAAAAAAAAAAAAAAAAAAAAAAAAAAAAAAAAAAAAAAAAAAAAAAAAAAAAAAAAAAAAAAAAAAAAAAAAAAAAAAAAAAAAAAAAAAAAAAAAAAAAAAAAAAAAAAAAAAAAAAAAAAAAAAAAAAAAAAAAAAAAAAAAAAAAAAAAAAAAAAAAAAAAAAAAAAAAAAAAAAAAAAAAAAAAAAAAAAAAAAAAAAAAAAAAAAAAAAAAAAAAAAAAAAAAAAAAAAAAAAAAAAAAAAAAAAAAAAAAAAAAAAAAAAAAAAAAAAAAGTGAAGTGAAAAAAAAAAAAAAAAAAAAAAAAAAAAAATAGGAAGAAAAAAAAAAAAAAAAAAAAAAAAAAAAAAAAAAAAAAAAAAAAAAAAAAAAAAAAAAAAATAAGCTTGGACTGTCAGTTGGTATTTCTCATTTTTTTTTTTTTTTTTTTTTTTTTTTTTTTTTTTTTTTTTTTTTTTTTTTTTTTTTTTTTTTTTTTTTTTTTTTTTTTTTTTTTTTTTTTTTTTTTTTTTTTTTTTTTTTTTTTTTTTTTTTTTTTTTTTTTTTTTTTTTTTTTTTTTTTTTTTTTTTTTTTTTTTTTTTTTTTTTTTTTTTTTTTTTTTTTTTTTTTTTTTTTTTTTTTTTTTTTTTTTTTTTTTTTTTTTTTTTTTTTTTTTTTTTTTTTTTTTTTTTTTTTTTTTTTTTTTTTTTTTTTTTTTTTTTTTTTTTTTTTTTTTTTTTTTTTTTTTTTTTTTTTTTTTTTTTTTTTTTTTTTTTTTTTTTTTTTTTTTTTTTTTTTTTTTTTTTTTTTTTTTTTTTTTTTTTTTTTTTTTTTTTTTTTTTTTTTTTTTTTTTTTTTTTTTTTTTTTTTTTTTTTTTTTTTTTTTTTTTTTTTTTTTTTTTTTTTTTTTTTTTTTTTTTTTTTTTTTTTTTTTTTTTTTTTTTTTTTTTTTTTTTTTTTTTTTTTTTTTTTTTTTTTTTTTTTTTTTTTTTTTTTTTTTTTTTTTTTTTTTTTTTTTTTTTTTTTTTTTTTTTTTTTTTTTTTTTTTTTTTTTTTTTTTTTTTTTTTTTTTTTTTTTTTTTTTTTTTTTTTTTTTTTTTTTTTTTTTTTTTTTTTTTTTTTTTTTTTTTTTTTTTTTTTTTTTTTTTTTTTTTTTTTTTTTTTTTTTTTTTTTTTTTTTTTTTTTTTTTTTTTTTTTTTTTTTTTTTTTTTTTTTTTTTTTTTTTTTTTTTTTTTTTTTTTTTTTTTTTTTTTTTTTTTTTTTTTTTTTTTTTTTTTTTTTTTTTTTTTTTTTTTTTTTTTTTTTTTTTTTTTTTTTTTTTTTTTTTTTTTTTTTTTTTTTTTTTTTTTTTTTTTTTTTTTTTTTTTTTTTTTTTTTTTTTTTTTTTTTTTTTTTTTTTTTTTTTTTTTTTTTTTTTTTTTTTTTTTTTTTTTTTTTTTTTTTTTTTTTTTTTTTTTTTTTTTTTTTTTTTTTTTTTTTTTTTTTTTTTTTTTTTTTTTTTTTTTTTTTTTTTTTTTTTTTTTTTTTTTTTTTTTTTTTTTTTTTTTTTTTTTTTTTTTTTTTTTTTTTTTTTTTTTTTTTTTTTTTTTTTTTTTTTTTTTTTTTTTTTTTTTTTTTTTTTTTTTTTTTTTTTTTTTTTTTTTTTTTTTTTTTTTTTTTTTTTTTTTTTTTTTTTTTTTTTTTTTTTTTTTTTTTTTTTTTTTTTTTTTTTTTTTTTTTTTTTTTTTTTTTTTTTTTTTTTTTTTTTTTTTTTTTTTTTTTTTTTTTTTTTTTTTTTTTTTTTTTTTTTTTTTTTTTTTTTTTTTTTTTTTTTTTTTTTTTTTTTTTTTTTTTTTTTTTTTTTTTTTTTTTTTTTTTTTTTTTTTTTTTTTTTTTTTTTTTTTTTTTTTTTTTTTTTTTTTTTTTTTTTTTTTTTTTTTTTTTTTTTTTTTTTTTTTTTTTTTTTTTTTTTTTTTTTTTTTTTTTTTTTTTTTTTTTTTTTTTTTTTTTTTTTTTTTTTTTTTTTTTTTTTTTTTTTTTTTTTTTTTTTTTTTTTTTTTTTTTTTTTTTTTTTTTTTTTTTTTTTTTTTTTTTTTTTTTTTTTTTTTTTTTTTTTTTTTTTTTTTTTTTTTTTTTTTTTTTTTTTTTTTTTTTTTTTTTTTTTTTTTTTTTTTTTTTTTTTTTTTTTTTTTTTTTTTTTTTTTTTTTTTTTTTTTTTTTTGCTTTTACCTATTTCCCATAGATTGTCTTTAGTTCATTGTACATTGAGGGCATTGTACAACTCAAGTATGGGGGGGAATTTGTGATATGTCCATTTGTATGTATATTCCCTTGACGTTGACAAGCTTCACACGTCTCCACCAATGTTTGAGCTTCCTTAAAAATGGTGGGCCAATAAAAACCTGCATCAAAAACTTTCTTACCGGTAACGGAAGGTCCATAATGACCACCGGTTGGCCCTCGGTGACATCCATCCAAGATTAATCTAGTCTCTCCTCCCGAGACACATCTTCTAATCATTCCATCTGCACAAACACGAAACAAATATGGTTCCTCCCAAAAGTAATGTTTCACATCGGAAAAGAACTTTTTCCTTTGGTGATCCGACCATCCTTTTGGAAGTACCCCTGCAACAAGATAATTAGCTAAATCTGCATACCATGGAACATTAGAATCAATACTCATCAAATATTCATCCGGGAAGGCATCATCAATATCCTTTTCCCTCAATTCCTCACGGTGAGGATCCTCTAATCTACTTAAGTGGTCGGCCGCCAAATTTTCAGCCATTTTCTTATCCTTTATCTCAATGTCAAACTCTTGCAAAAGCAAGATCCAACGTATGAGACGAGGTTTAGCATCTTGTTTAGCAAACAAATACTTAAGGGCTGAATGGTCAATAAAAACAACGGTCTTACTAAGCACTAAGTATGACCTAAACTTATCAAATGCATAAACAACCGCAAGCAACTTTTTTTCAGTAGTGGTGTAATTCTGTTGAGCACTGTTAAGAGTCTTGCTAGCAAAATAAATAGGACGAAAATGATTACCTTCTCGTTGTCCTAAACAGCTCCAACTGCAAAATCACTCGCATCACACATTAGTTTAAAAGGTTGAGACCAATCGGGAGAAACCATAATGGGTGAATGAGTTAAACGGTCTTTAAGCAATTCAAATGCCTTTAAACAATTCCGAGTTGAACTCGAAAGGCACATCTTTCTCAAGCAAATGGGTCATAGGTCGGGTTATCTTAGAAAAATCTTTAATAAATCTACGGTAGAACCCGACATGCCTAAGAAACTTCTAACGGCCTTTACATTAGTAGGTGGAGGTAATTTAGCAATAACATCAATTTTAGCTTTGTCTACCTTAATCCCCATACTAGACACCTTATGTCCCAAAACTATGCCCTCTCTAACCATGAAATGGCATTTTTCCCAATTAAGTACAAGGTGTGCCCGGTCACATCGCTCAAGCATCTTATCCAAATTGGAAAGACACTAATCAAAAGAATCACCAAAGACCGAAAAGTCATCCATGAAAACCTCCATAGATGTTTCCAACATGTCTTGGAATATCGCGATCATACACCTTTGAAAGGTGGCGGGAGCATTACATAATCCAAATGGCATCCTACGATAAGTATATGTGCCAAAAGGACATGTAAAGGTCGTCTTTTCTTGATCATTGGTGTCAATGGGTATTTGAAAGTACCCGGAGAAACCATCAAGAAAACAAAAATACTCGTTACCGGCTAACCGTTCGAGCATTTGGTCAATGAAAGGTAAAGGGAAATGATCCTTATGGGTTGCATCATTCAATTTTCTATAATCAATACAAACACGCCACCCGGTAACCGTTCTAGTAGGTACAAGTTCATTACGGTCATTGGTCACAACAGTCATCCCCCCTTTCTTCGGTACACAATGGACCGGACTTACCCATGGACTGTCAGAGATAGGATAAATAATACCCGCATCTAAAAGCTTAATTATCTCTTTCTTAACGACATCTTTCATATTCGGATTTAGCCTCCGTTGCCTTTGAACAGTTGCTTTACAGTTTTCATGCAAATTAATTTTATGCTTACAAAATTCGGGGCTAATTCCGGGTATGTCCGATGTACGCCAAGCAAAAGCCCTTTTATGGGACTTTAAAACAGTCATTAACTTACATTTTTCATCATCCGAAAGTGACGATGAAATGACAACAGGTAGAAGTGACTTACCTTCGATGAATGCATATTCCAAGTGCACGAGAAGTGGCTTGAGCTCCAAATCGGTCGGGGGATTCTCCACTAAAGTTTCAATCTTCAAACCGTCCCTTTCAATCTCCTCAAAAGTTTCATCCTCCGGTGGTGACTCATCGGTGCTTAGCTCCATAATCTCTCTCACCATGTCCCCAACCATCACTTGCTCCTCTTCACTACAAGCAAGCAAAGCTTCTCCTTCATCCGTGTCCAAAAAGTTGAGCAACTCCATCTCCAAAGCTTCATCCTCTTCAATTACATCAATCCTGAAACATGAATCATCATTAGAGTAAGGATGTTTCAAAGCTTTATCAATAGAAAACGAAATTCGATCATTCCCTATTCCTAATGAAATGACCTTATCTTTGACACGAATAATAGCATCGGCCGTATACAAGAAAGGTCGGCCTATAATAAGAGGCACCTTGGTATCCTCTTCCATTTCAAGAATAACAAAATCGGCCAAAAAGACAATATGGCCTACTTTAACACACAAATTTTCAGCAATCCCCATGGGATACTGAAATGAATGATCGGCGAGCCTAATGCTCATCCGAGTTGGCTTCAATGCCGCTAAAGACAATCTCCTATAAACTGAAAATGGCATCAAATTAATGCTAGCACCAATATCGGCTAAAGCATCACAAGTAAGCTTAGCATCAAGAGAACAAGTAATCAGAAAACTCCCTGGGTCTTCAAGCTTAGGAGGAATCTGATTTTGCACAATTGCCGAGCACTCCGCGTTGAGGAAAGTAGCCTTAGCTTCCTCTAGCTTCCTCTTATCCGTCACAAGCTCCTTGATGAACTTGGGATAGTTCGGCATACCTGAAAGTAACTCAACCAAAGGAACATTAATATGAACTGATTTAATCATGTCAATAAACTTACAGTATTGTTCCTTGAGCTTGTCCTTCCTCAATCATTGAGGAAAAGGAATCTTAGGCTTGTAAGCCTTTACTTCAGGTTCAACAACCACCGGTTTAGCAACCGGTGTAGGTGTAGATGTAGGTGGAACGGCCGGCGATGTCACGGCTGGGTTCGGCTCCACTACAATCTCCTCATCAACTTGTTCTTCTTCCTCCTCCTCACTATCAATCTGCAATGAACCATTAGTAGCACTAGAAATAGGAGGAGAAATAGGAGAATTAACTACCTTACCGGACCTAGTAGTAATGGCATTTACATGCTCATTCCTAACATTAGGGTGTTGATACTTATTACCTCCATCATTTGACCCGGAAGGCTTAGGATTTTGTTGGGTATTACTTGGCAAAGAACCTTGTTGACGATTTGAATTACCCATCCTATCAAGCCTTACACCTAAATCCTTGATTGCCGCTTGTTGATTCTTGATATTTTGATTCATCTTCTCATTCAAAGCGGTGATGTCAATTCGGCAGTTATCATTCTTCTTCTCTTGATTAGTTATGAACTTCTTCACAAGGTCCCTAAGCTCGGCATTAGGATCAACAACTTCGGTAGGTTGAACTTGATTACCTCCTTGATTTCCTCCTTGCCATGAAGCTCCCAATCTAGACCTGAAATTTCCAGCACCATTAGAATTAAAATTAGAGTTAGAATTACCTTGGTACCGGTTTTGATAAGCTCCATTCCTTTGAAACAGCCCCCGATTTGCAAGAGGTGGTTGGTATTGGGTTTGAACATAATCAACTTCTTCATTTCTCGGCACTTTATCACAATCTTCCGTGTAATGCCCATCACCACAATTTTCACAACCCGCAACCGCCGTTTTCAAGTCCCTTTCAAGAACACCAAATCTACTTTCCATAGTTGCAAACTTCTTTTCAATTGTGCTTGTTAGAGCCTTAATTTCAGCCACCACATCATTACTTCCTCCAACATCAACCCGAGCAACATTCTTCCTAGTCACCTTAACAAATTCCGGTTTAGTTCTACCCGCCTCTCTAATCAAACTAGTTTTGACCATATCTTCCATAATCTTATAAGCTTCATTGTAGGTGACATTATTAATATTTCCCCCACAAGCCCAATCTAATTCTCTTTGAGTGCGGCTATCTAAACCCCTAAAGAAGATGAGAATATGCTCATTCAATTGAATACCATGACCCGGACATCTCCTTAGCAATTCCTTCAACCTCTTCCCTCAAATCTTCCCAAGTCTCAAATATGTTCTCATCAAGCTCATCATACCAAATCGCAGCCTCTCCCGTGAGAGACAACGGAAACAATTCAAGCTTAACATGTGGCATTTGAGTCTCCCCATACTTGAACAACCTACATACCTTCTCAAACTTCTCAATGTGGTCATACGGATCCCACTTATGCACCCCATCAAACTGATTGTCCTCAACACGTGTCAAATGAGGTCCCTTGATATTAAAATTAGGAGCGGTGGTTGGAGGACGAATAGCCGAACCCCTATTTGGTGCAATGATTCGGGTACTCTCCCCAATAGTTCTATCAAAAGGGTGAACATGTTGTGCTTGTCCGTCCATGTTTCTGGGTGAAGTAGGTGGAGTAGTCGGTGGTGTGGAATGTGGTGAAGTTTTCGGTGGTGATCCCGGTGGAGTGTTATGTAACACCCCGAGCTGGGCTCGAAATATTACCGAAAAGATATAGCGTATGCATGGGATTATCGTAGGACATGAACTATATGAATAAAAAGGGATTCGGTGAACCCACACTGAACATTTAAAGTATAAGATCGTACAAAATAAGAAACCATCAAGCAGTTACAAAACCGTACAACGAAAAGCTAACGGTTCTAAACATAATCCAGAAAGGAGGGTAAATGAATAACGGATCCATGTAAGTCCAAGCCCAAGCTCTAGCAAAGCAACAAATTATCCATCACGTCTCTGATTTCACCCGAGTACCTGAAAAGTGTACTAAACAAGGTCAACACTAGGTTGGTGAGTTCGTAGGAGCAAATGACCAGGATCTAATGCCAAAGCCATTCACAATGTGCTCAAGGCACGTCATGTACCATTAATGTGCTCAATGTACGTCATGTACTTCAATGTGCTCAAGGCACGTCATGTACCATTAATGTGCTCAATGTACGTCATGTACTTCAATGTGCTCAAGGCACGTCATGTACCATTAATGTGCTCAATGTACGTCATGTACTTCAATGTGCTCAAGGCACGTCATGTACCATTAATGTGCTCAATGTACGTCATGTACTTCAATGTGCTCAAGGCACGTCATGTACCATTAATGTGCTCAATGTACGTCATGTACTTCAATGTGCTCAAGGCACGTCATGTACCATTAATGTGCTCAATGTACGTCATGTACTTCAATGTGCTCAAGGCACGTCATGTACCATTAATGTGCTCAATGTACGTCATGTACTTCAATGTGCTCAAGGCACGTCATGTACCATTAATGTGCTCAATGTACGTCATGTACTTCAATGTGCTCAAGGCACGTCATGTACCATTAATGTGCTCAATGTACGTCATGTACTTCAATGTGCTCAAGGCACGTCATGTACCATTAATGTGCTCAATGTACGTCATGTACTTCAATGTGCTCAAGGCACGTCATGTACCATTAATGTGCTCAATGTACGTCATGTACTTCAATGTGCTCAAGGCACGTCATGTACCATTAATGTGCTCAATGTACGTCATGTACTTCAATGTGCTCAAGGCACGTCATGTACCATTAATGTGCTCAATGTACGTCATGTACTTCAATGTGCTCAAGGCACGTCATGTACCATTAATGTGCTCAATGTACGTCATGTACTTCAATGTGCTCAAGGCACGTCATGTACCATTAATGTGCTCAATGTACGTCATGTACTTCAATGTGCTCAAGGCACGTCATGTACCATTAATGTGCTCAATGTACGTCATGTACTTCAATGTGCTCAAGGCACGTCATGTACCATTAATGTGCTCAATGTACGTCATGTACTTCAATGTGCTCAAGGCACGTCATGTACCATTAATGTGCTCAATGTACGTCATGTACTTCAATGTGCTCAAGGCACGTCATGTACCATTAATGTGCTCAATGTACGTCATGTACTTCAATGTGCTCAAGGCACGTCATGTACCATTAATGTGCTCAATGTACGTCATGTACTTCAATGTGCTCAAGGCACGTCATGTACCATTAATGTGCTCAATGTACGTCATGTACTTCAATGTGCTCAAGGCACGTCATGTACCATTAATGTGCTCAATGTACGTCATGTACTTCAATGTGCTCAAGGCACGTCATGTACCATTAATGTGCTCAATGTACGTCATGTACTTCAATGTGCTCAAGGCACGTCATGTACCATTAATGTGCTCAATGTACGTCATGTACTTCAATGTGCTCAAGGCACGTCATGTACCATTAATGTGCTCAATGTACGTCATGTACTTCAATGTGCTCAAGGCACGTCATGTACCATTAATGTGCTCAATGTACGTCATGTACTTCAATGTGCTCAAGGCACGTCATGTACCATTAATGTGCTCAATGTACGTCATGTACTTCAATGTGCTCAAGGCACGTCATGTACCATTAATGTGCTCAATGTACGTCATGTACTTCAATGTGCTCAAGGCACGTCATGTACCATTAATGTGCTCAATGTACGTCATGTACTTCAATGTGCTCAAGGCACGTCATGTACCATTAATGTGCTCAATGTACGTCATGTACTTCAATGTGCTCAAGGCACGTCATGTACCATTAATGTGCTCAATGTACGTCATGTACTTCAATGTGCTCAAGGCACGTCATGTACCATTAATGTGCTCAATGTACGTCATGTACTTCAATGTCCACACAACCAAACACCCTGTGTATATACTTCGTACGATACTACTTTTGAAAGGCCTTTGATGCTTATATATAGGGTCACCCGCAGCCTTCCCACCACATATCCAACCTTTCAAAGGCATTACCGTCCTCCATATATACACAACTAACCTATAACAACTCAACATACATATACAATAACCATATAACAGATCACATAATTCTACATCTACAAAACCGTTACACAACATGTAAATCCATAAATCAATCAATGTCTCCATAACAACCATGTTCATCAATGACCCTCACAAGTATATTCACATTTTAAACGACATCAAGGTATATAGAATACTCATAGTAAGCAAGAGCAGGGAATAATGATATCAATAAGGAAAATCAAACGTATGCACAATTGAACCATGTCCTAAATCAAAGCACACATATAAATGCACACACACAAGCAAGTAAGCACACAAGTTGTACACTTTTCAGCCCAAATCTCAATTGAGTAGGGAGCTACAAAACTCACCTTGATTTCCAAGCAAAACGACAAGTTAATATCGAGCTATAAACGTCCAACAACCGCCACGTGTCCACAACCTACAAATGTATATCATAGTATCATCAAGTCAACTCTATAACCCTACACAAGTTGGTTAAGTAAGTTCAAGTCAAGTCACAACCCACAAACGCTTCAATGACTTTCCCGGGTATGACTAAGACACTCTGAATCGAAATTTTTAGAAATGGAGAAGGATTCAGCCAAAATGGATAACACCACAAGAAACTAGACTCTCATACGATTCCAACGATAGGTCATATGACTCAATTGGACTTACGGATCAAAAGTTATAAGCGTTTGAAGTTTAACTAGAAAAATGTTCGGCTGAACTAGTCTCACTGCGCCGCAGTCAGACCCTAACAGTCCCACTGCGCCGCAGTGAGACCCAAACACAATTTCGACCAGAAATATGCCACTGCGCCGCAGTGGGGTCTGGCCCTTCCCACTGCGCCGCAGTGGGCAAAACCTGCACTTCAGGTGCAGCAGTTTCAGCACCTAAACGACCCCAAAACTCCATTTTTGACCCAAGGATCGATCTAGGAAGGTTCAAGACATGTTTTAAAGCATAAACTAACATCATTTGACATAAACAAACATAACCCACATCTTAGTTTCGATTCATAACATCAAATCCTTGCTCAAATCCATTTTGACCCATTTCAAACCCTAATTGAACCCTAATTCGATTTGACCCGATTTGTGACCCGAATTTACTTGTAATCAACTAAAAGCAAGTTAATAAACATAAAATGATGATTATGGGATGAATTTTACTTACCAAAACCTTCACCTAGTCTCCAACCCGAATTTGACCCGAAATGGCTAGAAATCTTGCACTTTGAAACCCAAATTTTTGATATGTTGTTAAGATGAGGTTGATGATGAAAACCCCTAACAAAATCTTGCTTAATTTCCAATATATGAGATAGAAATCTAGAGAGAGAGGTATGTGTTTGTGTGTGTTTCTTGGAAGAGAAAAGAGAGAAAGAGAAGATAAAAAATGAAATGGGTGGAGGAGGGGAAGTTAGAAGGGGGGCCGGCCTAGACTCCAAAAGGGTAGGCTCCCGCTCCGCTAAATTCGACAAATAGCTAAACGTTAACCCTTTAAATGCCAAAACGAACTCACAAACATACTTTAACTTAACGTTTCTCTAAAACTCGCTTATTCTCCCAAGTTGCTACCTTGATTTACAAAAGTCATTTACATTTAGTTGTTTTTAAACTGTAGGCATCGATTAGCACGACTAATGAACTCGACTAGCGTATAAGTCCCAAATTGCACGACAAATTGATCTATATGTACACATTGTACTTAAATGAACCCCAAAGGACTTAAATTTATATTACTAACTAAATTGTTAGCCAAATTGCACAAATAGTCAACGGGTCAAAAGTCACAGTTGTTACACGTTACCTTTCTTTTACTCCGTGTTTTTGGAGTTGGAAGGAGTTCCGAAAGCATAATTTAATTGATATATTGTGCTAATTTTTGAGGTAACGGTTTTAATAGGTTTCCTCCCACGTTTCTTGGTTTTTCCCGGATTAGATTGAGGGCTCACTAGTGGTTGGCTAGAAGACCTCAAGTTCATCAACTAAGAAAGAATCCCTGAAAACACAAACAAAGAAAACCCGTCAAACGCACCAGGTTACAAAAGCAAAACAAAACAGAAAATTAAAGACTAAAAACGAAAATTAAACTAAGAAAACAAGTAACTCTCTTGTACGTGAGTACAAGAAAGGATCAACTACGAAATCTCAAACTATAACTCTTAAATTAGTCCCCGGCAGCGGCGCCAAAAACTTGATGTGTGAAAATCTAGTTAAATTAAAATCTAGAAATACTTCGTACCGATTACTACACACAACCGGGCAGTGGACCCGTCCGTATGAAATATAGTTCAAAGTAAGTCCAGGATCGTTCCACAGAGACTAACAAGAGCAAGCGAGTTTTAAGTAGTTAAGAAAAGGTTTGGATTTTTGGACTCCCGTCACTTGAATTTTTGAGAAGTTAAATTGAATTAGAAAAGTTAGCAATTCCGGAGAATTTAAACGAAAAGAGAATTTTGTATTATCAATAAGAATTAAAAGATCATCTACTTCGAATCCATGACACAACTTATTTAGGTTGCATTTAAGTTCAAACCAATTCAACTATGTTGATTTTATAACGAGGCTAGACAAAGAACTCACTAGTTGCGCACCTAGCTTATTACCCTATCCGACCCATTAACCAATTGTTCGATCCCTAAGATTCCGTTACCACGTTCACTATCAAGACCTACTTAATTGACGAATTTGTATTGCTATTGTAAACAATCTTGTCTATCGATTGTACCCAACCGTCAATACTTCGAATTCTATTATCTATTGTTGTTTATTATCTTGCTACCACAAGTTAACACCTATCAATTGTACCCAATCGACTAGAATAATGTACTCCTAAACTTAGATACCTCTAAATCATTCATACATTATCAACAAATCAATAGATAAGAACATAAGAACTCAAAACATTAAGATCTCGACAAAACGTTTAACAATCAACTTGAATTCAAAAGATTATGCAACCATTATTCATTGTGTCACTTCATCTCAGTAGATGATGAAGTATTTAGCTAGACATAATCATAAATAAATCACAAATAGCAAAAGAAAGAGTAAACATCTTGTACCAAAGTGTGAAAGACAATGAAAAGCTAAGAAAATCGATGTTGGAATGCCTTGAATCTCTCGAGCAACCCTATGAACTTGGAGAACGTAAAAGCTGCTGAAAAGTGCCTCAAGAAACCCTAAAATCGACCCAAAGTGAAAGTATATCGAAAACCCTTGCTGAACCGACCTACAGGTGCGACGCACCAAGCATCAGGTGCAGCGCACCTGCCTTGTTTCCAAATTCCAAAACTGCCCGATATGCGACGCACCAATGGGTGGTGCGCCGCACCTCCACTCTTTCTCAATTTTCTTCAATCTTCTGATCAAATTATGCGACGCACCTACACATTGGTGCGACGCACTCATCCATTTTTTCAGTAAAACTTGTGATTTTCAACTCAATCTTTCTCATACTTGTACACGAACCATCCTATCGCATCTTTTATCCATCCAAAAGCTATTTCTAACCATTTTACATGTTCTAAGCCTGAAAACACTAACAATACCATCAAAGCATCGAATATACATATAATTTGCACATAATTAAGCTTAAAACGACTAAGAAACGATATGGGAATATACATATAAATGGACATATCAACGCTTGATTGAAGAAAATTAGGGAAGAAGATTTGTTGGTATTTTCAGATACATCAGAAAGTTAAGTTAAGAGCAGAAGACACAAAGTTGGTTGTTGTTTGTTGATGTGCACTGGAAAACAGAGACGAATCCATAGGGGCTGTTGTTTTGTGAAACTTGGTTCATCAAAGAAAGGCCAGAGGAATGTATATAAGGAGTGATTGGAACCTGAAGTGTTACAGGACATGTGCAAATTCAGGAGAAGGCAAGGCGTATTCAAGGTGCTGTATGGCATATCCAGGAGGGAATAGAAAAGCCATGACTGAAAGCAAATGGGTCAAGAGGACCAGAGAAGGTTGCTTGATAGAGGACACGATTGGATTCTCAAAATTTGCAAGATGGACTCGTGAGAGGAGGAAGTAAGTGTGGCATGTAACAAACAGTGGTGTTATGAACCAGAACAAGCAAGGGTCGAAGAATCAAACATGGGTTAACGGTTAGGGGGGTGAATGTTGGCTTAATTGTTCAACCCAAGTTTTATTGTGTAATGGGTCAAAGGGTTATTAGTCATAAGTATGTATTTTATGTTAATTGTGTATTGTTTAATTAAGATAAGGGGTGTTAGTTGTAAAGTTAATAGAAACCGGTTTGGAGAAAGCAGTTACTTAACTGCCGATGACTCCTATATGGATCGACACATCCATTCATAGGCACCGGTTTGTTGTGTATATATATACCCATAAGCGTCTGTAAAATACCAACCCATATTCAGTGTAAATAATATATAGTTTGGGTTCATTCTCTTTTCTTGTTCTCATAGTTATATTTTGATTCTTGATTATGGATTGACAATGATTCTGGGACAATAAAAATGTGTATGTCTAATGCATGACAAAATGAACCATTACATTTAATAATATATAACTGGTAAATATATATTGTTGAAATAACAAGATCAATTCTTGTTTTGTTATTTGTTCTTATTTCTGGGTTAAGATTTGTGCAGGTTATAAGTTGAGGGACTGGTGTTGGATGTTTACAAGGAAGATTGAAGTTTGTGCTTAAAGTGAAGAAAGGAGAAGATGAAGGTTGAAACTGAAAATATTGAAGACTATATAAAGAAAAGTTTGGTGAAGAATTAAAAAACCCTAATTTCTATTATCCGATTTTATTATTTTTCTCTCATTCATATTCTGGATATTCGTTTATATATATATATATCAAATCGATATATATATATTTTGTTTAATTTGTATAATCATCAGTTACATGATTATAGATTAAGATTGTAATAATAAACACTTTGGTCTTTTGAATAATAATCACTTACCACTTCCGTTATTGGTTAAATCTCTTCCTTAAAGAGGTTTTGTTCATGATTTTATACTTTCTTTCATGGTATCAGAGACAGGTTCGTGATTCGGTGGTTTTAATTTGTTTCACTCTTCCTTTCATTCAGATCTAGGGCGGATTCCGATTTGGAACCCTAGATCTTGAATTTTAGGGTTTTTTGTTCGATTGGGGTTAGGGTTTCATCTGGAATTCTTTTTGATTAATTCTTCCGCTGCTATTATTGGTTTGATTCGTTGATTTTATTTCTTGACTAAGTGAATCAAGAAGTAAAATTAGGGTTTCATTGTTAATTGTTTCAGATCTTGATTTTTCTCTTGACTAAGTGAATCAAGAGAAAATCAGGGTTCATCTTCTTCAGCCGAAAGCACTGTATTGTTGATTTCTATCCCTATCTTTTATCTTATATTTGTTTATTTGCTTATATTTTGTGTGTATATTACTCGGCTTACGCAATCAAGGTCTTCTTGATGTATGTGGTCCTCTTCTCTGGAAGGGGGAGCCTAGTAATTGATTGATTTATGTGTTCTTCTGTGTGACTATTCTTCTTACTTGTTTAAGTTCTATTTCTTAATTTGTTTGGCTTCTTTGATTCTATTTGTCTGTTTTGTGTTGACATCAATTTTTTAAAATGGTTAATACACCTCCTGGTTCTGTTCATGGTGGTAACACACCTCCACATTCTGTTCATAATGAAGAATCTGATAATGAGTTTGAGCTTGATAATAATATAACTAAAATAAGTAAGTTGGACTTTGGTGATCCTTTGTATCTTCATGCTAGTGATACTGTTAGTACTCCTTTGATTAGTTTTAAACTGCTTGGTACTGAGAATTACAAAGTTTGGTCTTGTGCAATGGAATTAGCCTTGGAAACTAAAAATAAAACTGGTTTTATTGATGGTACTTGCATTAAACCTGTTAATAATCTTGTTCTTGCTAGGCAATGGGAAAGATGTAATTCTGTGGTCTTGACTTGGATTTTGAATTGTGTTTCTCAAGAATTGTACTTAGGTCAGATTTTTAGTAAGAATGCTGCTATTGTTTGGCAAGAATTGAAAGAAACTTATGATAAAGTTGATGGTTCAGTTGTGTTTAATGTTCATCATAAGATTAATTCTTTGATTCAAAATGGTTCTTCTCTATCTGAATATTATCATAAGTTGTGTTCTTTATGGAAGCAATATGATGTTCTTGTTAAATTGCCTACTTGTTCTTGTGAGGCTGCTAAGGAAATTCAAAAACATAATGATTTAATCAAATTAATGCAGTTTTTAATGGGTCTAGATGAGGTCTATATTCCTATTAGAAGCCAAATTCTTACTACTGATCCTCTTCCTTCTGTGAAGACTGCCTTTTCCTTGGTCTCTAGAGAGGAGTCTCACAGAGGGGGGATTTCTGGAGGATCAAAATCTTCTACTTCTTCAAATGTTTTTGCTGCAAAGGTTTTTCAAAACAAAAATTCTAAAAGTCAGTCAACTTTTGATTCAAAAAGAACTTTTGATAATAACTTTGAAGCAAGAAAAACTTATGATCCAAATCAAAGAACATATAGACCTCCTAATCCTAATTTTAAATGTACTCACTGTAACAAGGTTGGTCATACTGTTGAGAGATGTTTTCAGCTTGCAAATCAAAGAAACAATAAGTTTTCTAGTAATAATTCTGTTACTGAAAAATCTGTTTGTGCTGGATCTTCTTCTAATGTGCATAATGCTTCTTCTTCTAAAATGAATTCTACTAATGCTAATAGTTTTTCTCTGACTCAAGATCAAATGAGTAGATTGTTAGTCCTTTTAGGTGACAATGCTTCTAGTTCTCATGCTTCTGCTAACCTTGCCAATATGGCAGGTATTTCTTGTAGTACTCTGTCTCATATTATGTGCAATAGTGTTTTAGCTAGATTAATTTATGAATGGATTATGGATTCAGGAGCAAATCAACATCTTACTTTTTCTGAGAAAGGTTTAACTGATCTTGTTGATGTGTCTGATTTAAACTTGTTAATTGGTCATCCTAATGGAACAAATGCTAAAGTTCAAAAAATTGGTAATCTTAAACTTAACAATAATATTACCTTATTTGATGTTATGGTAGTTCCTGAATATTGTGTTAATTTGATGTCTATTCATAAATTAACTAGAGATAGTAAAGCATGTGTGTCTTTTAATGAAAATAATTGTATTATTCAGGATTATCCTCTAAATCAGAAAGTCCTGGGGACTGGTAGACAGAAGAATGGTCTTTATATGTTTGATGAATCTGCTAATTGTTCTTCTTCTGTTTGTAATGCTGTAAGTCTTGCTTGTGAGTCAAAAAACTTGTGGCATGCTAGGTTAGGACATCCTGCAGATCAAGTGTTAAATGTTTTAAAACACAAACTGAAATTAACTAGTGATTCTAGTTTACCTTGTGATATTTGTCATAAAGCAAAACAAGTAAGAGAACCATTCCCTCTTAGTGAACACAAGTCTTCAAAGTTAGGAGAGTTAATTCATATTGATGTTTGGGGTCCTTACAAAGTTAGTAGCAAAGAAGGATTTAAATATTTTTTAACCATAGTTGATGACTTTACCAGAGCAGTATGGACTTTTATGATGAAGACTAAAGATGAAACTTTTGATCAAATTTTTCTGTTTTATAATTTGTTAAAAAATCAGTTTGATGCAAATATTAAAATTGTTAGGACTGATAATGGTAAAGAATTTGTAAATCATAGAGTAACTTCTTTGTTCACCAAGGAGGGAATTATCCATCAGACTACTATTGCCTACACCCCTCAACAAAATGGAATAGCTGAAAGAAAACATAGACATCTTTTAAATGTTGCTAGATCTTTGTTGTTTCAGGGTGGATTGCCTCTTTACTTGTGGAGTGAATGTATTTTAACTGCTACATATTTGATTAATAGAACTCCTTCCTCTGTGCTAAATGGTATCTCTCCTTATCAAATGGTTTATGGTTTTGAACCTTCTTTAAAACATCTTAGAGTTTTTGGTTGTCTTTGTTTTGCTTCTATTCTTAACAATTCTGATAAATTTAGTCCTAAAGCTGAAAAATGTGTGCTAATTGGTTTTTCAAATTCTAAAAAGGGCTATAAACTTTATAGTCTTGAAAATAGAAGTTTTTTGTTCTCAAGAGATGTCAAATTTTATGAAAACATATTTCCTTTTACTATGACATCAAAAAATGTTTTAGAAAATGTTAAAGATAAAACTGTAAACCAACTTAATTTTTTTGATACCATTTATGATCTATCCAATGATGAAGAGGAAGAACATATTGGTGATACTAATATTGAGGGTAGAACATCTCATGATGTGAATAGTCAGTTTAGAGGAACCAGAATTGATCACACTACCAGTCATAACTTTGGCAGTCCTGTTAGGATTACTAGCAATGACAGATTTGTTGATCATAATTCTGGAAGCTCTTCAAGCACTGCCAATCATGAGAATGATTCTGCAACAATATCTGGTATAAATGATCATCAACTTCAAGCTGAGGATGTATTTCATGATAATTTAGATTTTGTAAATGAAAATATTAATTTGAGGAGATCAGATAGAAATTCTGTTCTTCCTAAAAGATTGGAAGATTTTGTTCTTGATTCTAAAGTAAAATATCCTTTGAATAGAGTTGTGAATTACTCAAAACTTTCTTCTAATGCTTTCTGTTTTACCACAAATTTGAATAAGTCTATTGAGCCTTCCACTTATTTTGAGGCTGTTAAAGATAGTAATTGGATTCATGCTATGAATGAAGAGATGGAAGCTTTAAATAAAAACAATACTTGGATTATTACTGATCTTCCTAATGATAGAGAATCTATTGGTTGTAGATGGATTTATAAGATTAAGTATAAATCTAATGGGGAAATTGAAAGGTATAAGGCTAGATTAGTAGCAAAAGGTTACAATCAAAAGGTAGGAGTAGATTTTGAAGAAACTTTTTCACCTGTTGTGAAAATGGTTACTATAAGATGTTTGATTTCTATTGCTGTTACTAATAAATGGCCTTTATATCAACTTGATGTAAATAATGCTTTCCTTTATGGTGATTTATTTGAGGATGTGTACATGGATCTTCCTCCTGGTTATTTTAGTAAAGATGATAAAAGAGTTTGCAAGTTGACTAAATCTCTTTATGGTTTAAAACAAGCACCTAGACAATGGAACACTAAATTAACCAATGCTCTAATTGAATGTGGATTTACTCAAAGTAAATCAGATTACTCTTTATATGTTAAAGGTGAAGGTAAAGATTTTGTGGCTTTGCTTGTGTATGTTGATGACATTGTGCTTACAGGTTGTAATGATGTTGAGATTAACAAAGTTAAGCAGTTTTTAAATTCTAAGTTCAAGATTAAAGATCTTGGCAAACTTAGATATTTTCTTGGTATTGAAGTTGTTGAAACCAAGCAAGGTGTTTGTTTGTCTCAAAGGAAGTATTGTTTAGATCTTCTAAATGAGTTTGGTCTCTTAGGGTGTAAACCAATTGCTACACCTCTTGAAATGAATTTAACTATGAATACTGAAGCTTCAAAATCTAAACCTCTTGATAACATTTCTGTTTATCAAAAGCTTATTGGAAAGCTTATTTATCTGACCTTGACAAGGCCAGATATTAGTTATGATGTGCAGTGTCTATCTCAATTCATGCATGCTCCTCTTGAGGAACACTGGATGTATGGTTTAAGAATCTTAAGATATCTTAAATCTGCACCTGGTAAAGGTATACATATTCAGGCTGGTAGTAATCTAAATTTAAGTGCTTTTGTTGATGCAGATTGGGGTAGATGTTTGGGAACCAGGAGATCTGTCACTGGTTTCTCTGTTTACTTGGGTGATAATCTTGTTTCTTGGAAAAGTAAGAAACAACACACAGTTGCTAAATCCTCAGCAGAAGCTGAATATAGGGCCTTAGCAGCTGTGACTTGTGAAATTATTTGGCTTGTGAACATTCTAAGTGATCTTGGTATTAAAAATGTTCTTCCTGTTAATGTGTTTTCTGATAGTAAAGCTTCTATTCAAATTGCTGCTAATCCTGTCTTCCATGAGAGGACAAAGCATTTTGAAATTGATTTGTTTTTTGTTAGAGAGAAAATTTCTGCTGGTGTTGTTAAAACTGTTAAAATACAATCTGAATTTAATGTTGCAGATTTATTTACCAAGAGTTTGAGTTCAAAGCAACATTCTATTTTAAGTGAAAAACTTGGGTTAGTTAATGTTTTTGGGAATTGATCTTGAGGGGGGATGTTGAAATAACAAGATCAATTCTTGTTTTGTTATTTGTTCTTATTTCTGGGTTAAGATTTGTGCAGGTTATAAGTTGAGGGACTGGTGTTGGATGTTTACAAGGAAGATTGAAGTTTGTGCTTAAAGTGAAGAAAGGAGAAGATGAAGGTTGAAACTGAAAATATTGAAGACTATATAAAGAAAAGTTTGGTGAAGAATTAAAAAAACCCTAATTTCTATTATCCGATTTTATTATTTTTCTCTCATTCATATTCTGGATATTCGTTTATATATATATATATCAAATCGATATATATATATTTTGTTTAATTTGTATAATCATCAGTTACATGATTATAGATTAAGATTGTAATAATAAACACTTTGGTCTTTTGAATAATAATCACTTACCACTTCCGTTATTGGTTAAATCTCTTCCTTAAAGAGGTTTTGTTCATGATTTTATACTTTCTTTCATATATGACACATTAAGATATCAAAAAATTGGACAAAGAGTTTACCATTTTTACTGGAATCTTTTTGAGCCATTACTTATGGCGCACTAGGTAAAAGTATTTGGGATGGCCAGGAAAATGGTTTAGAAACGATCATGGAGATAGCCTGAGTAACATCCATTAATATATAGATCTGAGTTAAGATTCTAATGATGAACCTAGCTCTTACATGATCCTCAACTTTTTTCTTCATAGTGCAGGATGACTCTAAGCACTTCGGAGATATCAGTGCCCTGAGAGATAGTGGAATCTTGTCTAACTACAGAGAACAAGGTTGGGTCTTCTAAGGGTACTTATTGATAAAACATTGTGTTTAAGTTTAAGGACCACTTCTTAGCTTGTCTTAACTAAACACTACCCCACAGGTTTTTCTATCGGTGAGGTTGGACGGATACAGACATGAAGTATGGTCACATGCTGCCGTTTTTCTTCCAACGGGAAGTTGCTAGCTAGTAGGTAAGACCTAGGAGTGGCAATTTCAACCCTTGATGTGAAATAATTTAGCTTTCTTGTAACCCTAATGGGTCAAAGGGGCGAGTTGACTTAAAAGAAAACTGGTCAAATGGGTTGCATAAATCTTTTCTAAAACATATTTGCTGCTGTGAATTTCCATATATTAGCATGCTGTGTTTTCTAGTTTTTGCTGATCTGTCACCCATAATGTCTTGTATTTAGTCTATAATTTCTTACTAATGGTTTCTGTGTAATCTGTCATGTTTAACAAGCATCAAGTCAGTGCAATAATGAACTTCTTCGTTCAGGCTGTTTTGTGGAACATGGATACCTTTGAAACTAAGAGCACCCCTGAAGAACATAAATATTTGATTACTGATGTTCGCTTTCGGCCACATTCAACTCAGCTAGCAACTGCATCCTTTGATAAGTCTGTACGGATATGGGATGCAGCTAATGTAAGCTTTCGATCTTTTCTTGCAACTTTTGTGTAATGTACATTGGACATGGTAGCTTCACGGTCTGATACGTTGGGTTCTAAAACGCATTACATTGTTATATTACATTGCAGCCAAGCTATTGTTTAAACAATAGCTTTTCATCCCACCTTTTCTGTTTCTGTGATACTAACAATGAAATCCGGTACTGGAATCTTTACCCTTTCCAGTGCACTCGTATCTCTAAGGTTTGTCTGAAATTCCTTATAATTTCTCCTTTGTGTTTTGCACTGGAGGTATTATTTCAGGTCATGCTTAGATCTCTAAACAGTTAAGTGGGTAAAATAAAAGATTAGCTTAAAAGGATAGTAGATGGGTCAAGCTGGTCGAAAGTCACCCAAAATGTACTAAATGCATAAAACCTCCCATGTCATTTTATTTAGAAAGTTAGATTATTATCGGTATATTTTAATCACCATTCTTATTGCGAGTGTAGCAAGGAGGGAGGGCACAAGTTCGATTCCAGCCAGTAACTGGACATTTACTGGCAGCAGCATCTGACAAAATTGTCTCCATTTTTGATGTTATAAACGATAGGCAAATACATTCCTTTCAGGTATCTGGATGAAAAACCACAGCAACTTTCATTGAATAAGTGTTTATGGCCGTATTTGTCATCACCTAATTAGTTCGATCATTTACAATTTCTAAGGCACATTCAGGTGTGGTAAACTACATGTGCTGGGACTTATACGGTGACTATCTACTTTCTGTTAGCAAGGAATCTGTGAAAGTGTGGTCATTAGCTTCTGGGAAATGCATTCATGAGCTCGCTTCTAAAGTTCTAATGGAAACCAGTTCCACTCTTGTGTTTTCCATCCACGCGATTCTACTGTTTTGGTTATTGGTGGCCATCGTGTAAGTTCGATTTTAATTTTGTAACTTTCGAGTTGAGAAATTAATCAATCCTTTCATCAATCCATTCAATAATATGGATCAGAGGTTATGTTGGATTGCCTTGAACACCTCCTAGGCTCCTAGCACACTCATTCATGTCATTTCTACAAGTATTGTACTATTTAGTGTATTCTATTAGGCTTATTACTTTAAAAGGTATCGAAATGGTCCATTTTTGTTAATGTAGGGATCACTCTAAAATTTCATATAATGTGAGGTATATTGTAATAAATACCGTTTATTATGGGTATTAAAATTACTAGGAGGCGGTGTTTGCTGAGGTGAAGTGGTGTTGTCCATCTAGATACGCACAAAGTCTGCCATACTATCACTTCTTAAATAAAAGTACACATAAATTCCAGTTTTTATCAATTATAATTACTCTTATCTTGTCTGCACCCCCAACCCCCAAAATATAGACTGGTCCCCAATGAGTATTATTGCTGATGTCATCTCATATGTGGTCATGTCATAATCTGACCGATAATACTGTTTTGATCCACTACGTGATTTATAGAAAGAAGATAATAATAAAATAAATAATATAACAAATGTGTGGTCATGTCATAATAATAATAAAATAAATAATGAGGACAAAACTTAATGTATAGTGACATATACATTCCTATTACTATTGTTACATTAAAGAAAGTGTGGTCATGTCATAATTTAAAACATTGGCTATAACTTTGTATAACTTTGTCAGGTCATTAATTTTATACATTTGTATAAAATGTCAGGTAGCATTTATGAGAATGTCATTAATTTTATACAAAATAATGATATGATTTTGTAGGTTCTGCAGGAAAAGTGAGGAAAAGAAAAAGAAAAAGACAATACTTGCTCCGTTTTTCATAAATTAAGTTAAGTAATAAATATGTTTTTAATAAAGTGACATTGATTTTATACAAAATAGTGATAGATTCGTATGATATTTTGACAGTATATTTATTAGAAACAATGTAAAGTTGGTTTTCAATACTTTGTAATAAATGTTTCAACTATTATATAATTTGTATATCTTCTACACAAACATGCAAACTAATCTAAACAAAAAAACAGAAGTAGAAAAGAAGTTCGGTAAACTTGATCATATAGTTAGTGTAATTATTGTTTATGTAGATTGTTCAGTAAAAAACAAATGACGAATGAATCAGAATTTTTAACCGAACAGGTATATATCGTCTTTCATCTTCATAATTTATATTATAGTTAGTGTAATTATTGTTTATGTAGATTGTTTTATATTATACATCAAGAATACTTGCTTTATATTTATAGTAACTATTCATTATTTTATCTTAATAATTTATATTATAGTTAGTGTAATTATTGTTTATGTAGATTGTTTTATATTTATTATAGTTAGTGTAATTATTGTTTATGTAGATTGTTTTATATTATACATCAACTATACTTGCTTTATAATTATATCAACTATTCATGATACATCAAAAATACTTGCTTTAGAATACTTGTTTATGTAGATTACAAACCACTTATATGATATTTACAAGTGTTTAACTCTAATCAAGAATTAGTAGAATGAGCACAAAAAGTGGCACGCTCTCATGGTTACGTTCTTGTAACCAAAAGATCTAAGGAAAAAAATGGTTATCTTTCTAAAATAGTACTTATATGTGATCGTGGCGGTGTGTCTAGAAGTACTAATCCTGTTGTTAGAGACACTCAAGCCAAAAAAATTGATTGCAAATTTGAGTTAGTGGGAAAGTATTATAAGACTAATGATGTATGGGTGTTAACAGTCAAATGTCATGAACATAATCATGAACCTGCACTGTTTATGGAGGAACATCCATTTGCACAAAGGTTGACTAGTCATGAAACTAGTTTAGTTGCCACAATGACAAGTCAGAATATAAAAGCACGTGATATTCCTTCAACACTTCAAGGAGATTTTCCGATACCTCCTACGCATCCACTCTGATCTAGCAACGCATTCGACTGGACATGGGAAACTTCTTATTTGCATAGACAAAATGTGTACGATCAACTTAAATTTCCTAATCGTAGTTTAGGTGTGAAAACTTGTATTATTATTGATGATTAGAAAAATGATATAAAATATTTTATTATCTATTATTATTGACTTTTTAACCATTTCATTAAAATAGAACACATAAAATGTTAGAATGTGTGCAATTTTAGAATTTTTTTTCAACACTTGCTGGACTTGTTCTTAACTTTTTGAAAACTCTGAAAGTGTGAGGACTACTTACTGTAAAATAATTGTGGTCCAGTTTTGTTTTTAGTGGTCCAGTTAACTCACATCCGATGGAAGCCCAAATAAAATGTTTATGATGTGGTCCAGTTTTTTTTAGTAGTCCAGAGTCTAAATGGTTGTAAAATAGGACAAAATATGTAGTGGTCTAGTACCTACATGTTGTTTCATGGAGGGGTGCAATTAATAGGCCCCTTTGTAAACTTTAATTACCAAAGAAAACAACTTTGTGCTTGTTCCAACCACACAAATCATACATGATAAAGCTTTTTCTTCATCTTTTCAATTCATTCAACAAAGCCACGCAAGAACATAGATCAAAGATCCATAAACTTGATGTGGATTACGTCATCACGTGGATCGACATACAACCCGCAACAAGCCGAGACATGATTAATCAATCTCATCTTTAAACCAATTTTATGTATATTAGTTCTACGATCAGGATAAAATCAGGACATGTGGAAAAAAATCAGGGAGTGAGGTTAGAAAAAAGAATTAGTGGTATCCACATACCATCTAAAGCTATTAGGAGGATTTTTAGACTAGTTATTTAAGAGGATAAATCATTTTTCCTTTTGTATATAAAACATACCACAAAAAAGAAAAGATTCAATTGTTTGTTTGATTTTTGTATATTTCTTTAGAGATTGACAATACATATATGTATATGTTTATTATTTCTACAAAAGACAGAACAAATCAACATGATGTGGCGATCAAACGAGTCAATGGGTATGGCCCACACACACACAACCACCTTTGTAAAACCGGAAGGTTGTTTTGGTCCTACTGTTAGGTCCAAATTTACTGGACTCGCTCCAGACTCGACTACTAGAGCCCTATTGAAGATCTGTCCAGAAACGTGTTCTACTGGACCTACTCCAGACTTGGAATCTGGAGTCCCTCTGAAGATTTGTCCAGAAATAATGGAAGACCAGTGAGCAAATACTTGTATAGGAAATCAGGAGTATTCTTCAGATTAGCTCACTGGACTTCACCCCAGTCCAGATCAACTCTACTGAAGACATTCTCACTGAAGTCAAAGACTGAAGTCAGAATAAAGAAGACTGACAAATGGCGGAGTCCACTGGAAGTCTTACCAGATCTATACACTGTAGGATTGTCAGTGTTCTAGACCTTACAAGTCTGAACACTGATATCGAGGAATTGACTTTTGCCTTTACACACTTTCCAAAGAACAATCCACTTGTTCTTTACCAAAGTTTATGCGTGTAAAGGTGGTTGGTTAAAAGAATAAAATCATATCAATATGACTTTATCCTTGTACCATTAACCAATGCATTTAATGTTCTTGTCGGATCATTAAATGCATGCAACCACATTTGTACGGCACAAAATTCACTGGTGAATTTTGTTGCCTATAAATACAAAGTCATTTCTTTGAGAAAATACTTTTTTAAGCATACATTTTGCATTAAAGTGAATTTGTCCAAATACTCTCGATCTTAAACTGGGATACTTCACAACTTTAAGTATCTCGATCCAAAAGAGTTATTTGACAAATATAGATCATTTGTAATTCATAGGTTGTTATGATACATACTTATTTGTATTATCTTGATTCCGCACAACTTTGTATTTTATTTAACATCATAAATAAAATACACCATTGAAAAATACATAATGTTTCACTTTACTTGTTTATTGCTTTAAGTCTTGTATTACTTTGTTTATATATTCTTGCATTTATTTACAAGTAATACTAGTCCATTCTAGTGATTATTAGACTTGTTGTATTTTACACTTTCTAGGTTAACCATCGTATTTCAGGGACTCACATTTGGTATCAGAGCAGAAGGCTAAACATTGCCTAGATCTGTTTCTTTGATGGCTAACCAAGAAAATACACAAGGAAGCTTTAATCTTGGTCCCGATTCTAATGTCAATATTAATGATCAAAATAATGAACCACCTATTGTTAATAACACTAATCCACCTCCTCCTCCTACTCCTGCTTCTCCACACGTGCATGTGCACTATTCAAATAATCCTGTTCCTAAATTCAGTGGGAACAGTGATGAGTTTGGTACGTGGAAAGCTAGGATGGTTTTGCATATCACTGGTATTGAGAGGAACATGATGAAAATCTTGAATGAAGGTCCTTATGTCCCTACATCACCTCTCAATCCCTTCTTGATCCTTCTGGATCTAGAAGAGGAAGGGAAAAGAGGGAGGAACATTGGTCTGAAGAGGAGAGGAGATTGGTGAATCTAGACACCTTTCTCAAAAACATGATCCTCGGGGCCGTTCCAGAAACCCTAATTCTCACACTAGTTCTTTTTCCTAGTGCTAAAACCATGTGGGATGAACTTCTAAACCAGCATGAAGGATGAGATGACACCATTGTCACCAGAAAGGTCTCCTTAAACAAGAGGTATGAGTCATTTTTTGCTCAGCCTAATGAGTCTCTCACTGGTACATACACCAGATTTATGAGTATCATAAACCAGTTGAGAGGTCTCGGGGTTGAGAAGGACAAGAATATACTTCTGGAGAAATTTTGTGATATTCTGCCCACCAAATGGTCTCACGTGATCCTGGTCTTACGACAAGGTAAAACTCTGCACACACACACTCTCTCAACTTTATATGGAGCTTTCAGGTACACTGAAGAAAATCAAGCTCAGAGAGTGGTGGCAGAACAAGATGCTTTTAACCATGCCTCCAGTAATCCTAATGTGGTTAGTCATACTGAACCACAAAGTACAGCACTGATATCTTCTGAGAATGTATTTTCTATGAAGAAGATGGTGTCTGAACTCATGGATTCTGGAGAGTCCAGTCAAATCTCTCCAGACTGTTGTGATGAAACTGATGATGATGACCTTATTGCAATGATTGCTAAAACGTTTAACCGTTTCAAAGCAAGAGCAAATAGGCCATCTGGACAATTTGCATCCAGTTCTTCAACTGATAAGACCAATTTGACATGCTTTAAGTGTGGCAAAAAGGGTCATTTCATGAAAGATTGCAGGTCCAGCCAGTTTGTATCCAAGCCTGGTCCATTCTCTTCAAATAATAAGCCTGATGATAGCTATAAATTGAAATATAAAAAGCTTAAGGCCCAGATTGCTCTCATGGCACAACAAATTGAAAAACAATAATAAGTGCATGATCGCAACAACTGAAGAGAAGTGGGTTCCTTCTGATGAATCATCTGCTGATGAAGAAGAAGAAAGAGATTGCTGTTACATGGCTCTGGCAGACGATGAGCACCTGGTGAAGGAAGATGTCACATCTGTACGATGGGTGGACATTGTTATTAAGAAGGTTAGTGATTATGATTGTGCAACTGACCAAGAATTAAAACTGGACATAGCTGAAGCTCTTAATTCTGATTTGATATTTGTAGAAACTGTTAGATCTGATTGTGTAAATGGTCTAGAAACAGATTCTTCTGAAATAACTGCATTAAAATCAAAATTGAAAGAACTTCAAGACATTGAACCGGCATTTCAAGCCCAGGTTCTGGTAACTGAACAATTGATTCAAGAAAAACAAGATCTTGAAGTCATTTTAGAGAAAGAAAAACTGGTAATTAAATCATGGCTAGAAACCAAAAAGCCATATGATGCTGGAGTAAATCAATTTCCTGCTAAAAAACGTGCATATTTAGATGGAAATACTCATGTAGCATCATTAATACCAGTAATCGATCGATTACCAGAGGGGTTCAGGCCCACCACTGTTTATGATGAGCCTGTAACTCCCAAGACCAATATTTACCCAGTTCAATCCCCAGAGGTCAAGACTGGAGCATTCCAGATGACTGCTCCAGTTAAAGAGGTTTATCGGAATAAACCTTTGCCTCAGACCAATCCCCTACCTAAGCCTAGGACTGGAAAGGCTAAGGTATCATCTGAAGAAAATATTTTGTCCAGGTTAGAGAGCCAGATTCAAACACTGACTCGTCAATTTCAAAGTTTTAATGCAAGATTAAACTTTATTGAGGGTACTTCATCTGGCCCTAGACAAAATACAAAACCTTTTGCAAAGAAAGATAAATCTATTTCTCCAGTTGAGAAAAAGAAAAAGGTTTCAAAACTATCAACCCCGGTGGTCTTTTCAACTAAGACCACTGTTGAAGAAAGTGATCTAAACCAGATTGCCCCAGGGACCTATAAGGGAGGGTCCAGTGAACCCATCAGTCGATGGGTTCCCAAATCTAACTGATAATATCTGGTGTATGTGCAGGGCGATAGAAAGAAATATATCTGGTATCTTGACAGTGCTGCTGGCAGGACGATGACCGGATGTAAGACCCTGCTGGAGGAGTTCACCATTTCTGATGGACCCTCCATTACTTTTGGAAATGATGGTTGTGGAAAGACTGAGGGATACGGTGTTCTGAACAATGGACAAGTCAAGTTCAGACGTGTTGCATTTGTGAATGGTTTGAAATATAACCTGATCAGTGTAAGCCAACTGTGTGATGATGGCTATCAAGTTCTATTCAATATTGCTCAGGGTATCGTATTCAACAAGGACTGGAAGGTAGTGTTGATTGCTCCCAGAAAAGGGAATGTGTAAGTGATGGATATGGAAAGCTCTCCTTCAGAGCAGTGTTTCTATACTCAAGCTGATGAAGACACAAACTGGTTATGGCACAAAAGGTTATCCCATTTAAATTTCAAGAATATTAATAAGTTGTCCAGAAAACAACTTGCAGATGGGATACCTTCAGTTTCCTTCAAAAAGGAAAGGCTATGTCCAGGATGTGAGATGGGTAAGCAGAAACGTACCAGTTTCAAGACCAAACAGAATTTCAGCACATCTGAACCTCTTCATATGCTTCATATGGACCTCTTTGGTCCAGTGAATGTTCAGACTCGTGCTGGTAAAAGATACACCCTGGTGATCGTAGATGAATTCTCCAGATATTGTAGGGTGATCTTTCTGAGGTCTAAAAGTGAAGCTGCTGCTGAAATCATCAGTCTTATCAAGCAAATTGAGCTCAAGTACAGTCGAAAGGTGTGCCAGTTAAGAAGTGACAATGGAACAGAATTCCAGAATGCAACTCTGGAGTCATTCTGTACTGACACTGGCATCTCCCAGAACTTCTCATCAGCCCGCTCTCCAGAACAGAATGGAGTGGTGGAAAGGAAGAATCGAACGCTAATAGAAGCTGCCAGGAGTATGCTTGCTAAATCTGGTCTGTCTACCAGTTTCTGGGCTGAAGCAATTGCTACTGCTTGCCACACCCAGAACCAGTCAGTGTATGTGAAGCGACACAAAAAGACAGCCTATGAAGTCTTAAGAAATAGAAAACCAAATATTGGTTATTTTCACGTTTTTGGATGTCCAGTTTACATCCTGAACGACTCCAGTCAGTTAGGCAAATTTGATTCCAAAGCTGATGAAGGGTATTTCTTAGGCTATTCAGCCATTCGCAAGGCCTTCAGAGTCTACAACAAGAGACTGGAGAAGGTCCATGAGTCAATTTATGTCACATTTGATGAATCAAATGTTGCAATCAACAAGAAGCCAGCCCTTGACACTCCCCCAGTAACTCCAATTGTCTTTTGTGAATCTGATCCTATAAACGACAATAAAGAAGATTCAGAAGACACAGTTTCCAGTCATCCTGATCTGGAACCTGTTCAGAAAAAGAAACACTCCAGTAGTACTCCATTCTATCCTTCTATTATTTTCAAACTACCCTCTGAAATTAATATTGGATCAGATGTTCGTACTATTCCCCCAGTATCAGTGTCAGTTGAGAATATACCAGAAATTTCTTCTTATGAAGAATTCCAAACTGAACCAGTACTTCAAGAAATGCCTTCAAATGAAGAATTTCATGATGCAAATCGTGATTTAAATGACTCAGATGAAGATACTGAAGTAGTCTGGCAAGATCCTCCTCAAGCAACTCCAGAGGAGACTCAACTGAATTCTTGCACTGATATTGTTATAGTAACAATCCTGGTCAGTACTCCAGATGGACAAAAGCTCATCCTATTGATCAGATCATAGGTGACTCCAGTAGAGGAGTTCAAACCAGAAGAGCCTCCAGTAATCAATGCTTATACGTTAGTTTTCTATCTTTGATGGAACCAAAGAAGATTGACGAGGCTATGGAAGATCCAAGCTGGGTGACTGCTATGCAAGAAGAGCTTCACCAGTTTGAAAGGAACAAGGTCTGGTATCTGGTACCTTTCCCAGTTGGAAAGAAAGAACCAATTGGAACAAGATGGGTCTTCAGGAACAAGGTCGATGAAGATGGCCACGTAATCAGAAACAAGGCCAGACTGGTAGCACAAGGCTACTGCCAGTCAGATGTCGATTTTGATCAATCATTTGCTCCAGTGGCTAGACTTGAAGCGATCAGAATATTCTTAGCATTCGCTGCTTATCATAAATTCAAAGTCTACCAGATGGATGTAAAGAGTGCTTTCTTGAATGGAAAGCTTTAAGAAGAAGTTTATGTCAGACAACCACCAGGTTTCGTTGATGAAAAGCATCCACATTGGGTATATCGTCTGGACAAAGCGCTGTATGGCCTCAGACAAGCCCCACGTGCCTGGTATGACACTCTGACTAAACATTTGTTGAAAAATGGTTTCAAACGAGGTGCAATTGACAATACCTTATTTATTCTTCATGAAAAAGGTAATCTGTTAATGGTATAAATTTATGTTGATGATATTATTTTTGGGTCTACTGATGAAAACATGTGCAAGAAATTTTCGAAAATAATGTCAACTGAATATGAAATGAGTTTGATGGGTGAATTAACATATTTTCTTGGACTCCAGATTAAACAAAACAAAGATGGCATTTTTAATAATCAGGAAAAATATGTTAGAGATCTTTTAAAGAAATTTGATATGAACTCTTCACCATCTAAACCAACTCCAATTTCTGCACCACTGACATTGGACTCCGGATCCAGATGGAAAACCAGTGAACACCACTGTCTATAGAGGCATGGTTGGTTCACTGATGTATTTAACTGCCAGTAGACCATATATTATGTTTTCAACATGTTTATGTGCCAGATATCAGTCTAATCCAAAGGAATCTCATATGCTTGCTATAAAGCGCATACTGAAGTACCTTAAAGGTGTCCCCAGTCTAGGTCTTTGGTATCCCAAAGGCTCAGGCATGGATCTAATGGGTTATTCAGATTCAGATCATGCAGGTTGTAAGATAGACAGGAAATCCACTACTGGTGGATGTCATTTCCTTGGTGGCAAACTGGTCAGCTGGACCAGTAAGAAGCAAACTTCAGTTTCATTGTCCACTGCTGAAGCTGAATAAGTGTCTGCAGCCAGTTGTTGTGCTCAGATACTCTGGATGAAGAACCAGTTGCTTGATTATGGTATTAAGTATTCAAAGACCCCAATCTTTTATGATAATACCAGTGCCATTGCTATCTCGAACAATCCAGTCATGCACTCCAGAACGAAGCACATTGATCTCAGGTATCACTTCATTCGTGATCATATTATGAAAAACAACATTGAACTCCATTTTATTCCCACTGACAAACAACTCGCTGACATTTTTACTAAACCTCTGGATGTCAAAACTTTTGAATATCTTGTTGGTGAGTTGGGAATGTTAAACCCTTAAATCTGGTGACTGCTCAGATATTGAATGCCTTTGTGTACTATCTTTGCATTATTAGATTTCTGGATCAACATTCCAAGGGAAGACTTGAAAGATATTTTTGTTCTTAAAAATGTTTTAAGTTCAGGGGGAATTTATTATTTTATTTTCTCACTGGACAAATTCTTCAGAAAATATTACTGGTACTTTGTAAATGTGTCCCTCTCACTGGTAACTGGACAGGTTGAAGTGCGTGTTTGAGGTGACTTATGTCTCCTTGTAAATGTGTCCCTCTCATTTGTCTGTATTAGTTGACGTGCACGTTTGAGGTTACCAGTCTTTCAAAAATGGTTTTCACTGGTACTTTACTGGAGTGTCCCTCCAACGTACCATCAGTACATATTCACTGGACTAATCCACCAGTGATACTGGAGTGTCCAGTCAACCTCCAGATGCACTGAAATATGTCATTATATTTTTTAAATACTTGATCATTGTGCGTGCCACGTAAGCAAACCTTTTTAAAGATATTTTAATCCTACATGGCATGTAAATTTTTTAACGTAATGATGGTATTTTTACCTTGGGAAGTCAAAAAGAGCAACTTGTTAATGTTTGTGGGCTGTAAACCGTCACACATTTATGTGTGATGTGATGTAATTAATGCGGATCTCAAACCCGACCAAAATTTTATTTGATAATTTCAAATTAAACCGTTTGAGTTCCACATTCTCTCTCCTATATATACCCACTTTCACTTTCAATTGCATTTACTTCGAACATATTTACTCCCAAATCTTTCAAATTCCTTCATTTATTTCTTCATTCAATTTCCAATGGCCAAGAGAGTGAGCGAGCGGAGTGACGCCAGGGAGCCAGGAAGGCGCAGCAAAGAGCAGCAGCAAAACCAGAGAGATGGCAGGGCAGCGGCGGCGTTATAAAATGGCACCTAGACAATCCAAATCGCTTAAAAATCTGCTTGCCGCTGAATATGCTCCTTCTGAAAATGTTGAAAGGGCACCTCATATCACTCTTGAGGCAAATGCCATAAGAATAAACATGAAAAACTGGATGGCCAGACTTTCACTCTCCAGTGTTCATGATGCTCAATCTATTATTGGGAGATTAAACACATTTTTTCTCTCATGTCCTCTATATGGTGCTTTAACATTAAATCCAGGAAGGATGTACCATGATTACCTTTGTGAATTCTGGTACACTGCAAAATATGATGATGAAACTTCATCAATCAATTATACTCTCAAGGGAGGTACCAGATCCCTTGGTTTCACTGCTAGTCTACTCAGGTCTGTTCTATAGTTAAACTATTTTAAACAGAATGAGTTGCCTATTGAACTTCCCTCTGGTATCAATACAAGGGAAGTGTGCAGACTGATGGGGCACACAGATATCATGGATGAGCATGGCCAGCTATCCAGGAAAGGAACTATCTACATGAGCAAACTGTCAGACTCATGGAGATACTTCTTCACCCACATTGTTGAATGTCTGGGAGGCAGTTCTGGAGGGTTAGACCAGATAAATCAAACTCATCTCCAGATTGCCTACTGCCTATGGTTTGGAATAAGAGTGGATTTTGCTCAGATCCTTTTTGATGATCTGGTAGAGCGTCTTAGAGTGAAAGGTAGAAAACCCTTTGTTCCTTATATCCGTTTTCTTTCACTCATGTTTAAAAGAGCTCTTGGAGACCAGTATGATTTTGAGACTACTCACTTTTCTGTGAGTGAGTATATGAGGATCTGGTCAACCTCAGATCTCCACTGAACGAGGTAGATATTCCTCAGTCTATGCTCTCCTTTCAGAGAGAAGAAGCTGAAATGGCTCCAGGTAGAGGTCAAGCTGTTGAAGGACCCTCTGGAGACCAAGATGTACAGATCATAGAAGCTGTACAACCTATTAGACAAGTGGCTCCTGAAGGTCAAGGACCAGAAACTATTGAACCTTCCAGACGACCTAGAACAAACAGGCGTCTGATGAGAGCTGGACTTCAGGTGAATCCTGAAAGACATCCTGGTGATATAATGAATCTGGATGGGTCTCCAATTTTTGAGCAAGACAATGTACCAGTTGTTGGGCAGGTGACTGATGAGGAGATTGAAAATGTTGCCCAGATTATTGAGCAGGTTGTTGAGGAAGTAGAACAAGATGTTCAGACTGATGAACATGTATCTGGTGAGCAAGAGGCTCAAATAGACTTGAATGTAGAGGCTGGTGAACAAGTTAATGAACAGACTGGTGATCAGACAGTTGGGATGGCTCCAGAATGGGATGATGTAGATTCCCCAATGTCTGAAGGTTTTGATGTAAACATGAATTTCTTGGGTAATGAAGAAGAAAATATTGACACATCTGCTATTACTTCAGTCACCCAACCAATTACATCTTCTGAAATGCCACCACCACCAGAATCAAACATGCCACCACCACCACCACCTTCAATTCCTAGAGATACACAATACTTCACTCCTGCAACCATTCAAACTTCACAATCTCAACCTCAACCTCTTGAAACACCAGTCACCGTATCTGAACAAACTGAAACTGAAGAGGACTGGGCACAAATACCTCTAATGACCAGATTGCCTTCCAATCTTGAACCTCCCAGTGGTCTCTCCACTTCATCTTCTGCCGAGGTCCAAGGCCTTTTAAGTAAGGTGGCGGACCTGGAGAGATCACTCCAGACTTCATCGCAGGTTATTTCAGACTTTAAATCCTTATTATCAAATAACCTTGCATCTGAGATGAATCTGTTTGCTGGGAATGAGAAGCTTGTGTTTGAGAAAAGCTTGATGAACTGGTACTGGCCACAAACAACAATTCTGAAAATTTCAAAGTGGCAATCCAGGGTTTAGAGACAAGGCTGGTTAGTTCAGTTCAGACTGCAGTGACTGGTGAACTTGTTCAACCACTGGCAGATCTGAAAGAAGAAGTTCAGAAGTTGGTTTCCAGGGTAAGTTCTCTGGAGAGTAGATCCACAATTGATCAGGATGCAATTGTCAGTACAATTAGTGATGAATGTACAAAGAAGTTCAGAATCAGTATGCTGAAAGAATTATCTGAAGAGATTTCTGAGACTGTTCTTCGTACCATTCAAGATGGGGTGTTACCCCAAGTGGAGAAGTTGCTGGAAGAAAAGTTGCCAAAGCACTTGCCTAAAGAAGTTGAAACTGTTAAAAAGGAAGTGCAGGCACTTAAGAAAGTTGTGACTGATACAACTCCAGTGGCAGGAAGAACCTTTGGTGCACTGGACAGACATATGCTGGAACAGTTATGGAATGATCTCAAGTCCAGAACTGGTGATCATTCCAAGGGGGAAAAGTCGTCTGGTGACCAAACACTGAAGCACTTGGCACAAAGAACATATGGCACTGAAGCCACTATGCTGTCTGAAGAAGCTGCTGGTACTGAAGCCAGTGAGCCCCAGTTTGAGTCCTTCCCAGATATTCCAACTACACTGAAGGCTGTTAAAGGAAAAGAAAAAATGGTATCTGGAGAAGAAGAGCAAACTGCTGAAGAATCATCAGAGTATCCTACTGCTGATGATGAAACCTCCAAAAAGCTTGAACAAGAATGCATCATGATTGAAATCTTCAAGAGAAATCAAAAAGATGAACTGCTGGCCTATCAAAGGGAGATGGCATCTATGGGTACTCTGGACTCTTACAATGCTGGCAGGTTAGGCATAAATATCGATGTTTACAAAAAAGATGAAGGATGACCCCAGAGTTCATCAATGTCTGAATGCATTGAATGATGTTCATGTACGCTCCTTTTACGCCGAAGAAGAACAGGTTTATGATTCTATAATTTATGGCGTTAGTGAGTACTCCCCCGTTTTTTATTGTTGCTCTTTTACGCCTGTATATTCTATAATTTATGGCGTGAGTGTACCAGAACTCATCAGACAAAGAAAGGAGGAACTGGTAAGCCTCCAGAAAAAGATCAGAAAGAACGCTGGTGCTCTGGAGATAGAGTACAGAAAGAAACTAACTGGCTTACCAAAACTGACTGCCAAACAAATCAAAGCGATTAAAGATGCTGATGTAAGCAAATTCATTCCCCCAGACACTTCTCGAAAAATCAATAGTCAACAACTCCAATCTGCTGTAGAGCAAAAGAGAGTGTCCAAGGAAACTGAAGCATTGATCCAGACAACCAAATTGAAAGACAAGTACAATGAAATGTTAAATTTCAGGGCTGATGCTAGAAGGATCACTGGTGCTGAAATCAAATTAGCTGAAAATCATGAAGGCATGTCCAGGTTTGAAGTAAAGTTGACCAGGGAGGGTAACTTTACTGATGAAAGGAAAAATACTTCAATCCAAGCATTTGGATGGAGTGAACTGAAAGAGATTGCTTTAACGTTCAGGGGGAAGACAAATGTGTCGACTGATGTTAAAGCATTTCTAAAAAGAGTTGAAAAGGTATGGAGAAGAAAGCAACAGATGGAAGTTGCAATGGGCATAAAATCGCCAGAATCAATACCATCTTCTCCATCACCAAAGAGAAAGGCTACTGAAGATGCTCCAGGACAGACATCGAAATGAAGGGCCTGACTCTTATCATTTACTTGTTGTAAATTTATTGTTTTATGAAAATTGTAAACTATTTATCAGTTGATGTATGTAATAATAGTTGCAATTTTTGATTCATAAAAGTAAATGATCAGATTTAGTCTAAGTTAGAACTTAAAAGATGGAACTGAAAACACTCATGATCTATAAAGTGTTTTCCAGTAACTTAGATTTTTAGACTAAATCAACACTTGTGTTTTTCAAGCATACAAAATGTATAGATTTAAGCTTGAAAACACTTGCATTATTTCTAAACAAATAGGGGGAATTCGTTAGGTCCAGATTTAGTCCAGATTTACTGGACTCGCTCCAGACTCGACTACTGGAGCCCTACTGAAGATCTGTCCAGAAACGTGTTCTACTGGACCTACTCGACTATTGTTACATTAAAGAAAGTGTGGTCATGTCATATTTTAAAACATTGGCTATAACTTTGTATAACTTTGTCAGGTCATTAATTTTATACATTTGTATAAAATGTCAGGTAGCATTTATGAGAATGTCATTAATTTTATACAAAATAATGATATGATTTTGTAGGTTCTGCAGGAAAAGTGAGGAAAAGAAAAAGAAAAAGACAATACTTGCTCCGTTTTTCATAAATTAAGTTAAGTAATAAATATGTTTTTAATAAAGTGACATTGATTTTATACAAAATAGTGATAGATTCGTATGATATTTTGACAGTATATTTATTAGAAACAATGTAAAGTTGGTTTTCAATACTTTGTAATAAATGTTTCAACTATTATATAATTTGTATATCTTCTACACAAACATGCAAACTAATCTAAACAAAAAAACAGAAGTAGAAAAGAAGTTCGGTAAACTTGATCATATAGTTAGTGTAATTATTGTTTATGTAGATTGTTCAGTAAAAAACAAATGACGAATGAATCAGAATTTTTAACCGAACAGGTATATATCGTCTTTCATCTTCATAATTTATATTATAGTTAGTGTAATTATTGTTTATGTAGATTGTTTTATATTATACATCAAGAATACTTGCTTTATATTTATAGTAACTATTCATTATTTTATCTTAATAATTTATATTATAGTTAGTGTAATTATTGTTTATGTAGATTGTTTTATATTATACATCAAGAATACTTGCTTTATAATTATACAACTATTCATGATACATCAAAAATACTTGCTTTAGAATACTTGTTTATGTAGATTACAAACCACTTATATGATATTTACAAGTGTTTAACTCTAATCAAGAATTAGTAGAATGAGCACAAAAAGTGGCACGCTCTCATGGTTACGTTCTTGTAACCAAAAGATCTAAGGAAAAAAATGGTTATCTTTCTAAAATAGTACTTATATGTGATCGTGGCGGTGTGTCTAGAAGTACTAATCCTGTTGTTAGAGACACTCAAACCAAAAAAATTGATTGCAAATTTGAGTTAGTGGGAAAGTATTATAAGACTAATGATGTATGGGTGTTAACAGTCAAATGTCATGAACATAATCATGAACCTGCACTGTTTATGGAGGAACATCCATTTGCACAAAGGTTGACTAGTCATGAAACTAGTTTAGTTGCCACAATGACAAGTCAGAATATAAAAGCACGTGATATTCCTTCAACACTTCAAGGAGATTTTCCGATACCTCCTACGCATCCACTCTGATCTAGCAACGCATTCGACTGGACATGGGAAACTTCTTATTTGCATAGACAAAATGTGTACGATCAACTTAAATTTCCTAATCGTAGTTTAGGTGTGAAAACTTGTATTATTATTGATGATTAGAAAAATGATATAAAATATTTTATTATCTATTATTATTGACTTTTTAACCATTTCATTAAAATAGAACACATAAAATGTTAGAATGTGTGCAATTTTAGAATTTTTTTTCAACACTTGCTGGACTTGTTCTTAACTTTTTGAAAACTCTGAAAGTGTGAGGACTACTTACTGTAAAATAATTGTGGTCCAGTTTTGTTTTTAGTGGTCCAGTTAACTCACATCCGATGGAAGCCCAAATAAAATGTTTATGATGTGGTCCAGTTTTTTTTAGTAGTCCAGAGTCTAAATGGTTGTAAAATAGGACAAAATATGTAGTGGTCCAGTACCTACATGTTTGTAACACCCCAAGCCGAGGCTCGGAATATCACGGAAAACACATAGCACCAGGTGGAATTACAATAGAACAAACTAAATGCAATTAAAGATTCGGTGAATCCAAAACATAACGAAGCAAGTAACAAAATACAACAGGAGCAAATAGCCATCAAGTTAACATAATAACATCCAAAGATGGCAAACGATCCTAAGTATAATGCAAAAGGCAGGCCAATGAATCCTTGATCCATGTTCCTTATATTCGTTTTCTTTCCCTGATGTTCAAGAATGGTCTAGGAGACCAATATGATGTTAATACTACTCATTTTTCAATGAGTGAGTTTTTAAGAGATCTGAACAATTTACAATCAAGAGATGGTGAGGTAGATATTCCTCAGTCCATGCTCTCGTTCCAAAGACTGGAAGAAAATGTGGCGCCAGTACAAGTGGTTGAAAGTCCTGGTGATGAACAAGAGGTGCAGGTTGTAGAAATGGTACAACCAATTAGTCAAGTGGCTCCAGAAAGTTCAAGTCTAGCACCTGTTGAACTTTCCAGACGACCAAGATCTCATAGGCGTCTGATGAGGGGAGGAGTCCAGGTAAACCCATCAACTCATCCTGGTGATACAATAAATATTGATGGTTCTCCTATTTTTGAAGAAGAAAATA
>CM067171.1:93342933-93376213 GCA_034093135.1 Erigeron breviscapus | reverse complement strand
ACTTGTAAAGTAAATTGGTGAGACAATATGTAATTTTCAAGTGTAATTTATTTATTAACTTTAAATAAATTACAAGGTTGTTGCGGAACCAAGATAATACAAGTATGTAAATATCCTAACTACCTATGAACTACAATTGATCTACACTTGGAATTTCTCTAAACAATCGAAACACTTAAAGTTGTGAAATGTTCCTTTTTACGATTGAGAGAAGATTGCACAAGTTCACCAAGAATATTGCAGATATGCAAAGTGTGAAGTGTGTTATCTCACTTGTTATTCAACACTTGATATTCTTGTTGTGCAATGACTTGTATTTATAGGCAAAGTTAACATTGGGATGTTAACTTTGGCCGTACAAATATGGTTGAGAGCATTTAAGGAATAGCATTTAATTCCTTAAAATGCAGTGTAAAGTTGCAGTATAAAGCAACTTTATTCAACCAGCTTTATGTACCTTTTTGTATTTAAATAATAAGATAAGTCTTATTATCCGGGTAAAAGCACATAGAGCATAAAAGTCAATTCCTCGTAATCAGTGTAAAGCTTTGTAAGAGCTTTCCACTGACGGTCTCCAGTTTGTAACTGACTAGAATGTCATTTGGGCTTCGCTGCCATTGTCATTCTCTATCTTCCACTTGTTGTCTTCGACTCCTACTGGAAGGATTCTTCAACTGGTCAGTTCTTAACTGGAGGAAGTCTTCAGTTGCGTTAACTGTACGATGCAACTGGACTTCAATATATTTTTGGACAAATCTTCTTGGTCTCCAGATGCAACTGGAGACTGACCAGTTTCACTGAAACTGGTCCTAACACATTTCATCCTCAAACGGATGGACAAAGCGAAAGAACAATACAAACACTTGAAGACATGCTGAGAGCGTGTGCAATTGATTTTGGTGGTAGCTGGGAAGACCATTTGCCATTGGTCGAATTCTCCTACAACAATAGTTATCACGCTAGCATCCAAATGGCGCCCTTTAGAGCATTGTACGGTAGAGTATGTCGTTCTCCACTAGCTTGGGCAGAAATTGGTGAAAGTCAACTTATTGGGCCAGAAATTGTAGTTGAAACCACAAAAGTGATCTCTCAAGGAAAGGTTACAGTTGGCCCATGAAAGACAGAAGAAGTATGCCGATGTGAGACGAAGACCGTTAGAGTTTGATGTGGGTGATTATGTACTTTTGAAAGTATCACCTTGGAAAGGCGTTGTCCGATTCGTGAAGCGAGGCAAACTCGGGCCAAGGTATATTGGTCCTTTCAAAATTCTTGAACGGATTGGAAAAGTAGCTTATCGATTAGAGCTACCACAAGAACTTAGTGGAGTACATGATGTATTTCATATCTGTAACCTACGTAAGTGTTTAGCGGACCCTACGCATCATGTGCCCATGGATGAGATAAGAGTTGATAGTAAGCTAAATTTTGTCGAAGAGCCGGTGGAAATCTTAGACCGTCAGACCAAGAAGCTCAAGAACAAACTCTATACAATTGTCAAAGTTAGATGGAGTGCTAGACGTGGAGCTGAGTTCACTTGGGAGCGGGAGGACCATATGAGATCTAAGTACCCGCATTTGTTTAACGACTAGTGTTTTGTTGAATTTCGGGACGAAATTCTTTTAACGGGGAATAATGTAACATCCGTGAGATTTGACCCTTTGACTTTATGTGTAATTTGACTAATGATCTTAATTAATGAGATAATTGAGATTTACTTTGGGTTGAAATGAATAAGTATTACGCTTGACGGGTCGGGTGTATGACTTAATGTACGATTCAATGTAAGGAGACTTGTGAATTAACTTGAAAAGGGAAACGGGTCGACCCATGGGCAAATCCACGACCCATCAGCCCTTAGCCACCCTTCACCCCTCCCCTCCATTCATTTCACCAACTCTTTCCCTCTTTCTCTCTTTTCTCTCTAGCAAAAGCAAGGAACACCACAAAAATCTCTCATTCCCCTCTTTCTCTCATTACACTTGCATCATTTAGTGTTGTTGAACTGATTCAATACAAGATCATCATCATCTTCATCTCATACTCATCACATCAAAAACTTGGATTTCAAAGTGCAAGATTTTCTACCCATTTGGCTCAAATTTGGGTTTGAACACAAGAAGAACATTTTGGTAAGTAAAATTCACCCCATAATCATCAATCTATGTTTACTTACATGTTCTGGTCGAACCCAAGTCTATTCGGGTCACAAATGGAGTCAAAACTTGAAATAGGGTTTAACTAGGGTTTAATAAATTTAAAATCTAATCTTGATCTTGAAATTGATGTTTGGAATGGATTTGTGATGTGGGTTGAGTCCAAATGTGTTTGGGTATGTGTATTTATGGTTGAAAATCAAGTTTGAGGAGTCCTTGGTCGATCTTGAATGTCAAATGGAGGTTTGGGTGCTGTTTGGGTCGTCTTGTTTCCTGCTGGGTCGTGCAGCTGCTGTCATTCGCGCCGCGAGTTGGGAGTCTCGCGCCGTAAACCCTTAGTGTAAAGCTAGTGTTTCAAACAGAGTCTCCAATCGCGCCGTGATCCCAGCTCTTCGCGCCGCGAGTTTCTTGTGCGTGTCGCGCCGCGATTTGGTCCTTTCACGCCGCGAAAATTGAGTAACTTCATGACAGATTTTCATGGAAGTTGGTTATGCCTTCAAAGGGTTTTAGATGTGGTGAGAAGGCTGCGGGTGACCCTATACGTAAGCATCTAGTACTCGTTGAAAGTAGAATCCTCCGAAGTGTATGTACGTATTATTTAGGCTATTGGTTGATTGTTTGATTGTTGTTGGAATCAGAGACATATAGATTGCGGTTGGTAGTCAATCGAGATTGTGAACGCCACATTGGTCATTGTGATGACATGTGTGCACTAATACTTATACGTCTATGGTGCGAGAAGCACGCTAGACACTCTTTGGTGCGAGATGCACAACGGTCATCCGAGTATATAGACGTATATATCTTGACGATTTTGAGATGCCACATTTGTCCATTGTGATGGCATGTGGGTATCGTTGCATAGATGACTCGATAGTCATACATTTCATATGCATCATGACATGATTATGCGTGTTGCACATACCCTGATATAGACATCACTTGTGCTTATTTATTTCACGCATTACTTATATGTTGTAACTGGTTGTGATTGAGATTGTAACGTTTAAAGGCTACTCTTATGTTATGTTTGCCTTTACTTATACGTGTTGTGATTTATGGCAATGGTTCCTTGTGAATCATTCCTACGAACTCACCAACCTTGTGTTGACTATGCTTAGTACACTTTTCAGGTAACCAAGTTATTCCAAGGCAAGGAGTATGACTGATTGCTAGCTTGTGAACCCCGGGCATTGGACTTATATGAATCAAGGATTCATCGCCTACTTTTGTTTTATGCTTAGATCGATAGTCATCTTTTGATGTTGTTCTTTTGTAAACTCTGATGACTATTTGTTTCTCATACTTTCTGTACTTGAATTATCTTGTTTATGGATTCACTGGATCCTTTGTTTGCATTTAGTTCATGTTCTACATTAATCCCACCTTGTGCTATATGATTTCCGTAATATTTCGAGCCCTTGGCTTGGGGTGTTACATTTTCAGCCTTAAATGCTACTAATTTTAATGGTTTTATTAATAGAGGCACCTTGGTTGATTTGGTCATGGGAAGGCATAAATTTACTAGGATCTCTACGGATGGGCTTAAAGCTAGTCGGTTGGATCGGTTTCTAGTTAATCAATCATTCTACAACTCAGTACATGGTCTGATGTCCGTTGCACTCGATGATATTGTTTCTGATCATAGGGCGATTCTTCTAAAACAAAAAGATGTTGATTTTGGCCCCACCCCTTTCAAGTTCTACAACTCTTGGATCACCGAGGGGGGCTTTGACAACCTGATTAAGACCAAATGGTCGACTTTTGGAACTAGTGGTTCTACTAATGCTTTTGTATTGCTGAAAAATAAACTCAAAGCTCTTAAAACCGAGGTGAAATGTTGGCGCAAAGAAAAGACTAGCATTCGCAATAAAGACACTATTACTCAAGAAATTGCTTCAGTGGATCTGTTGATTAGCAATACGGGAGGTGACCAGCTCCTTGCTAATAAGCGTAGATATCTTATTCATGAGCTAAAGGAACTTAATCACCAAGTTGCTAAGGATTTGAAACAGAAGGCAAAAGTCAAATGGGCTGTGGAAGGTGATGAAAACTCAAAGTTTTTTCATGCTATCATAAACGCTAAAAGGAGGTCGGCGACTCTAAAAGGGATTAAACATAATGGCCACTGGTTTGAGGACCCAAAAGATGTCAAGAACTGCTTTCATGATTACTTCGCCAATAAATTTCAAAGCTTCCATGGGGCAAATTTTTCTATTGATTCGAATTTGGTAAGATCTATCTCCAATTCTGAGGCTTCTAACCTTGAAGCTACTTTCTCTATTGAAGAAATTAAAGACGCCATTTGGAGTTGCGGTGGAGAAAAAGCTCCAGGTCCCGACGGTTTCTCTTTTGCCTTTGTCAAGAAGTATTGGAATATTCTGCAAGATGATATCGTCAATATGGTTTCAGATTTTCATAGTAATGCTTTTATTCCTGCGGGTTCCAATTCCTCATTCATTACTCTTATTCCTAAGGTTAATAATCCTATTCTTATGTCTGATTTTCGACCCATCAGCCTGATAGGTATTCAATATAAAATTATTGCCAAGACTCTCGCTAACCGTCTTGCTAAGGTCATTGATTCTGTGGTGAGTCCTGAGCAATCCGCATTCATCAAAGGTAGACAAATTTTGGATGGTCCCTTGCTTCTTAATGAGGTGATTGATTGGTATAAAGGTAAAAAAAAAGAAGCTTATGTTATTTAAGATTGATTTTGCCAAGGCCTATGATTCTCTATCTTGGGATTTTTTGTTTTATATGCTCATGAGGATGGGATTTGGAACTAAATGGATATCTTGGATTAAGGCATGCCTTACTTCAGCTAGAGCATCTGTTCTTCTTAATGGCAGTCCCACTAATGAGTTCCCCATTCAGCGCGGGTTACGACAGGGCGATCCTTTGGCACCTTTCTTGTTCATTATTGCTATGGAGGGATTACATATTGCTTTTGATAATTTGGTCATTAATGGCATGTTTTCGGGTGCCAAATTGAATCAGGTAACTATATCTCACCTTTTCTATGCGGATGATGTTATTGTTGTTGGGAATTGGTCTGTCAGTAACGTGGAAACAATCTCAAATGCTTTGATATTTTTCTATGCTATCTCGGGTCTCAAAATTAACTTTGAGAAATCTTCTATTATTGGGGTGGGGGTTTCAAAAGAAGAGGTGAATAGTCTTGCTAGTATTATTGGCTGCAAAGCCGAAAATATGCCTTTCAAATATTTGGGGATTCCGATTGGTGGTAGCTCTAAACGTATCTCTACATGGGAGCCCATTATCAATAAATTTAAAAAACGCCTTTCGGGATGGAAAGCTAATTTATTATCGATTGGAGGTCGTTCAACTCTTATTTCTTCGGTTCTTGGGTCTTTGGGGAATTATTTTCTTTCTATTTTTCGTCTGCCTAAAAGTGTCAACAAGTCTTTGGAATCGATGAGAGCGTCTTTCTTTTGGGGTGGCTCGATGGTTAAAAGGAAAGTACATTGGATTAATTGGGGTTCGGTTCTGGCTGGGAGGGAAGATGGTGGTATTGGCATCGGGAGCCTTAATGCTATGAATACTGCCATGTTGTATAAGTGGAGGTGGCGTGGGTTAAATAACCCTGATTGTTTCTGGGTGCGAGTGGTTTCTGATATACATGGGTCGGAATGTTTTTTTAACATGACAGCCAAGTCTAAAGGTCTGTGGAAGAATATTACTATTGCTACTAAACTTACTCATGATTCTTTTTCGCTTCCAAGACATGTCATATGCAGGAAAATTGGGAATGGTCAGAATACGAGCTTCTGAAAGGACATCTGGTGTGGCGAGACCCCCCTTAAGACCAGATTCCCTTGATTGTTTGCTATTGAGATGGACAAAGACTGCTCGGTTCATGATAGGCGATCTAATATTTCTTGGACCTGAAATTGGCGTCGTGACATCAGAGGTGGATTCGAGTCCGATCAACTTAACCAACTGCTTGAAGTTCTGCCTAGCGAGCGTCATGAGGATGATGACAAATGGGTTTGGAACCTTGATGGTAAGACAGATTTCTCAATTGCCAGCATTAGAAGATTCATTGACAAAAAAACCTTGCCTAGTGGCGCCTTGCTCACTAGATGGAACAGATGGGTTCCTAAAAAAATCAACCTGTTTATTTGGCGCCTTTTGCGAAATGGTCTTCCCACTCATGTCAATTTGTTCGGCCGGGGCATTGACATTACTACTGTCGAGTGCTATCTTTGTGATAATGGCTACGACGATATCACTCATATCTTTCACGAGTGCCCGTATATATGTGACATTAGAGGTAAAATTAGTGACTGGATTCATCATGATATTCCCAATGTTGAGCCAAAGGACATGGTGAATTGGTAAGGATCTCCAAATATCTAACAACCAACGAGATATTATAGAATCCATAAGCTTCATTTGGTGGTGGCATATTTGGAAAGAAAGGAACAATGGTCTCCATAATGGATCTCATGCTAGCTCTTCCGATACCTTTAATTCTATTGTTTCTCTTTCTTTTCTCTGGATTACTAACCGCGACAGGAAGCATAGTTACTGCTGGAGTGATTGGATCGTGAATCCCCTGTTTGTTGGATGATCCGAGTTCGGTTCCTTTTTGTTTGTTGCGTGACTCACGATGACTTGGTTTGTGAAGTCGTTATGGTTATGATGGCTGGTCTCCTCGTGGCACGACCTCTGTCGACGGGGATCTTTCTCATGTCTTGTTTAGTGTAATTGGTATGCCTTTTTTCATCCTTTTGTAGTCTTAGCAGTTAGAGTCCCGAGTCCCGTGATGGTTCTAGTTTGTGTTACCTGTTGTATATCTAGAATAGCATTTACTTGCGTTTGTTTCTTTTACACTTGTAATTGTACCTTTTGCAACTAGCATCTTGCTAGTTGTTGTTGATTAATATATATTTCTGCCGTTCCAAAAAAAAATATAGGTTTGCATTTTCATTAGATAATGAGACATAATCATATGAAAGGCCAAAATGACAATAACGATAGAATGAAGTATACCTCAACATTTCTATCATACTTATCATCCATCTCAAGGTTTTTCAAAACTCAAGGAGCCAACAAATGTTCAGTACAAAAAACTTAATTCTAAAACCAAAAGTCAGTCTCTTTTCGATTTTGATCAAACAACTTTTAAAGATGGGAAAGCAATACCTCCAGCATGGTTTGTAAGCCCAACTTTAAGATCATAGTATCATACTGAGGCAACACATGAGCATAAGCAGATACAATAATCATATCATATCACTATTTAGTGTATGTCTGTATGATACCTAAAAGTTCAAAGAAGCATATCACTCATTTCATATAGCATACAATGGCAATGTTTAAGCTTTAATTAGAGCATAACCATTGAGTGACTCACGCTAGAGATGTTGACTGCAGACCAGTAGCCCATTTTAGCCTCTCACCCGAACCAAAAGCAACCAATTTTACCAACAACATTTAAGACCAACCTTATATTTAAAAGCAAAAGAACCAATGTTACACTCTTGGTCAAGACTCAACCAATGTTCTTTAATTTGGTAAGTAAATCAAAACTGTTCCGGAGAAACAAATAAATAGGGGCTCTTCGTTACTGTAGCAGCAAACAAACCGAATGTCTGTTTCTTTGTTGCTGTACAGCAAACAAACCAAAAATTTACACACAAACTTTATCATTTGCTTTGAATAATAACTCTGTAACTCCATGTGTAGTTATGTACAGTTAACTAATGTGACTTGTTACCCGACCCACCCATTTAACCACCTCCGTAGATAAAAGTCATTAATGATGAACTGCTAGTTTGCAATGTCAAGTAAAAATGATGAGACTAAAAATGGGTTATTACTACTTTCATACTTGATATAACCAGAGAACTTTTTACAGTTTGGGGAAAAGACTCCACTTCTACGATTATAGTTTATCATTTTTTCATGAGCTGCTTTACCAGCAACTTTCTTTATGAGCTGCTTTACCAGCAACACCTCCCGCAAACTTGATCCCGTTAGTGACATGTACCTGCTGAAAAAAATCTAAGCTAATTACTATCTATAATCACAGAATAACATAAATTAATAATTAATGTAGATAACTGAATACATAGGTGATAAATACTGTAAAACCAACTTGCAACGCGCCCCAAAAATTTAGACTTTTTTTTATACACAAACGCAGTTACAAACTTAATATATACGGACAAGTTATCAATATAATTTTGAGACTAATCAACTAAAAATTAGATTAACTCTAACGAATAAAAAGTAACAATTATGTTTGATCGAATTTTAGGATCAGAAAATCAGTCCAGGGGCTGTTTTTGGGTCCTACTTTTCGGTCACTTAGACACCTTCGTATTTGATAAACCACATAAATTTAAAGACATTTCAACTTACTTCCACTGTACGTTTTAGTTATCCCCAAAACAGAATACACGAAAATTTACAGTTGTGTAAAAACAACAGGAAAGGTTTCTGGATGCTGAAAATTCAGCAAACAACACCCTCAGATCCGCTTTTCAACTATCTAGACATTTTCCTGAAAAACGTATACCAAATAAGAGACCAATGACTCTATTTTTATTATCTACTTCCAGTATTTACCAAGATCATATATACAAAAAGTTATAACCTCTTAAAAACAGCCCCAGAGTCATTTCTGCATATTAATCCAAATGCAAATCTCATACTTTAGAAACTCATTTTACATCAGGTTCTTTTACCTGCTATTTATATAATCTGCTACTTCTTTGTTTTGCTCCCGTAAAAGATCTTCTTTAGCCCAAGCCTACACCAATAGATAAGAACTATCAGAAGACATCCATGACATATTAAACATCCTCATAAATTAGTGAAAAAATCAAACAACAATAGTCTATTACAAACCTCAGGTTTTATCAAAATGTCAGAAAACAAATTTCTGAGTTAGAGTCCTGGTTTTAATCGAAAATCACATAATGAATCTTCTGAGCCTTTTCTAATGCAACTCTCTCTTTAATCAAAGTGCCATGACCAGCTCAAACTCAAGTTGCAAGTTTTAAGGTCATACCTCTTGTGAGTTAGAATCCCGGTTTTATCAATTGTTGTTCATGATATGTTTTCCACGAAAATCTTTTTCCTACAAAGTGATCAAAAACCCTTCTTTTGAGTTCTTCCCACATACATGGCTTACATACCCGACTCAACATTCTCGGAAAACAATCGAATCGAGGGTCTGGAGGAGAATAGAAAATCTTACTCGCTTATAGTTTAGAAGCACACCATAGACTCCATCTTCACCCCTGTACATATAATTAACAAATAACAAAAGCTCATGACAAATCCAACACTAAGATTAATTCTTAGACATTGAGTAAAACGAACTCACTTGAATGTCTTGTTCACATGATCTCCAACTAAATTATGTTCTACTAAACCAACTAAAATGACAAATTAAATAAACATGTTAACACACTCTGAAGAAGTATCTCACAAAATCAATGTAGCAAACTTTTTGACATATACCTAGAAACCCAGACCCATTTTGACCCATAATCTAAACCACCCACCTTGTTAGCTGTAAGATATAAGTAAACCCAACGAACTTTAAGAACCGCATCAAGCCTCTCTAATACCTACAAAATGAAGATCTTGCAACACAAAAGTTTATTACTGTACCTCATTAAGATATTATGCCAAATTGGAAAACAAATTATTCAAAATTAAACATATCTAGCTTTTGACTCACATATAACGCCATCTTCATATTTAAAACAATAATATTAAAATCAGTAAGTATCATCAACACTAAAAATCTTCAAAACCCATGTATATAATCACATAAAGCAGATGAAAAAAAACTGTAAAATCTATATATAAAACTATAAAATCGTCAAAAATTGAGAATCAGAAACAGATAGAAAAAACCCAAAGATATGAAGAAGAACCCATACCTCCGATATACTTATATATCATATTTTTGATTGATCGATGGCTGCCTCTCGCTGAAAGATCGAACAGACCATATATAAATATATCTACAATCTTCTGATTCATCCATGCTTCTTCAATCTACGATTTCAACAAAAAGAAATTAAATTAAAACTTTTAATGGTTATTTGTAAATAAAAGTTTTTTAAGTAGTACAAAAATGGAAAAATAGAAGAAAGAAGAAAACCCTAGTTTTCACAAAAAAAAAATACTTGAGAAAAAGATGGGAAGAAAGAAACAGAAAAGCAAAAGACCGTATGTAATTTTTGAAGGCACAGGGTATCCCCACCAGGAACAGGGCAACCCCACCAGGGTATTAGCGGCGACGTCGCCGCTAATGGTGGGGCCCCGACAAACTTTGGAACCATGCCTGACCACGCAGGTTCCTGTGGTGCCACGTGGCACTTATTAGCGGCGACGTCGCCGCTAATACGAGCCACGTGGCACCTCGGGAACAGGCGTGGAACCATGAGTGACGCCGTCCCCGAGTTGCCACGTCGCAAGTATTAGCGGCGACGTCGCCGCTAATACGAGCCACGTGGCACCACGTGGCACCTCGGCGAATTTTGGAGGTTTACCACGATCATATAATTTGGTATATATATTCTCTATTTCGGTTTTAAACTACAGGCTACCCTTCTTTTGCACTTTCGTTTTCAAACTGCATATATTTTTCTTTCACACTATTGTTTTCAAAGCTGCTCGCACAGGTATATTTCGGACGATACATATATAAATATATTATGAATATAGATATATATATATAGTATGGATATCATCAATAGTTAATGAACTAGATGTTTACTTGTTTACTTGAATTGTTTAAGATGGATAGTTTTGAGGATATTTGGGCAGACCCAGAAAACGTACGTATTGAAGTGCCCGATGATGAGTTTGAGTCACCTGATGCAGACGGTCAATTTGACTGCGAACCTGGAGACTTAGAAACCGAGGAGGTGTTCGCTTCCGTCGAAGAATTGACGGAGTGGGCAAAAAGAACAGCACTGGAGTTGGGTTATGTTTTAGTCACACGGCGGTCGAACAAAAACTCGATAAAGGTGGTCAATAAGGTGACACTAATATGTCACCACGGTGGACCACGCGATAAAAGGTTAACTGGGCCACCCAAACGGTCCAACAAGATAGGGTGTCCCTTTACTTTGGAAGGCCGCCCCGGGTATGATGGTGGTTGGAGGGTAACTGTCAAGGACTGGAAACACAATCATGATCCAGCTACCGATCTGCAGGGGAATGCATACGCGAGACGGATGACGGAAGAAGAAAAGCAATATGTGGGAAACCTATCGGATCGCGGTATGTTCCCACGCCAGATCCTGGTTAACCTGAAAAATGAATTTTCAGGAAACCTGACTCGAAGAGGAGACATTACCAACTTTCTGAAATCGAGACGGAGGGCGGGCCAAGCAGGACATACTCCAATGCAGGTACAAACATCATATTAGTGATTACGTACTCCGTTGTTGGAAGTGACTTATTTACTATATCTTGTTCACCTGTCGCAGGTTATGTTTTCACTCCTGCAAGAGAAAAACTACTTTTACCAGTTTACGACAAATAGTAAAAATGGACGGTTGGAGAACCTCTTTTTAATGCATCCAACATCAATGACCCTATGGCGCGCATTTCCCTGGGTTATTGAAATAGACTCCACGTACAAAACCAACGTGTACAACATGCCGCTTGTTGAGATTGTCGGCGTCACTTCAACGGGCCGGACCTTCAGTTTAGCATATGCTTTTATCGTAAACGAGCAGGAGGCGAATTATAAATGGGTGTTACTATGTCTGAAGTCCACCCTTGTTGAAGGCTTAAATGTTCGTGTGGTTTTAACTGACAGGGAGCTGGCCCTGATGAGAGCATTGAAGGTTGTTATGCCGCAAGCGAAACACCTGTTGTGTAGGTACCACATATGGCAAAACATAGCCAAACACTGCGAACCGGCATTGCGGGTGAAGAAAGATGTTAACATTGAAAGGCTTAACGTGTGGTGGAAAAGAGTCTATGAATCTCGGACTCTTGACGAGTTTAAATCATACGAGAAGGAGTTAAAGAAAAAATTGGGAGCTTATCCAGGTGTCTACAAGTACCTCAACGATAATTGGTTGTCCCCGTACCGAGAGCATTTTGTGTCATGTTGGGTGGATGAACATCTCAACTATCAGAACCACACCACAAACAGAGTCGAGGCCGAGCACCACCATCTGAAAGAAGAGCTGAAGGGGAAATGTACATTTACTAGAATCCTGCAATGTGTTGATTCTGTCATTATCGGTCAAGATACTGAAATAAGGGGCCAACTGGGGTATAGCAAGGGAACCCGGTTGGGTAAACATAACTACAACTGTATGAAGGCCCTGCTGGGAACGGTTTCACATAAAACTTTGGACATCATGGTTGATGAAATCGTTCGCTTAGACAAACAACTGAAAAAACATGTGAAAAAGTGCGGGTGCAAGGTTCGGTATAGTTGTGGGCTACCATGTGCCTGCAAGATTGCCGAGTACATGCACCGTGGTTAGTATGTTTTAATACATTTTTTTTAATCATACCGACATAATGTCGTATACTTATTGATATAAAAAAATGCAGAGACTCGTATTCAGCCGAATGTGATAGACCCGTTTTGGAGAAAGCTTGACTTAACACCATCGACATGCCTAAAAGACGAAGACGATGTAGAAGCTGTCCATGAAGTCGTAGGTGATCTTACGACATTCTTGGTGGAGCAACCCAAGGCCCAACGGAAACATTGGTTGTCGAAGATAAAGGACATGTTTAAGCCGGGTAACTCACAAGTGACAGATCCCATTGTTCAGAAGAGCACACGCGGAAGACCGGTCGGGTTGAAACAAAAGCCGCCAAAGGTAGACCAAACACATCATAAGCTTAATTTGTGATTTAAGAAAAATTATAAAAGTAAGTGATTTAAAGTAATTGTTTTTATTAATGGTCTAGGTGCCCGATCTTAACAAAAAGCCACCTGGCTTCGGAAATCCAAGTCCAGTCGACCGAGGACTGAAGAGGTGCCCGATCTTAACAAAAAGCCACCTGGGCTTCGGAAATCCAAGTCCAGTCGCCCGAGGACTGAAGAGGTGCCCGATCTGAACAGGCCGCCACCTGTGCAGCCCGCCAGACAAAGTGAGTACGCGCCCACCAAATCACGGTTTGATGACCCGCAGGGTGCGCGACACAGTATGTACGAGCCGTCCCAATCATGTCGTCTCCCCGAGACACGAAACTTATTCGGGGAGCCGTCCCAATCCGAGTGGGTACAGGGAATCCACCCCTGAAATCTCCCTGCAAAGCAAAATTAAAGAATAAATATATATATATATATATATATATATATATATATATATATTTTACATACATCTATATATACTTACCCCCGCTACGCTTGCAGCCCCATTGGGGATTCCACCCCCAATTTGGAGGGTCATTGCCACCATCTCCGCCATGAACAGCAGCCATTTTAACCTACATAAGTTATATACAAGTTATAAATCAATAAAAACAATTATCAAGGTTAAAAAAGGCGCAAATGAAATATATGCATATTTTGACACAAATCTTTTTTCCAACTTATTATACCTAAAATGAGCACATTTTTCTAACAATAATACTTGCAATCATATTAACCTAATAACAATAATTTCTAACAACATTAATTTCTAACAATCATACTAACAAGTGTTTTCTAACATAATACTAACAATCATATTAACAATAAACATAAAATTTCTAACAATCATATAATTTCTAACTATCATAACATAACATTTTTAACACTAATTACAATCATAATAACAAAATGTTTTTTCTAACATAATACAACAATCATATAAGAATAATCATAAATCTAATAATGATAAACTACCAATAATTCTTAAAAATCATATAATTTCTAACAATCATATCATTTTTAACTATAATATCATAACCTTTCTACACTAATTTCTAACAATCATATTAACAAAATGTTTTTTCTAACATAATACTAACAATCATATTAAAAATAACATAATACTAACAATCATATAATTTCTAACAATCATATAATTTCTAACAATAACATATAATTTCTAACAATCATATAATTTCTAAAATCATATAATTTCTAACAATCATATCATTTTTAACTATAATATCATAACCTTTCTACCACTAATTTCTAACAATCATATTAACAAAATGTTTTTTCTAACATAATATTAACAATCATATAATTTCTACACACTAATTTCTAACAATCATATTAACAAAATGTTTTTTCTAACATAATATTAACAATCATATTAAGAATAATCATAAACTACCAATAATTCATAACAATCATATAATTTCTAACAATCATATCATTTTTAACTATAATAACATAACATTTCTACCACTAATTTCTAACAATCATATTAACAAAATGTTTTTTCTAACATAATACTAACAATCATATAATTTCTAACACATAATTTCTAACAATCATATTAACAAAATGTTTTTTCTAACATAATACTAACAATCATATTAAAATAACATAATACTACATCAATAATTTCTAACAATCATATAATTTCTAACAATCATATTAACAAAATGTTTTTTCTAACATAATATTAACAATCATATAATAATAATCATAAATTTCTACACAATAATTTCTAACAATCATATTAACAAAATGTTTTTTCTAACATAATATTAACAATCATATTAAGAAAATCTAACATAATATAACAATCATATTAACAAAAGTTTTTTCTAACATAATACTAACAATCATATAATTTCTAACAATCATATAATTTCTAACACATATAATTTCTAACAATCATATATTTCTAACAATCATATATTTCAACAATCATATAATTCTAACAACATATAATTTCTAAAAATCATATAATTTCTAACAATCATATCATTTTTAACTATAATATCATAACCTTTCTACCACTAATTTCTAACAATCATATTAACAAAATGTTTTTTCTAACATAATATTAACAATCATATTAAGAATAATCATAAACTCTAACAATCATATAATTTCTAACAATCATATCATTTTTAACTATAATAACATAACATTTCTACCACTAATTTCTAACAATCATATTAACAAAATGTTTTTTCTAACATAATACTAACAATCATATTAAGAATAATCATAAACTACCAATAATTTATAACAATCATATAATTTCTAACAATCATATCATTTTTAACTATAATAACATAACATTTCTACCACTAATTTCTAACAATCATATTAACAAAATGTTTTTTCTAACATAATATTAACAATCATATTAAGAATAATCATAAATTTCTAACAATCATATCATTTTTAACTATAATATCATAACCTTTCTACCACTAATTTCTAACAATCATATTAACAAAATGTTTTTTCTAACATAATATTAACAATCATATAATTCTAACACAATAATTTCTAACAATCATATTAACAAAATGTTTTTTCTAACATAATACTAACAATCATATTAAGAATAATCATAAACTACCAATAATTTATAACAATCATATAATTCTAAAAATCATATAATTTCTAACAATCATATCATTTTAACTATAATAACATAACCTTTCTACACTAATTTCTAACAATCATATTAACAAAATGTTTTTTCACAATCTTCAGACATTTGACATGTGATATGTGTCTCATCGACTCACAGACGTCGAGTTGGAGGAATCCGCCTAAGGAGGGACTCGCGTCCGATTAGCTAGTTGGTGAGGTAATAGCTTACCAAGGCAAAGATCAGTAGCTGGTCCGAGAAGATGATCAGCCACACTGGGACTGAGACATGGCCCAGACTCCTATGGGAGGCAGCAGTGGGGAATTTTCCGCAATGGGCGTTAACATGGTTATTTCAGTGAAAAAAACGAAATGATGTCGCTCAACGAAGATTATTCAAACACATATACTCAACGAACCAACGTCCTATTTCTGTCCAAACTATAAGTCGGAGAAACCTGCAGGGTCATATGTACCAACAGACTCACACACATACAAACATTTTTTTAGTCTTTTACACAAAAATGGATACAAACATGACTACCTCTTACTGTTGGAACCACGTTAGTGTGACCGTCACTGATCGTTTATCATTCCTGATATGATGATTGACGATAACTGGAATCCCTATGTCTAGTAAATATATGATGGGCGTATTTGCTCTTAGAGACATACTATAGGGTTTCCCATTAGGTGATTGTAACTAAGAGCATTAATGGTACACACATTAAACACCAAAGGGGTTGAATGTGTAAATACTCTCATTATAAATAGAGAGTAATTAACCCTAAGTTAAGGTTAATCTCTTCACATAATTCTCCTTTAAATTCGTGTGTTTTCTCCTTTCTAATTCGTGCATCAAGTTACAGCCGAATTACTCATCCCATTATTACTCAATCACCTTGTTTTGGGAACCCGAAATCAATGGCAACTATGTTTAATGCCTTTACAGGTTCCACAGGATCATCTGGTGAGTATTTTCCCTTGAATCAAATCATGTTTATTCCAACATGTGTTATCAGAGCCGCGTTATAAACGATCCGTCATGATTTGGTTCGAATCAAGGGTTTTTTCGCGAAATTAAAATATGCAGAATATGAAACTCGTGCTGACGTCATCACGAACTTCGTGCTGACATCATCATGAACTAACGATATCTTCGTGTTGACGTCATCACGAATTCTGCTCCTATTCGCGCTTATGTCATCACGAGTACTGCATCACTTCGCGCTTATGTCATCATGAATTCCAGCTATCTTCATACGTGAACTCGTGCTTACGTCATCACGAGCTTATGATATCTTCGCGCTGACATCATCACGAACTTAATATATCTTAGTGCTTACGTGTTCACTACTTATTGATATCTTCGTGTCTATGTCATCACGACTTACTGATGTCTTCGTGCTTACATTATCACGAACTATTACCTGACTTCGTGCTTACTTTATCACGAGTAATTACTTAAGTTCGTGTTATACTGAAGATGATTTTAGTTGATGAACGAGTTCGTGCTTACTATTTTACCTTATAATTTTGTGGCTAAATTTGTCTCTCATTTTTCAAAAATAATTTTTTTTAAGACATTTTTACCATAGGACTTTAAGGGTAAAAATTTATGGGCGCGCTCGATCCCAGCCAAGGGCTCTGCCCCTTGGACCCCGCCAGGGGCTGCCGCCCCTTGGACCCCGCTCCCAGGGGCGCTGCCCCCGGACCCCCGTAATGTTAGGGGATTCACACTAATGTACATGGTTTTATCATTTGTGCCCAAAGGTCAAATGTGATTTTCATGTTGCGTTCTTTTCATTTTTCATAACGAACACTTAGTGTATTGATTCTGCCCAAAGGTGATTTAATATACTTTGTGTGCTAAAAGGAACAGTTTCATGCATAAATATACACGATTCTTAATTTTGTGCCCAAAGGTCAAGAAATAAGCGTTGTGTTGCATGACCTAATGCTCATTGTTACTTAGATATTAGTTATTTCTGCCCAAAGGTGATGTAACATCTAAGTAGAGCCTTACGTTAGCTTATTGTTTTGGTGTTTACAATAGGCTTACTTATCACTAGCTTCATTAGTATAATGGTCTTAGTCTCATTACTTTTAGGAACATTACTTTAGCCTCTTACGTATTTTAAGCATTACTTTAGTTCCATTATTTTTAGAGACATTACTTAATAAGCCTTAGATATCTAATTATGTTACTATAAGGAACATTATTATTAGCCCTTACGTATTTTAGGCATTACTTTAGTTCCATTACTTTTATAGATATTGCTTAGTCTGCCTTAGATAGCTAATTATGTCACTATAATCTTATTACTCTTAGGCCTACTTAGTTTTAGGCATTACTTTATTAATCTTCTATTACTTGTATCCTAAATTTATATCCTCCTTATTTCCACTGTAGCACCTACCCTTGGAAAGATCAGTTAGATCTTACTCTGGGGTACCTAGACCTTGACTATGCCATTCGTCATGATGAACCCGATGCTATTACTGCGAACTCCACTGCAGAACAGAAAGCAGAATATGAGAAATGGGAAAAGTCGAATCGCTTGTCACTAATGACGGTCAAGAACTCCATTCCCCTTGGTCTTCGAGGAGCTATCCCTGACTCTGACAAAGTCAAAACTTACCTCAAATCTGTTGAGGATTACTTTAAGGGATCGTCTAAAGCGCATGCAAGCAGCTTAATGCTACATATGCTTACTCTGAAATATGATGGAACTAGCGGTGTTCGTGAACACATAATGAAAATGACTGACATGGCGAACATGCTTAAGACTCTTGAAATGGAAGTCTCTGATAACTTTCTTGTGCATTTCATACTGACATCATTGCCTGCTCGTTTTGATGCCTTCAAGATTAACTATAACTCTATGAAGGATAAATGGAAGATGAGTGAACTGATTGCAATGTGTCAACAAGAAGAGGATCGCCTTAAGGTAGCGCAACCTTAAGCTGTTCACCTTACTACCACTGTTAATTCCAAGAAGAGGAAAGGTAACAACAGTAATAAGACTGGAAATAAAGCTTCAAAGATCAGTCCTGGTGCAGTTGCCTCTAGCTCTAATGCCTTGAACAGCAAATGTAAGTTCTGTCGTGTCAAAGGGCACATTCAGAAAGATTGCCCTAAATTCAAGGAATGTCTAGCTAAGAAAGGTAACGTACTTTATGTAATATTTGATTCTTTTACTTCTGATGTTCCTGTTAATACATGGTGGGGTGACTCTGGTTCTATGGTTCATGTGACTAACTCAATGCAGGGATTCCATACAATCCAAAGGCTGCCAAAGGACCAAAGAAAACTTAGAGTTGGAAGCGGTGATCTTTTAGATGTCGAAGCCATGGGAACTTATGATTTACATATGAGCACTGGAAAGTGTATTAGACTAGTAGATACCTTATATGTACCGAGAATTACTCAGAACCTTGTATCTATTTCTAGACTAGACCTTGAAGGTTTTGTAATAATTCATGGTTTCGGCAAGATTACTATTACTCTTAATAATGAATTGCTTGGTCGTGGTTTCTTGGATGGATTACTGTATAAATTAGAACTAGATCATAATTTCTCCAAATCTTTGTTATCTTTTAATGTTGATGATATAACTAAAACAAAGACAAAATCACTTAAACAAAGAGAATTCCTCCATGTTGTGGCATAAACGTCTTGGCCACATTTCACGAGATCGCATGACACGACTCGTAAAGGATGGAATCTTACCTTCTCTTGACTTTAGTGATTTTGAAACATGTATTCAGTGCCTCAAAGGCAAAATGGCTAAAGGGAATAAGAAAGGAGCCACCAGAAGTTCCAACTTGTTGGAAATAATTCATACTGATATTAGTGATCCCTATCCCGCTTCCATTACAGGACATACTTCATTTATTACAATTATTGATGATTATTCACGTTATATGCACCTATATTTGATTAAGGAAAAGTCTGAATCCTTACAAACTTTTATTGATTTTAAAACTTTGGTTGAAAACCAACTTGATCGTAAAATAAAAGTTGTGAGATCAGATAGAGGAGGTGAGTATTATGGTAGACATACTGATGTTGGTCAAGCCGCTGGTCCTTTCCATGACTTTTGTAAGGATCATGGCATAATTAACCAATATACCATGCCTGGTTCTCCTCAACAAAATGGTGTTGCTGAAAGGAGAAATAGAACCCTAATGGACATGGTGAGAAGTATGCTTGCCAATACTAACTTACCTACTTTCCTTTGGACTGGGGCCTTAAAAACAGCCATTCATATACTCAATAGAGTTCCTTCAAAATCTGTCCCTAAAACTCCTCATGAGATCTGGACAGGAAAGAAACCGAGTCTTAAATAATATGAAAGTATGGGGTTGTCCTGCCGAAGCTAAAGTCTATAACCCTAATTTAAAGAAACTGGATCCTAAAACTGTTACATGTTTCTTTATCGGTTATCCCGATCACTCAAAAGGTTATCGTTTTTACTGTCCTTTCCACACTACTCGCATTGTTGACACGCAACATGCCACGTTCCTAGAGAACTCAGAGATCAGTGGGAGCATGACAAATCATAACTTCGATTTGCAAGAAGTACAAGACGCAGTGGGGAACCACTCGTCGGTTATTATTCCTCCGATAATTCCTCTTGTACAGAACGCTGCTCCGAATGTCACTGATCCAACTCCTCCTAATGCTAATAACGAGACCATTAATGCTGAAGGATCTTCCGAAAATCCCGAAAATCAACTCAGGAGATCATCGAGGTCACGTAGGGCCACTAATTTTGATGACTTCATTACTTATCTCGCTGAAGTTGAGGACATTGGAAAGTTTACTGATCCTACTTCCTATAAAGAAGCCATTAATAGTGATCAGGCTACTCAGTGGAATGAAGCCATGATTGAGGAGCTTAATTCCATGAAGCATAATGACGTTTGGGAATTGGTTGAACTTCCTGAAGGATCCAAAAATGTTAGTTGCAAATGGGTCTTCCAAACCAAATTAGATCCGAAAGGAAACGTCGAACGCTATAAGGCCAGATTGGTTGCGAAGGGCTATACTCAAAAGGCTGGAATTGATTATCAAGAGACCTTTTCTCCTGTGTCTCGTAAAGACTCTTTAAGAATCGTTATGGCACTAGTAGCTCACTTTGATCTTGAGTTACATCAGATGGATGTCAAAACAGCTTTCTTAAATGGAGACTTGCAAGAAGACGTATACATGTGGCAACCTGAAGGATTCATTCCAAAAGGTAAAGAGCACATGGTCTGCAAGTTAAAGAAATCCATATATGGGTTGAAGCAAGCATCAAGACAGTGGTACCTTAAGTTTGATGAAGTCATTAAAGGACAAGACTTCATAAAGAATCAAGTGGATCAATGCACCTATCTCAAGATCAGTGGGAGTAACTTTATAATCCTTGTTTTGTACGTGGATGATATTCTACTGCAAGTAACAACTTGGATATGTTGTATGAGTCGAAGCATATTTCGCAGAATTTTCGACATGAAAGATCTCGGTGATGCCTCTTATGTCATAGGTATCGAAATACATCGGGATAGGCATAATGGTATTTTAGGTCTTTCTCAAAGGGCCTATATTGAGCGGATTTTAGAACGCTATAGCATGCAACATTCCGCACCCACTGTAGCTCCAGTAGTTAAAGGAGACGTATTCGGTACTTTCCAAAGTCCGACCACTAAGATTGAAAAGGAGCAAATGAGGATGATACCTTACTCATCAGTAGTTGGGAGCATTATGTACGCTCAGGTCTGTACTCGTCCAGATATCGCTTATATCGCCGGTATGCTTGGGCGTTACTTATCAAATCCCGGATTAGCACACTGGAAAGCGGCTAAGAAGGTTCTTCGATATCTGCAAGGGACCAAAGACTACAAACTAACGTATAGAAGAAGTGACAATCTAGAAGTAGTAGGTTATTCCGATTCCGATTTTGCCAAAAGCAAGGAAGATAAGAAATCTACTTCTGGGTATATTTTTATGTTAGCTGGCGGACCTATCTCTTGGCGAAGTCATAAGAAGAAACTGACTGCAACATCCACTATGATGGCTGAATACATTGCCGTTTATAATGCTACTTGTCATGGGATGTTGATTAGGAATCTGGTCAGTGGACTCAAAGTCGTCAACTCCATTTCTAGACCATTGAAGCTTTACTGTGATAACTCAGCTGCCGTAACTTTCTCGAACAGTAACAGTTCAACTGGCGCTGGGCTGTATCTCGATACAAAGTATCTGTTTGTACGCGAACGAGTTGAGGAAAATGTTCTTTGTATTGAGTACATAAGTACAAATGATATGCTAGCGGATCCAATGACCAAAGGTCTTCCTCCTAATGTCTTCGTAGGACACGTGTTGAAGATGGGGCTTACTAAAGACTTAATTTAATTTAATAGCATATTGTACTTATTGGTCATTATTATTATTATTATTATTGTCTTAATAAAATTTTCCTCCTTATTCAGATTTTGTTTGTCTATTAATTACACTTTGAGTACTCATATTGGTGTATTGACATTATTGTAACAAAATTTGTCTTAGTCAATTGATCATTGCTTCTTAGTTTTAAATTTGATTCATAGTTTGACTAGTGGGGGTCCTGAGTTGATGTTCTTCTCTACGACTATACTTATTGGCTATGATTTCGATTTAAAACAAAAATGAGTATCATTCCGGACTTATTGAATACTCATAGATAAATGATCGCTCGGTCAAGTGGGAGAATGTTGGAACCACGTTAGTGTGACCGTCACTGATCGTTTATCATTCCTGATATGATGATTGACGATAACTGAAATCCCTATGTCTAGTAAATATATGATGGGCGTATTTGCTCTTAGAGACATATTATAGGGTTTCCCATTAGGTGATTGTAACTAAGAGCATTAATGGTACACACATTAAACACCAAAGGGGTTGAATGTGTAAATACTCTCATTATAAATAGAGAGTAATTAACCCTAAGTTAAGGTTAATCTCTTCACATAATTCTCCCTTAAATTCGTGTGTTTTCTCCTCTCTAATTCGTGCATCAAGTTACAGCCGAATTACTCATCCCATTATTACTCAATCACCTTGTTTTGGGAACCCGAAATCAATGGCAACTATGTTTAATGCCTTTACAGGTTCCACATGATCATCTGGTGAGTATTTTCCCTTGAATCAAATCATGTTTATTCCAACACTTACATAATGTATAATCTTAATAAGGTTTTTTTTTTAAATAGTATAATTGGTAAATTTATTTACCAAATTTATATAGTTTCAAAAATAATTACCATTATGAGTTATACTATAATTTAACATTATATTAAATAGATCAAAGAATTGAAGAAAAGAAAAGGATGCTAAATAAGCTCTATAACAAAACAGGACATGCTGTTCCATACAATTTATGGCTAATCATGCTAACTTACGAAATTGATTCCTACCATACTTTATTTTCCATGTTTTTTGAATTAGTCATGTTGTTCATTGACAAGAGATACTTTATTTTGCATAGATGGATGCCCGCGCGTTGCAGCGGCAAAAGTGGTGACGGCGGTGTGATGACGGCGACCGGTGGTGGTGACAACCGGTGGTAGTTAAAGTTCAATCTCTTTAATTTAAAGTCACATCCAAAATGCAGAAGATTACTACAACCTTTCACCAAAATATAAGTATATATTTAGATGCAAATGCAAATTCAAAAATGGTTAGTGAAAAGACTTTCACAGCCTATATGTCTATAGCTTCTATCTATCATATGCACCCAAAATCTAAATTCAAATTCAATATGTAACAATACAAATATGGAATTAGTACAGAAATACTCTGTAATTGATTAAAGTGGCTAAGAATAATACATATATGGATTTAATGAAAAGGAATACTTAAAAATTAATATTAAAACGAAAATAAATAACTTTAAGTCACCTCCTTTTGAGTTTTGACAAATAGCATTTTTTGAAGATACAGAAGCACGTTACCTTCATGCGTTTCCCAAATTTGAAACTTTCTTGACATATTAAGCAGCTAAAACCTAAACCACATACCTGCCGCTTCTGAGTAGAATATGGGGTTAGCCTTCGTAAACAATTAGTAAATATAGGTGCAGCGTGCTTATGCTGGACAATTTGAACCATCAACCAGAACTTAAAAAGGAAGCCCGCAGCTGAGTTCTTCTTCCTCAAATGGCTTTGAGACATACATATCCATTCATCCCACATTTATGTAGCCTGACATTCTGTAGTCCTTCCAAAAATAGATGTGTGCCAATGACCAACATTTCCAAACGTTTCAATTCAAACTTTGCCGGATGCAATTTGTTGATTAACCTTGCTTTCTAACTTGTAAACTTGTCTTGTAGCTTCAAACCTATAAACAACACCAAAAGTCAGGCCTTTTCGGGCATTTAGAGCTCCATTTAACACACATGAAATGAGTAAGGCGGTTTAAGTTTCTCTAATGCAGTCTTCCCGCTAGAAAAGAAGAACAAAAATGATTAATAAAGTCAAAAATAGTCACCCGTGCCCAGTAACTAAGTAGTCAAGTAGAGGTCCAATCTCGACCCAAAGAAATGTACTAAATGATACAACCATTGTAAGCTCATCCTATAATATGCAATCCATAAAAACGATACAATCTTACAACTTGATCTTACAAATTAATATTATGTTTATGTCACTTAATTAAATTAACAAAATAAATGTTAAAAATATTAACTTCAAGTGATAAAGGGTTTCAAATATGATAATTAACCTTTTATGAATCAGGTCCAAACTTCTCAGACTTAACCAATCCATCAATCAGAGATAAAATGATATGAACTTTATGAATCCTTACATTATTTCCCGGATGAACCTGAAATTTTATAAAAGCAAGAAAAATCTATTAATGATGAAAAAGAATTTATTAAAAGTTTTGCACTCCCTAAATTAACTACACATAAATCCTTAGCAAAAACAATAAACCCTTACCCAAAGTAATGAATCATCAATTTACAGCAGAATATATATACTGTACATGCAATTGTATGTCTACATCAATTTACAGCAGTTTATATTTTGATATATACATGGACATGCAAGTTGTTACCTCTGGCAGCGCGGGTTGGACGACAACAGATGGTGAAGGTGCGCCAGTTTGTGCGGGGTTGGGGACTGCAGGATGTGTATCTCGAATGCCAGCATTGACAGCAGTAACAACAGACTGGGAAGTGAGAGATACTGCAGATTATAGAGGATTGTAAGAAGTTGAAAGGATAACATGTTATTTTTTTTTATCATTTTTGAAATATGGGTTTTTCAGTTAATGTCAGCTTCAACCCAATTTGATGAACAAATCTACCATATCGTGCCTCTTTAATATGAGATTAAATAATCAGACTAAAAGATAAACGAACAAAAAGTAGGAAAATAAATCATAACCTCTTTGATATGAGCGCCAAGTACGAAACCAAAATCTTAGTTGGACATCCTTGATGAAGAATCTGGAAATGAAGAACATATTAAAACATATAATCATAGTCAAACTTATAAAAACAAAAGTAAAAATAGCAACATGTATCATCATATTTTCTCATTCAAAGACCTTAATGGATCATCAATTATTCGATTTATAGCAACATGTTGTAAATATTGAAGAACCAATATTCTTAAATAAAAAAAAACCAATATTCGATTTATGGAACCTGCAGGTAGATGGTGGCGACGATGATGATGGATTGGATGGTGGTTGCATAAAAAAAAACCATGGCAGATTGATGGATCAGATGTTGAATAACCCATGGCGGCCGAAGATAGGGTCAATTTTTTGGGGGTATAATATTGGGGCCAAATTGTGATTTAGGTTTTTTACTATGTGTTTGTGCCTGAAGGAGATTTAGTCTGAAATTTGTATAAGGGTATTTTAGTCACAGCAGGTAGAATGATAAGGAGAGATTTATGAAGATGAAGGGTAAAATAGACAAATCAGGTTCTTAAATACTTAAGGAGGGGGAGTCAGTTTGTATTATAAGGGAATATAGACTAGATGGTGGCGACGATGATGATGGATTGGATGGTGGTTGCATAAAAAAAAAGCATGGCAGATTGATGGATCAGATGTTGAATAACCCATGGCGGCCGAAGATAGGGTCAATTTTTTGGGGGTATAATATTGGGGCCAAATTGTGATTTAGGTTTTTTACTATGTGTTTGTGCCTGAAGGAGATTTAGTCTGAAATTTGTATAAGGGTATTTTAGTCACAGCAGGTAGAATGATAAGGAGAGATTTATGAAGATGAAGGGTAAAATAGACAAATCAGGTTCTTAAATACTTAAGGAGGGGGAGTCAGTTTGTATTATAAGGGAATATGCATATGTCTATCCAAAATGCCAATAAACCAATTGGTTATCCGTAACAAGGGTGCACAGTGTGTAAATTTGCGACTAAGACGGAAAAATGTTTGAGAAATGCATAAAAGGCGGCACTCATGAATGTAACTTGGTTGTAAAAATATGTGACGTACCCCAAATTCCTTCAATGATTTCTTTTGACGCCGAGGAAATAAGAAAACAGCCTACGACATCTTTGTTTTTGAACAGTATGTCGGTATTCGACATCAGGGAACACCTCACCGTATAATGGTGAAGCCCTGCACGTACTCTAGACTACGAAATGTAGACCATAAGCCGTTACAGGTGATTCAGGGAAAAACCCACAGACTTGTCACTCCTAAGAGTCGAACCCAATACCTGTAGGAAAAACCAGGGATGCATCTGCCAGTTGAGTTAACTTAATTTGCAGCCTACGACATCTACCTAAAGATTTAAGGAAAGCTATTAATTGTCAATTTGTCATCAGGTTCATACTGATAGAATTTAAAGATTGGTGCTTGAACATGTACTTGCCTTGTTTTATTATAGATTGGTGCCCGCGCAATGCAGCGGCGTTAACGGCGACGGTGATGGTGTGGTTATTAACGTAAAAGTAATTTCATTGCGGTCGGAGATGTGATGAATTGTTGCGTGGGATATGAAAGAGGGGAGGAGGGGGACAAATTTTGAGTTAGGGTTTTTGCTATGTGTTTTTGCGTGAGGGAGATAGATGTTGAATTTTTTTTAAGGGCATTTTAGTCACAGTCTATAAAATAGAAATAAGGATGTATTAAGATGGAGGGTAAATGTGTCATTTCAGGTTCTTAAAATTAAGGAGGGGGAGGGGGAGTTTCTTTTATAAAGGAGTATAGATAGTGCTTAGGATTTTATTTTATTATTATTTTTTTAATTTAATAAGTATAATGTTAAATTAGGTTTTAACCCATAATGATAGATAATTTTGAAGCTATACTAATTTGGTAAATAAATGTACCTATACTATACTTGTTTGGGAAAAGACTCATCTTAATCTTAATAACCCTATAAAATATGAAATTTGGAATTTCAAATAGTACAATATTTCATTTTTACATCCTACTTACCATATACGCCGAATTTTAGTGAAGTTGTTGTTTGTGTCTAGGGATGGCAACAAAACCCGTATCTGAAGGGAAACCCGAAACCCGACATTTTTGGGCCGGGTTTGGGTCCGGGTATGCGGGTATAGGGCCGGGTACGGGTATGTTATTAACTTTTTTGCGGGTTCGGGTCCGGGTATGGTTTAGATGCAAACCCGCATACCCGATCCGTATACCCGGTACCCGTCCCGAACCCGTATACTCGACCCGTATACATTACATTACATATATTAATATTTCTAATTCTAAAAGGTATTTAAAAAATATGAAATGGTAATTGAGCTAATATGTGTTAGAATAACAGTAATTAAATAGTTAGTTTTCTTCTTGAGAGTGTGTATGTCTGTTTGTGCATGCCACTTCCATAATTTGCTTGTTCTTTGTTGCTAATATACGATATATACATATGCAACTCTTTCCAGTATGGTAAATATAACAAGTCAATTTGCAATTTGTATCTGAAATTTTTTTGGTTATTTTTGTTACATGTTTTTTTTTAAGGTAGAGCGGATAAATGGCTAACACCCCTAACTTTAATGCGCCCACGCCGGGTTCGAATCCTGACAATATCCTAAAGGGTTTGCTCTCCCATGTGTAGATGGGTATAACATTGCTAAGACCTCACTACCACATTTGTATGTGACAGGATTTAAACTCATAACCCCTAAAAAGAAACCACAAAGTGAAAAACTTCCTAACCAATGGGCTATCACCCCAATGGCTACATGTTTAACACTCACATTTGACATTCCAATATTAAAGACAGTAGTATGTTTTAAGAGACTTACCTTCCTTATATAATTTATCTCTGCTACATATAATTCTAATATTTCGTATTTGATACATTAATAATTAGTAATTGACTAGTTATATAACCCGGCGTTGCCCGGGAAAAATAACGATAAGTACATTACAAAAGTACTTTTAGTCCGCACGTCGCGACTGGGTTTAAATAAGTTGTTTAAAGGCTTTGACGTATCGAATACTGCTTTGTATCCTTTGTACATGATGATGATGGGTATAAACTACATATAGGATTTAAAAAACTAATTCAGATATAATTTGTTACGATACTATAATTATCAAATTTAAAAGGAAAACATGTATGTATAACAAATAATGTCATTATCAATTTATATCAACTATTGTTAGTACCATCAAATAGTTTATATTTACTATTACTAATTGTGAAACATACATATAGTAGGTTTTACTAATACAAATATATATAATAATAATACAATTTTTTTTATCTAAATAAAGATGTAAACTGTTTAACTAACAGGTGTTGCTTATTATATGTTGCCACATATCAAGTCAAGAAAGAAAAGGCCAAAGAACTTGTACTACTATTTGCATTTCGCAAAGGGAAATGATATTTGTACCATAAATTTTGATATATCTACTAAACTGTACAATCTTTATACCATACTGTACAAGTAGCTAATGCACAGTATTGGTAAGATAATCAACTTTTTTGGTACTAATATCATCTCCCTTTCGCAAAACTCAAATCGGTGGGGTTGTTATTTCCAAGATTACTTTTATTTTCTCATTTTATTATGTTTTTCATTTCAAAGATTTTTTTCAATAGATCTGTTCATTCACATCTCTTTGTTGCTATATCTCATAATTTTTTTTTCTTCCATTCTTTAGTATGTAGCTTATATGTTTTCTATATCCATCAATCCATACGTTCAAGAAACCCAACGGAGAAACCAACTACATATGGATTTTGCTAATCACCTTTTTTAATAGATACTAATTAAGTGGATTACAGCATAATGTACAAGTAGCTAATGCACAGTATTGGTAAGATAATCAACTTTTTTGGTACTAATATCATCTCCCTTTCGCAAAACTCAAATCGGTGGGGTTGTTATTTCCAAGATTACTTTTATTTTCTCATTTTATTATGTTTTTCATTTCAAAGATTTTTTTCAATAGATCTGTTCATTCACATCTCTTTGTTGCTATATCTCATAATTTTTTTTTCTTCCATTCTTTAGTATGTAGCTTATATGTTTTCTATATCCATCAATCCATACGTTCAAGAAACCCAACGGAGAAACCAACTACATATGGATTTTGCTAATCACCTTTTTTAATAGATACTAATTAAGTGGATTACGGCATAATGCGGCGGTGGAGGGCGAAGAATGCAACGGGATGGCACCTGAAGCCGATATTTTTGTTATTTACTCTCCATTAATTGCACTTTTAATCCATTGTCGTTACTAATAGGGATATCCAACGTCGAGCTGAAACGGATAAACGTCGAGCTGAAACGGATAAAGGTCACCATGTACTTTCGCCTAGGCGCCCCTAGGCCCATCTACAGCAACGGTTCTCTTTTTCGGAGCACCCCTGACCACCACTTTCCACATCTTAGGCCACTCCTTATACTACTTCTTCCCCACTTCTTACCCACTTCTTCCAATATTCATCAGCTTTCTCTCTCCTAGAACACCCCAAGAACACCACCCTCCTTATACTACCCACTTCTTCCCCACTTCTTCACTATTCATTCATTATTTTATTATTTCATTTTTTTTTACACAAAATTAAACAAACACATTTTATTATTAAAACAAACACATTTTATTAAACACAAACATTACAATACTTGGAAATAAAACATTAAATCCTAAAAATACATTAACCTACAAATTAAACCTAAGAATTAAAACACATTAAACTAGAATACAAACTAAACCTAGATATCCTTAAAATACGGCCCGTACTTATCCATAAGGTTTTTACGCGTAGTCCTGATCTGCTCCAACTCGTCTTCATCTATACCGCTGGGAATTGGCTGCTGCAGAAGCTTAAACGCCGCCCTGACTTGCTTTCGGAAGCGATCATCCTGTCTTTTCTTCCGCTCCTCCTCCACTCTCATCCTTTCCTCATCAATTTTTCTCATCTGCTCTTGTTGCAGCAGGAGCATTTGATCAAGCTTGCTCAACGCCATTTCTGACCCACTCGAACCACCACGGCTAGAAGTCGCATCTGAACCACTAGACAATTTTCGACTAACATTACGACCCGGTGGTTTCCTCATTTGGTCGTCTCCAAACAACTGGTTCATAGCCACATCCGGTTCCACACTCATCCTCACCCCAACGTGTGCCTCATCCTCACCCAAATCAACAAAATCAGCTGCGGTTCGTTTGGCAATACTATAGTCTTGCCAAAATGCGGGACAATCTTTCAGCACATCGTAGCACGCCTCATATGGAAATCGGGCCGGACCATGAAGCTCTATATAGATTTCATGAGCAGAATTATACACTTGTCTGTCATCTGCACCGCTCTGTCGGCCTTGATCTTGCAATCTCTTCAAGATTGCTCCAAACTGCTTGGTGGTTTTCTTGATCTTGTTCCATTTCCCTTGTAGTTGACTCTTGTTGCGCTCTCCCGCTGGGCGGTTAGTGTTGAACCCCTCGATCACTTTGGCCCAAAACATTGTCTCATCTTGGCTTATACCCACAACCGAGTCTTGTGAAGCATGTGTCCATGCCTCAGCCAACAAAACCGCCTCCTGAATTGACCACTTCGCCTTATCCGCTACAGCAACCCCTTTTTTCGTCAACCGTTTGGGCGGGGCAGGAACTTCTTCCACTTCTTCCTCTGCAGAGGCGACACTAGTTCGTGCCGGTTGAGACGAAGTCTCACCTACAGGCCTCTGGAATTGATGAAATTGTGGATTCGTAGCTTGAAATTGATTAAATTGTTGCAGTAACATGAACTGCTGAAACTGTTCGTTAAGCAGTGGCGAATTCAACAACTGCGAAAATGATTGGTTAATAGCACCAGAGCTGCTAGATGCCCCCATCATATCAGACGACGACATGGACGGGGGAGATCCCACTAGAAACGCGTCAAACTCATCGATAGTGTTTTGGTTTGTGTTTTGATATTGGTTTTGGTTTGTGTTTTGATTTTGGTTTTGGTTTTTGTTGGTTCTTTTAGGCATGGTGGATGAATTGTTGAGAGAAACAAATGTGAAGAAATATGAATTATTGAGAGAAATATAAGAAATATGAAATGGTGGTGAAAGAAATGTAAATGGTGATGGTTTAAATAGGAAAACAAAAAAAATTGGGGAGCGTGGCTTTTGAATTCAAAATCAACGACTATATAGTTGATTTTTTTTTTGTTTCTCTACGTTCGACCGCATGGACCCCACCTCTCTCCCCACAAACGCACGTCTCCACCTGGAAGAAACACCCCAGACGCAGCCCTGGACGCAGCCGTGCTAATGGCGTCCAGGCTTGGTTGTGCGTCGGACGCCGGAAAACGCGGCTATAAGCAGCGGCCTTATCACCAATTCACCACTCCCAATAGATTCCGATTTAATTTATATATTCGATTTTGAGATCGTTTTACCTCCTTTAAATCTTCGAAAAATTAAAGAATAGTAATCTAAAGCCATGGAGGAAGAAAGGAACAAAGATAAAGATATTATTAGAAGGTATTACCTTGAAACTTGTTTAGCCCGTACGGTGTAATAACAAAGTATGAGAGCATATGTTGGTTAGCAAAGATGAAGACAATGTACCTAAAGGTTTTTTTTGGATACTTCCAAGGCTTCATAAACCATAACGAATTAATGATGCAACTAAATTGGTAAATCTGGAAAAATATTTGTTGTTGTACCTTATGCATGACATGTGGTAAAAAACATATTGCTTTTTAGTATATAGGTAATAATAACGGATTTCAGAAAAAAAGAAAAAGTATTAATGGATCCCCGATTACCCGTGGGGAAACCCATTACCTGATAGTTAGTAAAAGTAAATGGGGTCTCGTCGGGTCCGACCGGATTGGGGCGGGGATTTTTAATCGGGTCGGGGTTCGGGATTACCTAAACCTGTCCCATACTCGACCCGTTGTCATCCCTATTTGTGTCTATATGTTTCAATTGTAAAAGAAATGTTGTTTTCGAAAACCACTTTGAGAGAATAAAAAATTAATTTATACATTATACAAACCCATTATGTAATGCAAATTCTAAATTCGAATTCAAATTCTATAGATATCTAATCCCAAAATGACTATAAATTTAGAAAGAAAAGGATTAAATAGTTTATAGGTAAAAATTTACACACCATACATAAAACAAATGATTTATATAATTCTATGTAGTAATCAAGTTTTTTATGTTATTATATGTTATTATGTGGGGTCGTGGTGTAAAACATGGAAACAAATTCTAGATGGAGCCATTTTCCCTACCAACTTACCTCAACAAACTCTGTCTCCATTATCCATTACAGGCCCCACATACAACCTGATTAATTATCATTACTTTTTAACTGTTGCATCGACTGGTTGTACGTCGGAGAAAACTTATCAAATACTACATATACTCAATGTCGTCTTTCCGTCCAAAATATAAGAAAACCTCACCGGCCAAACAACGAACCAACGTCTTGCCAACGGAATGACTCAAACACATACACACACACAAGTTGTACTTACACATATATTCTAATTTTATTTTTTAAAAGCGTCATGTACCCCGACCAGGGAATATTTGATAACCCAACCACACACTTTTAGCAGAGACGTCGCTGCTAAAAGTGTCTAAGCGTTTGACCTTTTGACTGCCCGGTTGACTAACTTTTGAAAGTGGGCCCACACCCATCGCTGCTAAAGGCTGGTACGGCAATATGAGTGGAACACTTAAAACTTATAGGTTTTGTTTGTATAGAAAAAAGTGAGGGATGTGATATGTGGGTGGAGTATATCCACTTAGTTTATATGTTAAGATATAGAAAGATGCTATCTATATCTGAATCTGTATGTAGTATATATACCTCGTTTTGAATGATAATACAAAGCTTGTTATCACGAGATACAAGAAAATTGATTCGCTAAGCATCAGAAGCATGAACAGCAGCAAATAAAGCTGACTAAATGTCATATACACAAGCAAAGTTATGAATAACTTTTAACGAAGATTTAGCAAAGTTTTTAAATAACTAATTGTCACTTTTTTTTGGAGAAATCAACACATCCTCTGCATTACTGGTTATCATCAATGTTTTTTTAGAGTGGATGCAAGAAAAGAAAGTTGTAAAGATTGTTGATATATCTTTTCTAAC
>CM067171.1:93317933-93337933 GCA_034093135.1 Erigeron breviscapus | reverse complement strand
TCTCATCATAAAACTGATTACTAACAAGACTTACATCCCAATATATAGGCACACTAGTATTAAATAATAACGACCTTTCACGTTCCTAATTATTCAATAACCCCCAAAATTATTTATAAAAAAAAACCCATCCAATTCTTCAAATTTGACCGTCATTATTCTCCCCTTCTTTAAGAAAACTCGTCCTCGAGTTTTGCCTCCAAAAACCACCGGGATCAAATGGAACTTCGTGTCGTCTCTTTTTCAATTGTGGTTTCTTTTGAATGGCTCATGTTCCATGTTGGAATTTAGATCACCACATGGATCAACCGACTTAAATGCATTGTCATCCATGATTAAATTATCTTTATCATTTGTGATAAGCAAAGTGAAAGGATTTTTTGGTTTTTTTGTTGCTACCTTGGCTTCACGCAAACAGAAACCCATATTCAAATTTTTATGCATAAAAATTGAAACCTTATCATTTTTTAGATCTTTTGTTTTCTCTGGCTTGTTGTTGAAAACTTCATCTTTAACAATTGAACTCCCGATCGCCCATGAATACCATTCTTCATCTTCATATTAATCAAACACGGGTGGATAATTGTAGATGATATCTTCATTAGAAGGCATCTTGATCAGGATTTTTGGCTCTGATACCAAATGACGCAGCGAGAAAAAGGGATAAATAATTGATCCTGTTGATTCTAAGAATACCCAGAAACAATTCTTCATTCACAAATAAATACCGATAATCAGGGTAAAAATTCACACACTAACACGCACACTCGTGTATAGGGAGAAAATAAAGACTTTTCATCTCATCATAAAACTGATTACTAACAAGACTTACATCCCAATATATAGGCACACTAGTATTAAATAATAACGACCTTTCACGTTCCTAATTATTCAATAACCCCCAAATTATTTATATATATAAAAAAAACCATCCAATTCTTCAAATTTGACCGTCATTAAGTGTTAATTTATGTTATGAGTAAAAAGGGAATTTAATGAATTTATAATACAATGGGTATGTATGATAGATTTTGAGTTTAGAATGGCTATTTATGATATTATTATTATTATTATTCAAAAGCTTATTATTATTATTATTATTATTATTATTATTATTTTATTATTATTATTATTATTATTATTATTAGTATTATTATTAATTATGTATATTTATTTTAAATGTTATTAATTAAAATATAATTTTTTATTATTATTATTATTATTATTATTATTATTATTATTATTATTATTATTATTATTATTATTATTATTATTATTATTATTATTATTATTATTATTATTATTATTATTATTATTATTATTATTATTATTATTATTATTATTATTATTATTATTATTATTATTATTATTATTATTATTATTATTATTATTATTATTATTATTATTATTATTATTATTATTATTATTATTATTATTATTATTATTATTATTATTATTATTATTATTATTATTATTATTATTATTATTATTATTATTATTATTATTATTATTATTATTATTATTATTATTATTATTATTATTATTATTATTATTATTATTATTATTATTATTATTATTATTATTATTATTATTATTATTATTATTATTATTATTATTATTATCATTATTATTATTATTATTATTATTATTATTATTATTATTATTATTATTATTATTATTATTATTATTATTATTATTATTATTAATTAGTAATTATATTATTATTATTATTATTATTATTATTATTATGCTATTATTATTATTATTATTATTATTATTATTATTATTATTATTATTATTATTATTATTATTATACAGACTCCCCCTTGACATTAGCGACTAGATTTCTTTAACATGTTCTTTAATCTTGAACTTCAAACTCGACCATCAAACAAAAGTCTTATGCAATTTGCATGAATCTTCTCGACCAAATAAAAACCAAGAATATTCTGATAGCGTCTAACTTCTGTTCTCTAAAATCTAACTGCTGAACAAGGTGTCTCAATCAGTCTTCTTTGATCACCTATTGACAAATTGACAACTTGCATTGGATCATACATGCGTAGCAACATCTGTTTCTTTGAGTCATCAACAAACATCTGTGCTTCGCCTGACTTGATATCTATCTGCCAATAAGTCATGTTTGTCAGCAAGTCTTGATCCCATTTGATAGCAGGAACTTCTTTAACACATTCAATCTTTCTTTGAACAAAATGAATTGTGCCATCTGGTTTTGTAATCTTCTTCATTGGCCTAGGTTTAATCAACCTATCTTCAGGCTTCAAACCTTTTTCACTAAAATGCCAAATTCTTTCTCTTTGGAATCTCTGCCAATAATAATCAGCATTTCCATTCTTCTGAAGATTAACGAACCATCTCCTTCCTAAGTCTATCAAATCAGATTCACTAAGACTTTGGAAATGTCTTACACTGATTGACATATACTGGCAACCTTCTTTTCTCTTGATAACAAATAGCTTAATTCTATGATCATAGAACCAACTCTGTATCACTGAGAAATACGTAGGTGCGTCCTTGTCTGAGATGAACTCCCACAACATCGACGGTGTATTAAATCCACCCATTGGCATACCAGTATGTCCTCTATAAACTGGAACCCATCTATTTATACAAAACTGAGGGTCTTGCTCCGCCGGAGGTATAATAAAATTTCTAATATTAAACTCTCGCGTAGCATTTATCTTCCAGCCTAGATCAACAATATATTCATGTTCTTCATGCACTATCTTTGCAAACACCTTGAATCTTAACTTTGCAGCATTTCTTGGATCATCTGAACTTTCTCTGATCGGATTAAGTCTGAAATGTTCCTCTTCAGCTATTGGTTCAACCAGAATGTCTCTATCTTCATTAAAGACACGATTGAAATCATAAGGTTCTTCCATCAACCTTTGTCTATCAGCTTCAGAAACAAATTCTCCTTCTTCCAGATCTTCATCAATGATACTATCAAAGTCATCATCAATATCGTCCAATGCACCTATTTGAAGCTTATCTGCAATTTAACATATTCAAACATACAAAGATAAAAGAACATAAAATATAAGTCAAGACATAAAAAATAAGTATAAATACATAAAACATGATAAAATAAATAATACTATATCATAAATATAATGTAACAATTACATCAATATTTATCTTATAATCTTTATCTATTTTAACCAACAAAAATTAATAACATTAAGGTTGATAATCTGAGTCTTCAGGATCATCAGAACTAGAACCAGAGACAAACGGTAAACGATTTACGATCATTAATCATTTTCTCTCTTTCTTATGACGATTTGTATCTGACCATTGATCACTATCAAGATCAATATTAGCCTGATCAACCTCAAAGTTATGACTTTCCCATACTTTAGCTCTGCCTCAACTCGAATATGAGGATCATTTCCAAATTTCTCTGCAATCTCCCATTCTATTCTATCTTCTTCTGATCTCACACTCCGTGGATTATGATAATCAGGACGTTTACTAGAATTAGAGTTACCTGAATTGGAATCTTCATCATCTGACGAGTTGTCTGAATCTTCAGGATCTGCATCTGGAGCAGCAGCCATCACAGCTTTTCCTTTCTGAGTCCCAGATGTACTAGCACCAGATGTACCAGCAATCTCTGACTCTTTCTGTCTTGGCGACTCCCCCTGAACATCTGCAGTCTCTGAATTAATCACAGCATCAACATCAGTATCTTGACCTTGACCTTGATTCTCTGTCTCACCATCTTTTGGTTGACTTTGATTTGGATCTTGAGCTGGATCTTGATCATCTTGATCATCATCTCTTTGCTTCTTTACTAGCTCATCATCCTTACAACCATCTTTATCTCCCCCTTGAGACAAGAATCGGTCAATTTTATCACCAAGAGAATGAACAAGTGCTGTCATAATGTCCATCTCTTCTTGATGTTTTGCAGCTTGGAGGTTCAACTGTTTCTCCAACGCTGTAACTCGCATCTCTAACAACTTCTTCTCCGAAACAATACGACTCAGCTGAACTTGTATTGGCAAAGATGAATCTGAAGTAGAAGCAATGTGCGATGTAGAAGCAGGCGGTGGCATCGTAGTCTCAAATGAAGGCATACGAACATGAAAAGTTCCTGACGGAGGCATCTGCGGTCTTTGCAATGCTAACAACATACGATCCATAGCTGTAGCAACAGGAACTAACGCCTGAATAGGAGTAAAACGAGGTCTAGGAGCAGGAACTATCGGCTCTGGCTCCTGACGAACTGACGACTCTGGAGCTCTAGTAGTCGTAACAGTTGTAGCCTCAGTGACAACTCTAGCATGAGAACCATCTAAACGAATCGTGAACTTGGTTCTCGACCTTTTCTCTCCAACAGATGTACCAACTGAAGTAGTAGACACCGAAACTGGAACTTCAGTAACAGAAGCTCTTAAGGCAGCAACTGATGGTGTATCAACTGATCCGGATGTATGAGACATCTCCATAGCAGAATGATACTCAGCAAACTCCCTATCAATCTCTGACTGAGGTCGCTGAAGGGCTTGAATCTTCTCAATAGCGTCAATCTCTTTCCCTTGTCTTCTTCTTCTCTTCAGTGGCCTATCTGCATCTTCAGTTTCTGAACCCTCATCAGCATTAATAGCAACAATATGTGGTTCAGAAGGACCAACAACATCTACTGGAGCAAAAGTAGAATTAGAAACCACAGTAGTTGGCATCACAAGATTTGTCGGATCATCAATATCCTCCTTTAGAGCATCCATCTCCGAATCATCTTCCGGAACATCAGTAAACAAAGGAACTTCATTCAATCCCTCAAACTGATCAGCTCTCTCTACTTGAGGATCATCTTGATCTTGAGCATCATCATCAGCAGCAGCAACAGGTTCTTCATCTTCCCAACCTTCTCTTGGAGCTACATAATCAGGATTAATCAAGTGCCCGAACAATGGTGGATTATCAACATCAGCCGGAACACCATTACCCCTTAAATGTTTCATCATATCATCAAACACTCGATGTGTAAGACGACCCAAATTAAACGTAGGACCATCAAAAGGTATATCAGCTGCTCTATGCCGAATGATTATCATAACAAATCTTGGAAATAGAAAGAATTTCTTCTCGTTTCCAATCGCTCTCAACTGCCTAACAAAACTGTCATATATGTACTGAGAAAAGCTGTAAGGCTTGTTCAATACAAGTGCAACCAACTGTGAAGCAGTCTGTATATTCATTTGATCATGACCTACACTCCGATGACTTATGGACCTCAACAAGTAGTAGGCAAGCAATCTCCATTTGCCTCTAATGCGATTTTTAGGATATGGATGCTTGATTTCGCTCACATACCCATACGTCTAATAGCACCGTCAACAAAGCTTTCTTCAAACTCTGTAAGACCTTGCTCCATTTCGACGCTACCTAAGTCCAAAATAGTCCTTAAGTCTCCAGCAGTAAACTCAATGTTACGTCCTTGAACCGTAGTGCGAATCAAAGTATGATCACCAACTTGCACTAATCTTGCAGAGTTCCAGAACTGAGTAAGAAGACTTATGACCAAAGGAGGATTCTCGGTCAATGCAAAACGAATACGTGATCTTGCTAGATACTGTAAGACACCGTGAAATTCCGCTGTGCATCCTTGCTGAGTAATGCTGAGATCAATAGCAGCATTATGCTCCTTAACAAAAACACGAGCAGCAGCACCTTGTTTTGCCATACCTGCACAAATCAAAAGGAAAACGAAAAGAAAACAAAAAAAAATTAAAAATTAAAAATAAATCTGACCTACTTCGTGATGACGTCAGCACGAGGAGATTCCTCTTCGTGTGACGTCAGCACGAGCTGATCATCAACAAGATTCAGAAAAACATCTCCATATGATAACAAATTGATCGAAATCAACTGTAAACATCATCTTGGACTTGTTTTCATGAAATTTATGCCCAGAATCTGAATTAGAATTCAAATTCATGAACACGAAGTGATTCGTGTTCTTCGTGTGAATAGTGACCGTGACATAAGAACATCAATTAATCTTGATTTTGTACCAGTTAAATCAAACTTTTGTTAGATTGAAGGTGTAATAACATCACTTAATCCAATTTTAAGTCTAATTTTAGTCCAAATTATCAGAAATCAGCAACAGGTTCTTCATCTTCCCAACCTTCTCTTGGAGCTACATAATCAGGATTAATCAAGTGCCCGAACAATGGTGGATTATCAACATCAGCCGGAACACCATTACCCCTTAAATGTTTCATCATATCATCAAACACTCGATGTGTAAGACGACCCAAATTAAACGTAGGACCATCAAAAGGTATATCAGCTGCTCTATGCCGAATGATTATCATAACAAATCTTGGAAATAGAAAGAATTTCTTCTCGTTTCCAATCGCTCTCAACTACCTAACAAAACTGTCATATATGTACTGAGAAAAGCTGTAAGGCTTGTTCAATACAAGTGCAACCAACTGTGAAGCAGTCTGTATATTCATTTGATCATGACCTACACTCCGATGACTTATGGACCTCAACAAGTAGTAGGCAAGCAATCTCCATTTGCCTCTAATGCGATTTTTAGGATATGGATGCTTGATTTCGCTCACATACCCATACGTCTAATAGCACCGTCAACAAAGCTTTCTTCAAACTCTGTAAGACCTTGCTCCATTTCGACGCTACCTAAGTCCAAAATAGTCCTTAAGTCTCCAGCAGTAAACTCAATGTTACGTCCTTGAACCGTAGTGCGAATCAAAGTATGATCACCAACTTGCACTAATCTTGCAGAGTTCCAGAACTGAGTAAGAAGACTTATGACCAAAGGAGGATTCTCGGTCAATGCAAAACGAATACGTGATCTTGCTAGATACTGTAAGACACCGTGAAATTCCGCTGTGCATCCTTGCTGAGTAATGCTGAGATCAATAGCAGCATTATGCTCCTTAACAAAAACACGAGCAGCAGCACCTTGTTTTGCCATACCTGCACAAATCAAAAGGAAAACGAAAAGAAAACAAAATTAAAAATTAAAAATAAATCTGACCTACTTCGTGATGACGTCAGCACGAGGAGATTCCTCTTCGTGTGACGTCAGCACGAGCTGATCATCAACAAGATTCAGAAAAACATCTCCATATGATAACAAATTGATCGAAATCAACTGTAAACATCATCTTGGACTTGTTTTCATGAAATTTATGCCCAGAATCTGAATTAGAATTCAAATTCATGAACACGAAGTGATTCGTGTTCTTCGTGTGAATAGTGACCGTGACATAAGAACATCAATTAATCTTGATTTTGTACCAGTTAAATCAAACTTTTGTTAGATTGAAGGTGTAATAACATCACTTAATCCAATTTTAAGTCTAATTTTAGTCCAAATTATCAGAAATCAAAAAAGTTAAAAGTCACTTCGTCCTAATTACTGTTCACGCGAGGAACAAATCAAAATTCGGGCATTATAACGAATTAAATTCAATGAATTTCAAAGTCAAAACATCAATAATCTATCCAAGATTGAATATATACCAACAAATCTGGATGATTAACACACAAAGTAGATGAAAAGATTGAAATAAGGTGCGGATGAATAGTGCGCGCGAAGTCAGACAAGTTCGTGTGATTTACTTAGGGTTTCATTTCGATTAATGGTAATTAATGAATAGTAAAACCCATATATATATTCGGATACTCGTGGGCCGGGCCGAAGACAAACTTCGTGGGCTTGCTGACGTCAGCGCTAAGCATGCTGATGTCAGCACGAGCGATTTTTCGAATTTAAATCCACACGAGCTGCACACTTCAGATTTTGTCAATTTTTCCAGAAAATGCATAAAGAAAAATTAAAAAAATCTCAGAAAACATAAACCTGTAGATACTCGTTACCTGAACTTTGTATCTGCTCGAAAACATAATCTTACCAAAAATCATCCGTACTAACTCATGTCACCAAAATAATGTATAAACTTAATCTTACATTATAATCTTGACATAAAATCGATCATTTTTTTCATTGATGTTTAACTTTAACAAAAGCAAACTTACATCGAAACGCATTCAATGTATATAGCCTTACAAATTATGTATCATATCACCAACCTATCACAATAAGTCTTAGGTTGTGATCTTGATAATACAATTATAACCTATTACACCAAGTTCTAGGTTATTACAAGGTTATGAACCCTTGTAGCATGTTACATGCATAGACTATTGTCCGTTGCAATGCAATTCTAAGAGCAAGAGGAGACGATTTTGTCCTCAATCGCGTTGAGAAATCTTCACGAAATTTCCACACGAAGTGGCACGAATTTGGCAGAAAATCCTCAATTCAGATCGCGATTTGAAATTTTGATGTCATTTTCCTTTTAAATGAAATTCATTATCTGTAGCCTGCACACTTAACAAACTTCATCAATGCATCAAAATCAACAAAAATAACATAACAAGTAACATAAGCATGCAAAACAATCAAAATCTTAACCTAGCAATCAAAATAAGATCTAAGGCAAGTCATATCTTTGTCAAGCATACTTATCAACCAAAAACAATTGAAATCTCAAACATATATTGAAACATGACAATCCAACCTTGTTCTTGAATGTGTTTCAATATCAAAACTAAAACATTTTCTAACCTTAAACAACTTATGTCTATATTAGAAAATTCATCTTTTAATCACATATACCATAAGCAACAAGACCCATATAATCCACTAAGGATCATATAACTTCTTTATGGAATAATCAAATGCTTATTAAATCTCTCGTGCAATAAGAACTAGTTTGACACTACAAACTGACACAAAACTAAAACGTTAGTACAAAAATAAAATAAAAATAAAATAAAATAAAAATAAAATAAAATTAAACACTTTAAATCTAAACTACATTATTTATATACAAGAAATTCTAAGTTTCTGCTGATTATATCAGATTAGCAATTACATAAGCCTGCGGGTGAGAAATAATTCTCTTATTATTAGTTATGAACAATGACTCAACCATGATTACCGGTATGTTTGTCCTCTTAAACACTCGGTACTTCCAGTTTCCTTTGGGTTGTGGCACTTTCGTATTACTTGAGCCAAGGACAGTCACCATGTAACCTAGTAAGTTACTCATGCCACAGTTTTAGTTTGCGAACTTATGTGACCCACATTCAGATACACTCTCACAATCGACACATGCACTAAAATTTAGACATTTGGTGAGTAAGGTAAGAAATTCTTTAAGAATCAAGTCAGCGGTGACAGGTCGGTGATTCCTCACGCGCAAAGCGACTTAACTTGACTCACGTACGGAAATATACTCAACATCGCATAATGCCAAGTACTTGCATATTTGTGACATTTATTTTAAGCACTTATGAAAACCCGTGACTTTCGATGAGACCCGTGTAGCGAACTTTCTGACAACCTATCCCAAGTTGGAACTTTAGGTAGGCTAGGTATACAAAGACACCCCAAGGACTTACTTGTTCGAATCTCAAAGGCCACATTAGCTTCATATTTTCAACAGATTTATTTATTAGATATTTGCATATCTTGTCACAAATATACATCCGAAAAAGAAATACATACACATATATGTATCCGAGACCTTCTTTTAAAGACCAAATATACATAATTACAATGCAAGATCTTTCATAAGATTTAAAGGACTTGTCTCTTTTAAGAACAAGCATTCTCAGCCATATATCTGAATACGTTTCCCACAAGGACATTGTATAAATTTAAGTTCAGATTGAAGGAAACCTTGGTACTTTGTGTCTACCGATACATCCTAAATTGTAATCACCGAACTAAGAAGTTATATTACGATTAAGCAGACTTAAAAGCTAAAGTATCCTCACTTCTAATCATCTGAATGCATCAACTTAAATCTCTATCTTATTTATTTATTTTGTTTTTCTCATTTTTCAGTTTTTTATATTTTTATGACACTAATTATATACAAACTTAAACTAGACACTCTTTTTGTATTTTTATGACTCTAGCTATTTACAGACTTAACTAAGACACAATATAAAATATACAAAAAATAGTTCTTTGAGAGATCTAATATGAATCATAATTCTTCATACCATTGAGAAGAATCAGCTTTTCAAAGCGAGTCTTATCAAATGCTTTAGTATACAAATCAGCTAGATTATCATCAGTTATAACCTTTTCCAAATGAATTAATTTCTTTTGGGCACAGTCACGTAAGAAATGATGTCTAATATCAATATGCTTGGTGACTTTATGCATGATATGGTTATTAGTAATGTCTATAGCTGACTTATTGTCTATTCTAATAGGAGTATCAAGAAAATCCATACCGTAGTCACGTAGTCGTTGCTGAATCCACAATACCTGGGAACAATAGCTACCAGCAGCCATATACTCTGCCTCACATGAAGACTGAGCAACCGATGTCTGCTTCTTACACTGCCACGATACAAGTCTCCCTCCTAAGAACTGACATCCTCCAGTTGTAGACTTCCTGTCGTTGTTACAACCGCCAAAGTCCGAATCAGTATATGCAATAAACTCAAACGATCCTCCCATAGGATACCATAGACCAAGCCCTTGGTTTCCTTTCAAGTAACGTAGGATACGCTTTGCTGCAGCTAAATGTGACTCTTTCGGACTAGCTTGGAATCTAGCGCAAAGACAAACAGCAAACATAATATCCGGTCGCGAAGCTGTCAAATACATCAATGAGCCAATGATAGCACGATAATAAGTTGCATCAACATGCATATCTTTAGGATCAAGAACCCCTAAACCATGATTTAGCTGAATAGGAGTACCATATGTCTTGGATTCTAACATTTGAAACCTCTCCAAGATGTCATCGACATACTTAGACTAGTGAATGAAAAATCCATCTTTCCTCTGATCAACCTGCAGTCCAAGGAAGAATTGTAGTTCCCCCATAGCACTCATTTCAAACTGCTTTTTCATGCTCATTTCAAATTCTTTGCACATCTTTACATTAGATGAACCAAAAATGATATCATCAACGTAAACTTGTACAATTAAATAATCTTGCTTCCGCCATTTGATAAACAATGTGCTGTTTATCGATCCTCTTGTAAAACCATTTGTCAACAAATGTGTCGACAACTTTTCATACCACACTCTGGGTGCTTGATGCAATCCATAAAGAGCCTTATCAAGTCGATATGCTCGTCTTGGATAATTAGGATCTTCAAAACCCGGTGGTTGAAAAACATACACTTCCTCTTTAACTTCACCATACAAGAAGGCACTCTTAACGTCTAACTGATACACCTTTATACCTTTAAAGCTTGCATAGGCTAAAAATAACCTTATAGCTTCAATCCGGGCAACTGGCGCAAAAGTTTCGTTATAGTCATATCCTTCTCGTTGTGCAAACCCCTGAACAACTAAACGTGCCTTATTTCTTGTAACGATCCCTTTGTCATCTCGCTTGCACTTGAATACCCAATGAGTTCCAATCGGTTCTTTACCTCTAGGCACATCTACTAACTCCCATACTCCAAGTTTCTCGAATTGAGCTAATTCTTCTTGCATAGCTGCAACCCAAAAAGGATCTTGAAGTGCAGCCTTAACATTCTTAGGTTCTTCTTGTGAAATGAAACAGGAATACAAACACTCAGTTATTCATCCTGAATCCTTTACTTCACAAAATAAACTAGTCATCTCCTTATTTAACTGATTTCTAGTTCGAATAGGCTCTGAAGCATCACCAAGAATGTTTTATATAGGATGAGCCTTATTTATTCGATATTGAGGAACCGAATCAACATTTAGATTATCTCCTAAATTCGAACGAATTTGAAATTCTGGAGAACTAAAATCATCTTTCGATTCTTCAGAAATAGGATCATCATCTGGCAATGGAACCCTTAAAGGAGTAGTTGGAGTAGTATTCTCAGGTTTATTAACATCTAAGTCTGATGTCATATCATTGTTCTTACTACTTTCGCCAACAACAGTAGTAGACTGAACTTTGGTTGGAGTAGTATCAACATTTTGAACAGGAGGAGATGTAGGAGTATAATCCATATGATCTCTTAAAATGATCACTTCATCAACTTTGTCAGGACCTGAATAAGAAGCAGGACCGTGTAACAAACTAAACACACTATCATAATCAAAATTCTTGCCAGTTCCAGAATGAATAGCAGGTTTGTGACTGACAATCTTGACATTAGTACCTAAGTCAACTTTGCCTGTCTGTTGATTGTAAACCCTTCGAATTGAAGTACCCGGTTTATAACCCATGAAAAATCCCTCTTCAACCTTTGGATCAAACTTTGACTGAGGAAGATATTTCAAGAAGGTACACGGAACGCCAAATGGTTCAACATTCTGTAAATTTGGTTTCTTCTTATGTAGAAGCTCATAACAAGTCTTATTATGACGCTTAACTACCAAAACCCGATTTAGAATATGACATGCTGTATTTACTGCTTCTGCCCAAAACATAGTAGGAAGCCCTGAATCAGCAAGCATTGTTCTGGCTGTTTCGATTAGAGTCCTATTCTTTCTTTCAGCAACTCCATTTTGTTGTGGTTCATACGGTGCACTGAATTGATATTGGATTCCCTTAGACATACAGAAGACTTCCAACATTTTATTTTTGAATTCAGTTCCGTTATAACTCCTAATTCTCTTAACACGCACTCCATAAATATTTTCAGTTTCGACAAAGAAATTTATCAAAATCTGTGGAGTTTCATCTTTCATTTGAAGAAAGAATACCCATGAGAATCTCGAGTAATTATCAGTAACCACCAAACAATAGTACATCCCACCTATACTTCTTACATTCACAGGACCAAACAAGTCCATGTGAAGTAATTCAAATGGGTTGGCAATAGAATTTTCAATCTTTGGTTTATGTGAAGACTTCTGCTGCTTACCTTTCAGACAAGGTACACATTTATCTTCCATCTCAAACCTTTTCAATGGAACACCTTCAACCAAACTATGTTTGACAATATCATTCATCTTTCGAAATTGAATATGTCTCATTCTTCTATGCCATAACAAAGATTCATATTCATTTGCTTTTGTTAATAAGCAAATTGGCTCCTTCGAATCATCAACACCTAACATAAGGCCATAGATGTCTTTCTTCCTAGGAGCTTTCAATAAGATCCAGTCTTCAGGAATAACATACCCCGGTTTCAAAATAAGTGCTTCCTTCTCAGTAAAATGGACATGATTCTCTCTGTCACAAATCTGAGAAACACTCATGAGATTATGAGATAGTTGTTCCACATAATTGACTTTCTCCAATGTAATTTTCCCATTGAAAACATCACCTTGGCCTGAGATATTGCCGCCCTTGGGACCAGCGAAACTAACATAAGAACCATTAATATCTACATAGTTAGGACAATAATTTCTTGTCCCCTGTCATGTGCCGAGAGCATCCACTGTCAACATACCAAAGACTGATAGGCTTCCTTGGTTCTCCCTTCTGATCTGCAGCCTTGCAGTCTGCCATGTATGCAACAAAATCTTCAGTTGTCATACCTTCAGGTATCACAAATTCTTTCATCTGATCTTCAATGCTCTTCTCGACAACGTCATCAACTGGTTTAGATGACTCAGTATTTCCTTCAGTAGCTTTAACAGCTGTCATAGGTTCACTCTCAGATCTTACTATCTCAGCAACCTTCTTCATATTCTGCTTAACTATCTCAGATGCTCTCTCTTCACTAGTGTATACAGCATAATCAATTGTTTCAGCAACTTCATTTGCAACATGCGCATAGTCATCATAAATCTCAACTAAAAATGCATGATTTGAAGTATCTTCAGATTGTGTATCCCACTGATAAGTACCATCTGGATTTTGAACAACAACAGCCTTGGACTCCAGAAGCTGAGGAGAACCTTGCTGTTAAGGAGTAGCAGGAAAAGTAATCATTGCTTGAGTTTTCTGGTAACTGGGTGGAGTAATACCGCCTTGATTGTAGTTTTGTCTACCAGCAACGGTATTATCAGTCCTCTTTGGACGTTGACACTCTCTTGCAAAGTGACCAAATCCATCGCAATTATAACATCTCACCTTGGATTTGTCAAAACCTTTTGTGCCATTACCCAAAAATCTTCCAGTTCTTTGAGAAAACCTTCTGATTTTAATAGTTAACATTGCAAGCTGCCATTGTAGATCCATTTCTTCTAAATCATCAGGATCTATCTGATTTTAATCACCATCAATCAATGCAGGATCAGTAACCTTTCCACCAATATAAGCTTCATGAGCTAAACAGAAGGCTGAGTAGAGATTCATTCTTCCCTCTGCAGAGCTCATACTCATTGGCATGGAATGATATGACTGAGTATTGCTCTTAACATTAGTTGTGGAATTGTCATAAGCAACATAACCTGCAATTCCATCTGCATCAACTATTGGTGTAGCTTCAACACCACTTAGAAATGCATTGGATCCCGAGCTAGTACTTGCCAAATGAACTGAAGAAGCATGATATAAAGATGGATCTTGAGTAAAATCCGCATGAGTATCCTTGATTCTTCTCTTCATTTCTCTATTCTTAAGTTTGGACACTACTGTTTCAAAATCCCATGAACTGTATTCCTTGTCATCTTGAAGGTGATGAACATATTCAGTCCATATTTTTGGTAGTGAATCCAAAAACTTATCTACTAACTCAGTCTGAGGATAAACAACCTCAAAATACGATAACTCAGTTGTCAGATGACTGAATCGAGCAATTATCTCATCAAGAGATTCTCCTTTCAGTCCATTAAAGGCTTCATACTGACGTTTAAGAAGTTTACTACGATTTCTCTTCAAAGTAGCATCGCCCTCACAGTACTTTCCTAGAGTGTCCCACAAATCCTTTGAAGTAGTGTATTTTTTGAACAAATGTACACTTTCTTGTGGTAAGGCCATAGTAAGAGTTGAAAGAGCCTTTCCTTCCACCACGTATTTCTTCTTTTCATCGTCTGGCATATCAGTATAAGTATATCTACCAATTACGCCATTTTTCTCATAAGTCGGCCAATCAAAACCTTGAGTTATCACCACCCACATATCAATATCATTCAGACGAACATAATCTTCAAATCGTCTTTTCCACATCCAATAATTCTCCATACGGAAAAGCTTTGGAGGTGTGTTTCCACGACCAACCTCATGATCGTGCATGATAAGTTGATTGATAAGTGTGGCATTAGGAGAGTTTCCGGCAGCAGGTACAGTAGTCATTTTGAATCGTTAAACAAAAGGAGTTACTGTAGCACACGTGTTCATGCTGATGTGGCACGAAGTAAAGCACACGAAGACACTGAGTTCGTGCTGACGTGGCACGAGGTCACACGAAGGACACGTGACATGAAGTGACACACGAAGGACACCTGACACGATATAAACCACGAAGAGCAGTTCGTGCTGATGTAAGCACACGAACAAGAATCACCTCGTGCTGACGAAAGCACGAGGTCACACGAAGACGATAACGAATTCAATAGAAAACTTGAAATTCGAATTGATTTTTCAATCAATAGCAAATCAAACGATCTTACACCTTCTGGTAATCAACCTTAGGGCTCTGATACCACTTGTAAGTCCCCACCGTTGAATGGATCGTAAATAAGACGTGATTCGTTATGTCAAGAATGCGGAATCCTCTTGAGATAACTAGATTGCTACTGCCTTTCGTCGATTAATCAGTAATTAATCAACCTAAGGTCACACACGAAGTGCTAGTTCGTGTAGGAGGTCACACGAGCAACAATTCGACTTCTAAGTTCTTAATTCATTTCGAATCGCTCAAAAATACATGTATTTATACTACTAGGGTTTGTGTTTGTGTGGGCTTGGGCTTCACACGAAGTGATTAAGCCCAGATCCATCATACGGCTTGCCTTCATGCTGACGTCAGCACGAGGACACCACAACGTACTGATGACGTCATCACAAAGTGCGTATCTTGGATGCTTATTTTGCTTAGTACATAATGTTTAGCCATCGTTTAAGTATTCTATGACACTTATAAACCTTGGCTCTACATTCTTGTACCTGCAAAACAATTATATAACACACAAACATAACATGATCTTATATTAAAGTTTAAACATAATCATTAAATACAAACGTAAGTCCTAATGACTTATTATTTAAACGATTACACAGATATTCCTAAGAACAAAAACGTTAATCAAATCTACGTTGCTACTGTCACACAAATCTGCATCTACATTAATAGATGAGATTTTCAATTGAGTTATTAACTTACATGTGATAAGATAATGTATCCTTATGACTATTTCTAAATTTTCCGCTAGTTAGCCCAAATTGTTTTCTAACAAAGTTTAAACATAAGACCTTTTAGAAACATCATAACTTGTGATCACTACACCTTAGCGGAGGTTATTTACTGCATGTAACATCACGATATGATATCTACGTACAAACTTGTACTTTTTAAGTTAGTAATTAATAATTAAAGTTGTATATGTGCGATAATTACAGTTTGAAATTTAAATCAAATTTCTAAATGATGATCCAAAATTTTGAAAAAATATACGCAGTTGAGGGTTAACATGACCGACTTAATTCGACTGATCGAATTAGCCAAACACCGACTTATGCGATATATTGAAATAGTGATTGTTATGTTGTATATGCTTATTTTCTAGTTATAACTATAGTAACTTACTAGATTTTAGACCTGTGTCTAACACTGAAAGTCCCAAGTTTGCACAGATTTGTAATTAACAACTAATGTAAATTACTCTAAGAACATAAGACACAAAAGTAAATAAGTTTAATCATCAGTAACATTGATTAAACGGTGAATACATGGTCGGATTACAAAGAAAGAAAAAAGAAAATATTGTTAAGTTTTTGACACACATGGATTGTGCTAACTTCAGCAGAAACCAGTGCAAGAGGGTCATGAATATGAGAAATATTAGATAAAGAAGTAGAAGATGAAGTGGATGAACCAGCATGCCTCTTAGACTCAGCCTCAGCTCTCAGGTTTTGAGCGAGGGCTCTCTCTTCAAATTGAAGAGTGCCATAGAGTGACTCTAAGTCATGCTGCTTCAGCTGCTTAGTGGTCCTAAGAATTTGTCTTAGTCCTTGCCACTTAATGGGCAAGCTGTCAATGAACTTGTGGCATACTTCAAGCATATCATGCTCTATGCCAGCGTTTGTCATATCATTTAGAAGACATTTGAAACGATTATAAGTGCCATCCAGACTCTCATTAGGAAGAGCATTCTCTCCTTCCAAGATCCGAAATCATGAGTTTCGAATCTAGGTGGGATGTAGACATACCCAAAATCTCTGGTATTGACCAGAGTAGGAATATGAGCCATGTAAAAAGAAAAGAAAAGGAAACATAAAGTTTAAAGAAAAGAAAAGATTTTTGATGCAGAAAGATAAAAGTAAAGAAAGAAAACTAATCTTGCAAACACTTTTCAGATCAGTTTCAGTGTATCGAAACACTGCTCTGATACCAACTGAAAGTCCCAAGTTTGCACAGATTTGTAATTAACAACTAATGTAAATTACTCTAAGAACATAAGACACAAAAGTAAATAAGTTTAATCATCAGTAACATTGATTAAACGGTGAATACATGGTCGGATTACAAAGAAAGAAAAAAGAAAATATTGTTAAGTTTTTGACACACTAAAAACTTAACAATTATACAAAGATAGAAAAACACACTAAGTGTACAATGTGGAACACACCAACAAGAATGCGGCTAGGTCAAGTGATGCCTTTTATAGGGTAAGAGAAAGCATCACATGACAACCCAATAGATGTTGACACATGAAAGGTTGTCAACCATCTATTGGTGTGTAAGACTGATCTGCAGAGGTCTCTTTCTCCATCTTGTTTGTTTCCAATTCTGGTATGAAGAGAAACACCGAAGTACCATTTTGGTACAAGGTCACATGTCTTCTTCCTGCTTGATCAACACGTGTCCTTGGGGACCAGTCTTCTTATCTTCATCTTCCCGCCCATATTTGACTTACAAATCTAGGTGGTGAGTCATTGAACTTATCCTTAAACTCTGAAGATATAATGATGATCGTTGAGGAGTCGCTGACTAAGTTCAGCGCTGAGTCTCCTCAGCGAATCCATGACTCAACAATCTCCCCCTATTCGCTGAGGAGACTTAGCTGAGCAGAAGGTTCTTGCACTTACACGTAACAACAAGTGAAATGATAGAATGCTGATTTTATATATGACAAACAGCTTTACAGCATTACAAAATTACAAGTACAACTTAATCCCATTGAGACTCTTGCTTGGCCTTGATGAAAGCTTCATCTTTTTGTCTTTCAGGCTTCAACAGCTCTTGATCAATCAGCTTTATGAACTCGGGATCATTGGATGTCTTGGCACAATACATCCTTATTTTTAGAAGGAAGGAAGAGGGAGCAATTCCAATCTCATTGGTCCTGAAGAAAAGCTCATGACCATGGACATTGCAAAAACAGAAACCTCCAAGCTTTTCATCATAAACACCTTCCATAAAAAGAGTTCTGGAAGGCATTCTGAGATTTAGCAGCGGCTCCTCATCTATATCAGATTTGGGAATAACTCTGAGTATAGTGGGGAGCTGAGAAGAAGCAGTCGCTGGTCTTTTAGATCCAGCTCTCGCTGCTGGAGAAGGAGGAATGAATGGATGTCTAGTAGCGCTGAGCAGGGAGTCTTTAATTCTGTACTTCTTCTCCATTTGGCGCACTTTCTTTATCTGCTCTCCTGCTAGCTCAATCAGCGGCTTGTAACTCACTGCTGACTTATCTTTTATCAACTTGTAAATTTCAATCCATTCAGTTGGCCCAAGCGAGTTGTCAGTGACCCCTTCTAATGTGAGCAACTTGGCCACACCTTCTCTTTGAAGATGAAGGTTCATCCCTTTTCTAGTCAAAGTGACCCTGACTGACAGGATCTCTTCAGGCCTTTGCCTTATTTCTCTTGATTTTAGGTAGCGTTCTCTGTCTTCTTCAAAGTTCTTTTTCATCTGAGCCTTTCTGGCATAGAACTCTTTCTCTTTCTTCTTTAATGCTTCGAGGCCACTAGTCTGTTGAGCTAACATCTTAAATTCACCATCAGCATCTTTCAACTCTTCACCAACAACCTGCTCACTTATAAATTTTTGAGACAGCTCTTCTTCTCTTTTCTTCTTTTTCAACTCCTCGTGAAGTACAACTTCTTCAGGAGTTAAGTCAGCAGTTGTTTCTTGGGATGCTGCTGGCTTAGGAAAAGCTCCAGACATAAGTTTTTCTCCCTGGTCCCTTGCTACTGTAGGAACTTTGGGTGGCTTACCAGCAATTGCAGCCTTACCCTTTTCAGCATACTTCTTTTCAAGTGCAGCATGGAACTCAGGGGTTGGTTTGTATGAAGAAACATTCATACCACTTGCTGGCACATCCTCAGCAACTTCTTTTTCAACTATCGCTAGCTCACTCTCAGCGACTGGGGTTTCAGTTTTCTCCCCCTCAACATTAGCTGCCGGTTCAACAACCTTCTCAGCTTGCTCCCCTTCAACATTTGCTGCCGGTTCAACAACCTTCTCAGCATCATTAATATTTGGAGTTTGCTCCCCCTCAACATTTGCTGCCGGTTCAACAACCTTCTCAACATCATCAACATTTGGAGTTTCAGTTTGGGGAGCTTGGGGAGCATTATCACTTGTCACATTCTCAGTTGCTGGACCCTCCTTAGAAATATTCTCCCCCTTGGAAGTAGCTGAAGACTTAGCTACTTCCACTTTGTCTTTCTTGAGGAGTCCCAGCATCTCTCTCATCATGCCCTTAAGAGAGCCAACCTCTTCTTCAAGCTTATTTTGCCTGCTGATAGAATCTTCAAGCAACTTTCTATCAGCAGCGGCTTGGGAGGGAGTTTGAGGAGACAATTGGATTTTGAGTGAAGAAATTTCCTTAGTGAGGGTGGAGAGGAAATCATCTTGATTTCTGGAGAAGAAGGAGATGGTGTTAGTGAGTTGGTGAAGTTGGGCAG
>CM067171.1:93287712-93316933 GCA_034093135.1 Erigeron breviscapus | reverse complement strand
CAGGTACCTGCTTACTGAAGATTTGGTCGTGAAGCCTGGAGGCTTTGGACATGAGGTAACATCTTCAAGTATCTGTAACATCCCAAAAAACTTAATCGTTTATGTTGACTAACGTCGTTAGGTCAAATTATAAGTCCGTGATACGTATATGTGGGGATTACGTGTTTATATGTTTATGTGCCCTATATGTGAGATTTAATTATCTATAATGAGTGACAATAAAGTAGACTTAATGATGTGTAAAAGGCCTATGTAGTGTGCGAAAGTGCTTTGGTGTGTTATATGTATCCCCGATAGGCGTTTTTAAGCGAAATAAAGTCAATATGAAGTTCAGGGACCAAATTTGCCAATGTTGAAAAGTTAAAAACGGGATTAGTGATTAGGGCAGCCTAATCTTTGATTAGTTCCAGCCCCTAAACCTAATTACAATCAAAGAACAAGTTTCTCTAATCCCTTAATGAATTCTTAAGCAATCTTCAAGATTTTTGGGTCAATCGATCGTGTGTTTTGGTGTTGAATCTAATCGGCCATTGTATTATCAGGTAACTAATGATTCATTGATGTATTTTCAGATCTAATGAAGTTTTATAAAGGATTAAATCTGATTATAACAAGGGTTTTTGATAAATTAGGGTTTATGTTGTGTTTAAGCAAATTAATGATCATAAACGGTGTCAAACGAGTTTGTAATCGATATGAATGATCAAAATATGTTTAACAATGTCAAAATCATGTTTTGGGTGAAGCCCAAGTCGTTTGTTTCTGGAAAAATCGAAGAACAAAGTCGTTTTATGAATTCTGTTCGAAATTGAGTCTTAAATTCGTTTTCTGTGTTCTTCAGCTCTGGAACGAACTTAAAATTCGTTTGTAAGCTTCTAACTTCGTTTGGCATCAGCCTAAGTTCGTTTGGACTTAAATTCGTTGGGCATTAAGGAGCTAAATTCGTTTTGAAACTTAAGTGATGTCTAAGTTGTTCTAAGGTTTAAATTCGTTTATTGAAAGCTTAAGTTCGTTCAAACCAACGAAGTTTAACTTCGTTTGGGAGTCCTAAGTTCGTTCAAAACTTGCTAAATTCGTTCATAATGGTCTAAATTCGTTTGAAGCAGTTAAATTCGTTTTCTGGAAGCTAAATTCGTTTGATTTTTCAAATGGCCATATCTTTTGAACCGTAACTCCGTTTTTGACAAATAAGCTATCCCTAGATTCGTGAGAGAGTCTATTTTCTAATAGTAATGATTTTAAAGGATGATTTTGAAGTCAAGTTTCCTGAAAGGTTGAGTTAGTAAGTGAAGGTCGAGTTTCGACGGATTCTATGAGTCCTAAAGTCGTACGAAAACCCATTTAATGTCCCTAATGACTTACACTTCATATATTATTGTACGATAGGTGTCGGGGGATTACTATTAAGCACTGTTAGCTCTTGTTTGCTCGCACATACTACTACGAGGTAAGATACACTACTTTTGTCACGCTGAGGGTGCAACGAAAATGGTTTGTAAACTATAACCTCCAAAACGGTAATGTATAACCTATATTGTGATTGGGTTGATATGGGAGGTATTCGGGGATTAAAGATGACGGTGCCTATGCTTAAAATGTTTCCCCGTAATTATGTTTATGATATGACGACGGTGGTTAGTGATATGTTTATGATATGATATGTTATGATGAACGGTGGTTTATGATATGATATGTTTATGATATGATATGTTATGATGAACGGTGGTTAATGATATGTTGTAATGTTGTTATGTGCATGTATATGTGGCTTGTTCATCTAGAACACTAGACCTTTTTAGGTTGCCATGACACGTGCACGTTTTAAGGGCCCTAACGTGAAAAGTTGATAGTATGGATTAGTTTAGGTTAAAGGTGGAAATCTAAACTAAATACGATAAATGCTCGAGCTAATTAGATGTTAAGTGTTATGCATAACCTGTGCCTTACGGTGGTAATAGGTACATCGTGCCTTACGGTGGTAATAGGTACATCGTGCCTTACGGTGGTAATAGGTACATCGTGCCTTACGGTGGTAATAGGTACATCGTGCCTTACGGTGGTAATAGGTACATCGTGCCTTACGGTGGTAATAGGTACATCGTGCCTTACGGTGGTAATAGGTACATCGTGCCTTACGGTGGTAATAGGTACATCGTGCCTTACGGTGGTAATAGGTACATCGTGCCTTACGGTGGTAATAGGTACATCGTGCCTTACGGTGGTAATAGGTACATCGTGCCTTACGGTGGTAATAGGTACATCGTGCCTTACGGTGGTAATAGGTACATCGTGCCTTACGGTGGTAATAGGTACATCGTGCCTTACGGTGGTAATAGGTACATCGTGCCTTACGGTGGTAATAGGTACATCGTGCCTTACGGTGGTAATAGGTACATCGTGCCTTACGGTGGTAATAGGTACATCGTGCCTTACGGTGGTAATAGGTACATCGTGCCTTACGGTGGATAGTCACAACTTAATGAGATGAGATGAGATGATGAAATTGATTAGGCACGCTTAGGGTCATGAACTCTATGCTTATATGTGATGTGGATATGCTTATACGGTGGTATGAATGCCTAATTAAAATGACGTAATGTTTTAAAGTGACGATTTAAATGGATGAAATGTTTGCTTAAACCTGGTGTTATCTTACTTAGCTTTATAGCTAACACTTGTTCTTTTAATGTGTTGACACCCCTCAGGTTAGGCAGTAAGATGACGTGTGAAGCTGTGGCGAGAGATGGGTAGATGATCAAGCTGGCTTTAGTTTACCCAATAGCTTCGCATAGACCTGATGTTATTGATTTCCTTTATGGAACTTATGTAAAGACTATGTTATGATTGCTTTAATGTTGGGCAATCTTATGGATTTCTTTTATTACTGATTTGATGCTATTAGTAACACCACTTATGTTTTCTCAACTGTTTTCCTTAGTTGAGTATTTTCCTAAATCGTTTCCGCATGATTTAACGCCGTTAGGCAAAATTTTTGGAAATCCATATTTTACGAAACGGGTGTTACAAGTTGGTATCAGAGAAGTAGTTTAAGTGAACCAAGGCCTATTGACCATAGGATTTGGACTTAAACTTAAGATGTGCATGCTAGGTATTTGTAGGATGCCTTAGCTTTAACGTAAGATGATATAGGATGGGTTGGGACGAGTGCGAGTGTGATAGGGCTTATGAGATGTTTACGATACGAAGTATGTTTTAGCCTTATCTTTGCGCTTATCGACTCTATCTTTCAGTGAAGGAAAGATGGTTAACACTCGTCAAGGCAACTCCCGACGCGATGGAGCTACTGCTAGCATTACCCCACCTGTCCATCCAGGTGCCGGCGCTGCAAATGCTGCTGCGACTGCTGCAGCCAATGCGAATAGAAATCGAGGAAATCCCCCGCAAGGCCCGTTAGGCCCTATGCCTCCACCTCCTGGTAATCAACCTATAGTTAACGAAGCAGTGGTGGAGCAAATCCCTAATGCAGCCGAACTGTACAATCTTGTGCTGACTCTCCAGGCCCAGTTAGCACAGACACAGGAGCAATTGAACAACGCTCTTGCTGAAAATGCTGAAGGAACCGATGGCAACTATTCAGTGCCTTCTCACCACTCTATGCCACCGGTTAATAATGTTGTTGTTCCTCCAGTAAATGTTGATGTTCCCCCTGCCAATGCAGCCGTGATTCCTCCTGTGAATGTTGTGCAACCGTCTCGGTTTAAGTTTGAAAGTTTCCAGAAGTGTGGAGCTCAGAAATTCTATGGAACACTTAATGCAGTAGGTTGCATGGAATGGCTTGATGATACTGAGATGGTTTTTGAAGCTTGTGATTGTCCTGAGGATAAGAAAGTGGTTGAGAAAGTCGACGACAAGAGAGTGGGATTTAAAAGAAGGTCAAATTGGTCTTCCAATAACAATAATAATAAGAAGTTCCGTGGAAGTGGTAGTTCGAGCGGTGACAAGGATAAAAAGAAGAATGGGTCATGGTGTACATTTTGCAAGACCATTCATGAAGGGCATTGTACCGACAAGACAAGAAGGTGCCATAAGTGTGGGAAGTCGGGACATCTTGCCACTGACTGTAGGGACAAGACTCGTTGCTACAAGTGCCAAGAAACGGGTCATCTCATTGCCGAATGTCCACAGATGAAGAATGCTGGAAAGAGGACCGCCACGACAGCAATCAAAGAATCCAAAAAGCTTGATGATGATTTTGCTGCGGATAAGAAAGTTGAAAAGAAAGAAGATGAGAAGAAGTCTGGCAATAAACGGAGGGTTGGTAGGTCAAATCGTTTTGGTAAGAAATTTAAGGGATCTTCATCGTCCTCTGACAAGGGAAGGGCAGACAAGGAAGGAAAATGGTGCCCTGGCTGCAAATCTATCCATTCTGGTCAGTGTTCTACAAAGACCCGCAGGTGCAATAGGTGTGGAACTCAGGGTCATACCATTGATCAATGCACTGACAAGGCTAGATGTTATAAATGTGGAGACACCAAGCACCGTATTGCAGACTGCCCGCAGATGAAGAAAGATGAGGGAAAGAAGGCAGAAGCTTCCAAAGCCAAAGCCCGTGCTTTTCAGATGACAGCTGAGGAGGCAAAAGACGATGATCAGGTAGTTACTGCTATCCTTATTGTTAACTCCAAACCTGCTAATGTGTTATTTGATTCTGGTGCGAACAAATCATTTGTGTCTACTCTGTTTGCTCCTAAGTTAGACATGACTACTAGTTCTTTACGGTGCCCTATAGAAGTAGAAGTGGCTAATGGTGCAACGTCTATTATTCGGGAAGGTTATTCTGATTGTCCTTTAGAAATAGAGGGTCGTTCGTTTACTGCTAACCTGTTACCCGCTACCATTCCTAGTTTCGATGTTGTTCTTGGTATGGACTGGATGTCTAAGAATGATGCTGTCGTCCTATGTTCGAAAAAGATAGTCCGTATCGCTACTCCCGACGGTAAAGGTGTTTGTGTTTATGGTGACAAGAAGCCGGGAAATGTTAAGGTGATCGATGATGAAAGCACTTCGTTGTATACGGCAAACTAAGTCACATTTCTAGCCTATGTCATCGATTCTCGTATCGCGAAGCCTACAGTCTCTGATGTCGAGGTTGTTTCCGAGTGTGAGTTCTGGCTAAAGGAAGTTCATTTCCTCGGCCATGTCGTCTCCTCTGATGGTATAAAAGTAGATCCTTCAAAGATAGAAGCAGTGTCGAAGTGGGAGCAGCCTAAGTCTCCTACTGAAATTAAGAGTTTTCTCGATTTGGCTGGCTATTATCGACGTTTTATTCAGGATTTCTCGCGCATTGCTAAACCAATGACTGAATTAACGAAGAAAGGTGTGAAATTTGTATGGACTGATGCTCAAGAGAAAGCCTTCACAACGTTGAAAAAGAAGTTGTGTGAAGCTCCAGTCTTAGCCTTACCCGAAGGAACAGATGATTTAGTGGTTTATAGTGACGCATCCATCACGGGGTTAGGGTGTGTACTAATGCAACGAGACAAAGTTATCGCTTACGCCTCTCGACAGCTGAAGCCTCATGAGCGGAACTATCCTACTCATGACCTTGAGCTGGCTGCGGTTGTTTTTGCTCTGAAGTTGTGGCGACATTATCTGTATGGTACAAAGTGTACCCTTTATACGGATCATAAGAGCTTACAGTACGTGTTTACTCAGAAGGACATGAATGTTAGACAACGACGGTGGATGGAGTTATTAAAGGATTATGATTGTGAAATTAAATATCACCCAGGCAAAGCTAATGTGGTTGCTGATGCCTTAAGCCGCAAAGGATATGCGAAAAGTAGATTATGTGCGATGATTACAAAGATTGAGTCGAATTTACTGGAACCTATTCGATTAGCTCAAATCGAAGCGTTAAAGGATGTTAATGTGAAAGCGGAGTCTATTGGGAAAAAGAAGAAGAACAGACTCCAAATGGAAGAAAATAGTCGTGGCCTTCGAACTTACAAAGGCAGAATATGGGTTCCTCTCTATGGAGGCAATCGTGAGTTAGTAATGGATGAAGCTCACAAAACTAAGTATTCTGTACACCCTGGTGCCACAAAGATGCATGCGGATTTGAAGCCGAATTATTGGTGGCCCAGTATTAAGAACGATGTGATGATGTATGTGCAGAAATGTTTGACGTGTGCTAAAGTGAAAGCTGAACATCAAAAGCCTTACGGGAAGTTTCAGCAACTTGAGATCCCTGAGTGGAAATGGGATCACATTACGATGGATTTTGTGACCAAACTTCCGAGGACGCCTCGTGGTCACGATATGATATGGGTTATTGTCGATCGATTAACGAAGAGTGCTCACTTTCTCCCAGTTCGTGAGACTGCTCCTATGGAGAACTTCGCTACGTTGTATATTGATGAAGTGGTTTCTAAACATGGTGTTCCGATATCGATTGTGTCAGATCGTGATGCTCGATTCGTTTCCAACTTTTGGAAGAGTTTTCAACGGGAAGTTGGTACGCAAGTTCGTCTGAGCACAGCCTACCATCCGCAAACCGATGGGCAAAGTGAAAGGACTATTCAAACGCTCGAAGATATGCTCAGAGCTTGTGTAATGGATTATGGTGGTTCGTGGGATAAACACCTACCTCTCATTGAGTTTGCGTACAACAATAGTTATCATGCGAGCATTGGAATGCCACCTTATGAGATGTTATATGGTAGAAAGTGTCGGACTCCTAGTTGTTGGTTGGAGCCCGGGGAAAAGCAATTTGCTGGACCCGAATTAGTACAACTTACGGCCGATAAAGTTAACGTAGCAAAGAAAGCCTTACGTGTTGCTCGTGAAAGGCAAAAGTCATATGCTGATAAGAAAAGGAGGCCGTTTGATTTTAAAGAAGGCGAAATGGTTTTACTCAAGGTGTCGCCTTGGAAAGGTGTATTACGGTTTGGAAAACGTGGAAAGTTAAGCCCCAGATTCATTGGACCTTTTAAGATCATTAAGAAGGTTAATGAACAGGCATTTAAGCTGGACTTACCTCCAGAACTTAATGGAATTCACAACACATTTCATGTGTGTTACCTACGTAAGTGCTATGCGAATGAAACGGATGTCATTCCACTCGAGGACGTAAGTATTAATCCCAACAAGCAGATTGTCGATGAACCTGTTGCTATATTGGGAAGGAAACAAAAGAAGCTACGACGAAAGACTATCGATCTAGTTCTCATAAAGTGGAAACACAATCACGGCGAAAGTATGACTTGGGAGACCGAGTCCGTAATGCGGGAGACCTATCCCCACCTTTTTGATGCTGAAGTGATTCCGGGGACGGAATCCTCTTAAGGGGGAGGTAATTGTAACATCCCAAAAAACTTAATCGTTTATGTTGACTAACGTCGTTAGGTCAAATTATAAGTCCGTGATACGTATATATATGTGGGATTACGGTGGTTTATGTATGATATGTTTATGAAATGTTTATGATATGTTATGATGACGGTGGTTAATGATATGTTTATGATATGTTATGATGACGGTGGCTAATGATATGTTTATGATATGTTTATGATATGTAATGATTACGGTGGTTAATGATATGTTTACGATATGATATGTAATGATCACGGTGGTTAATGATATGTTTACGATATGTTATGATGACGGTGGTTAATGATATGTTTATGATATGATGAGACGGTGGTTAGTGATATGTTTATGATATGTTATGATTACGGTGGTTAATGATATGTTTATGATATGTAATGATTACGGTGGTTAATGATATGTTTATGATATGTTTATGATATGTTTATGATATGTAATGATTACGGTGGTTAATGATATGTTTACGATATGATATGTAATGATCACGGTGGTTAATGATATGTTTATGATATGTAATGATTACGGTGGTTAATGAAATGTTTATGATATGTTATGATATGTTTATGATATGTTTATGATATGTAATGATTACGGTGGTTAATGATATGTTTACGATATGTTTAATGTTGTGTTTAAGCAAATTAATGATCATAAACGGTGTCAAACGAGTTGTAATCGATATGAATGATCAAAATATGTTTAACAATGTCAAAATCATGTTTTGGGTGAAGCCCAAGTCGTTTGTTTCTGGAAAAATCGAAGAACAAAGTCGTTTTATGAATTCTGTTCGAAATTGAGTCTTAAATTCGTTTTCTGTGTTCTTCAGCTCTGGAACGAACTTAAAATTCGTTTGTAAGCTTCTAACTTCGTTTGGCATCAGCCTAAGTTCGTTTGAAACATCCCTAAGTTCGTTTGGACTTAAATTCGTTGGGCATTAAGGAGCTAAATTCGTTTTGAAACTTAAGTGATGTCTAAGTTGTTCTAAGGTTTAAATTCGTTTATTGAAAGCTTAAGTTCGTTCAAACCAACGAAGTTTAACTTCGTTTGGGAGTCCTAAGTTCGTTCAAAACTTGCTAAATTCGTTCATAATGGTCTAAATTCGTTTGAAGCAGTTAAATTCGTTTTCTGGAAGCTAAATTCGTTTGATTTTTCAAATGGCCATATCTTTTGAACCGTAACTCCGTTTTTGACAAATAAGCTATCCCTAGATTCGTGAGAGAGTCTATTTTCTAATAGTAATGATTTTAAAGGATGATTTTGAAGTCAAGTTTCCTGAAAGGTTGAGTTAGTAAGTGAAGGTCGAGTTTCGACGGATTCTATGAGTCCTAAAGTCGTACGAAAGCCCATTTAATGTCCCTAATGACTTACACTTCATATATTATTGTACGATAGGTGTCGGGGGATTACTATTAAGCACTGTTAGCTCTTGTTTGCTCGCACATACTACTACGAGGTAAGATACACTACTTTTGTCACGCTGAGGGTGCAACGAAAATGGTTTCATAAACTATAACCTCCAAAACGGTAATGTATAACCTATAATGTGGTTGGGTTGATATGGGAGGTATTCGGGGATTAAAGATGACGGTGCCTATGCTTAAAATGTTTCCCCGTAATTATGTTTATGATATGACGACGGTGGTTAGTGATATGTTTATGATATGTTATGATTACGGTGGTTAATGATATGTTTATGATATGTAATGATTACGGTGGTTAATGATATGTTGTAATGTTGTTATGTGCATGTATATGTGGCTTGTTCATCTAGAACACTAGACCTTTTTAGGTTGCCATGACACGTGCACGTTTTAAGGGCCCTAACGTGAAAAGATGATAGTATGGATTAGTTTAGGTTAAAGGTGGAAATCTAAACTAAATACGATAAATGCTCGAGCTAATTAGATGTTAAGTGTTATGCATAACCTGTGCCTTACGGTGGTAATAGGTACATCGTGCCTTACGGTGGTAATAGGTACATCGTGCCTTACGGTGGTAATAGGTACATCGTGCCTTACGGTGGTAATAGGTACATCGTGCCTTACGGTGGTAATGGGTACGTATAAACGGTGCCTGACGGTGGTAATAGGTACATCGTGCCTTACGGTGGTAATAGGTACATCGTGCCTTACGGTGGTAATAGGTACATCGTGCCTTACGGTGGTAATAGGTACATCGTGCCTTACGGTGGTAATAGGTACATCGTGCCTTACGGTGGTAATAGGTACATCGTGCCTTACGGTGGTAATAGGTACATCGTGCCTTACGGTGGTAATAGGTACATCGTGCCTTACGGTGGTAATAGGTACATCGTGCCTTACGGTGGTAATAGGTACATCGTGCCTTACGGTGGTAATAGGTACATCGTGCCTTACGGTGGTAATAGGTACATCGTGCCTTACGGTGGTAATAGGTACATCGTGCCTTACGGTGGTAATAGGTACATCGTGCCTTACGGTGGTAATAGGTACATCGTGCCTTACGGTGGTAATAGGTACATCGTGCCTTACGGTGGTAATAGGTACATCGTGCCTTACGGTGGTAATAGGTACATCGTGCCTTACGGTGGTAATAGGTACATCGTGCCTTACGGTGGTAATAGGTACATCATGCCTTACGGTGGTAATAGGTACATCGTGCCTTACGGTGGTAATAGGTACATCGTGCCTTACGGTGGTAATAGGTACATCGTGCCTTACGGTGGTAATAGGTACATCGTGCCTTACGGTGGTAATAGGTACATCGTGCCTTACGGTGGTAATAGGTACATCGTGCCTTACGGTGGTAATAGGTACATCGTGCCTTACGGTGGTAATAGGTACATCGTGCCTTACGGTGGTAATAGGTACATCGTGCCTTACGGTGGTAATAGGTACATCGTGCCTTACGGTGGTAATAGGTACATCGTGCCTTACGGTGGTAATAGGTACATCGTGCCTTACGGTGGTAATAGGTACATCGTGCCTTACGGTGGTAATGGGTACGTATAAATCGTGCCTTACGGTGGTAATAGGTACATCGTGCCTTACGGTGGTAATGGGTACGTATAAAGGTGCCTGACGGTGGTAATAGGTACATCGTGCCTTACGGTGGTAATAGGTACATCGTGCCTTACGGTGGTAATAGGTACATCGTGCCTTACGGTGGTAATAGGTACATCGTGCCTTACGGTGGTAATAGGTACATCGTGCCTTACGGTGGTAATAGGTACATCGTGCCTTACGGTGGTAATAGGTACATCGTGCCTTACGGTGGTAATAGGTACATCGTGCCTTACGGTGGTAATAGGTACATCGTGCCTTACGGTGGTAATAGGTACATCGTGCCTTACGGTGGTAATAGGTACATCGTGCCTTACGGTGGTAATAGGTACATCGTGCCTTACGGTGGTAATAGGTACATCGTGCCTTACGGTGGTAATAGGTACATCGTGCCTTACGGTGGTAATGTATGTTATGATTGCTTTATGTTGGGCAATCTTATGGATTTCTTTTATTACTGATTTGATGCTATTAGTAACACCACTTATGTTTTCTCAACTGTTTTCCTTAGTTGAGTATTTTCCTAAATCGTTTCCGCATGATTTAACGCCGTTAGGCAAAATTTTTGGAAATCCATATTTTTACGAAACGGGTGTTACAAGTTGGTATCAGAGCAGTAGTTTAAGTGAACCAAGGCCTATTGACCATAGGATTTGGACTTAAACTTAAGATGTGCATGCTAGGTATTTGTAGGATGCCTTAGCTTTAACGTAAGATGATATAGGATGGGTTGGGACGAGTGCGAGTGTGATAGGGCTTATGAGATGTTTACGATACGAAGTATGTTTTAGCCTTATCTTTGCGCTTATCGACTCTATCTTTCAGTGAAGGAAAGATGGTTAACACTCGTCAAGGCAACTCCCGACGCGATGGAGCTACTGCTAGCATTACCCCACCTGTCCATCCAGGTGCCGGCGCTGCAAATGCTGCTGCGACTGCTGCAGCCAATGCGAATAGAAATCGAGGAAATCCCCCGCAAGGCCCGTTAGGCCCTATGCCTCCACCTCCTGGTAATCAACCTATAGTTAACGAAGCAGTGGTGGAGCAAATCCCTAATGCAGCCGAACTGTACAATCTTGTGCTGACTCTCCAGGCCCAGTTAGCACAGACACAGGAGCAATTGAACAACGCTCTTGCTGAAAATGCTGAAGGAACCGATGGCAACTATTCAGTGCCTTCTCACCACTCTATGCCACCGGTTAATAATGTTGTTGTTCCTCCAGTAAATGTTGATGTTCCCCCTGCCAATGCAGCCGTGATTCCTCCTGTGAATGTTGTGCAACCGTCTCGGTTTAAGTTTGAAAGTTTCCAGAAGTGTGGAGCTCAGAAATTCTATGGAACACTTAATGCAGTAGGTTGCATGGAATGGCTTGATGATACTGAGATGGTTTTTGAAGCTTGTGATTGTCCTAAGGATAAGAAAGTGGTTGAGAAAGTCGACGACAAGAGAGTGGGATTTAAAAGAAGGTCAAATTGGTCTTCCAATAACAATAATAATAAGAAGTTCCGTGGAAGTGGTAGTTCGAGCGGTGACAAGGATAAAAAGAAGAATGGGTCATGGTGTACATTTTGCAAGACCATTCATGAAGGGCATTGTACCGACAAGACAAGAAGGTGCCATAAGTGTGGGAAGTCGGGACATCTTGCCACTGACTGTAGGGACAAGACTCGTTGCTACAAGTGCCAAGAAACGGGTCATCTCATTGCCGAATGTCCACAGATGAAGAATGCTGGAAAGAGGACCGCCACGACAGCAATCAAAGAATCCAAAAAGCTTGATGATGATTTTGCTGCGGATAAGAAAGTTGAAAAGAAAGAAGATGAGAAGAAGTCTGGCAATAAACGGAGGGTTGGTAGGTCAAATCGTTTTGGTAAGAAATTTAAGGGATCTTCATCGTCCTCTGACAAGGGAAGGGCAGACAAGGAAGGAAAATGGTGCCCTGGCTGCAAATCTATCCATTCTGGTCAGTGTTCTACAAAGACCCGCAGGTGCAATAGGTGTGGAACTCAGGGTCATACCATTGATCAATGCACTGACAAGGCTAGATGTTATAAATGTGGAGACACCAAGCACCGTATTACAGACTGCCCGCAGATGAAGAAAGATGAGGGAAAGAAGGCAGAAGCTTCCAAAGCCAAAGCCCGTGCTTTTCAGATGACGGCTGAGGAGGCAAAAGATGTGCTAACTTCAGCAGAAACCAGTGCAAGAGGGTCATGAATATGAGAAATATTAGATAAAGAAGTAGAAGATGAAGTAGATGAACCAGCATGCCTCTTAGACTCAGCCTCAGCTCTCAGGTTTTGAGCGAGGGCTCTCTCTTCAAATTGAAGAGTGCCATAGAGTGACTCTAAGTCATGCTGCTTCAGCTGCTTAGTGGTCCTAAGAATTTGTCTTAGTCCTTGCCACTTAATGGGCAAGCTGTCAATGAACTTGTGGCATACTTCAAGCATATCATGCTCTATGCCAGCGTTTGTCATATCATTTAGAAGACATTTGAAACGATTATAAGTGCCATCCAGACTCTCATTAGGAAGAGAAAAGAATCCTTCATAGGCACGTTTAAGATCTATCTTTTTGGTAGCAAGAACATCTTTCGTACCATCAAATCTGGTACAAAGATTATCCCACACCTTTTTAGCAGAAGAAAGTTTGATGACAGATTTCATTATGTCATCAGGAAGGGTTTTTATAATTAAATTTCTCAACAATCATCCAGATTGACAAGCCTACGCTCATCATCTGTCCATTGTACTTCTGGTTTAATGATCTCAGTAACAACTTCAGAAGCATCAGTAGTAGCTCCTGGTGTCCTGGAAGCCAGAGTCGGTACATATGGTCCCTTGGTGAGAATAGTCATAAGGTAAGGTTCAACTCCTACGATGTGTAGGAGCATTCTCTCCTTCCAAGATCCGAAATCATGAGTTTCGAATCTAGGTGGGATGGAGACATACCCAAAATCTCTGGTATTGACCAGAGTAGGAATATGAGCCATGTAAAAGAAAAGAAAAGGAAACATAAAGTTTAAAGAAAAGAAAAGATTTTTGATGCAGAAAGATAAAAGTAAAGAAAGAAAACTAATCTTGCAAACACTTTTCAGATCAGTTTCAGTGTATCGAAACACTGCTCTGATACCAACTGAAAGTCCCAAGTTTGCACAGATTTGTAATTAACAACTAATGTAAATTACTCTAAGAACATAAGACACAAAAGTATAAAGTTTAATCATCAGTAACATTGATTAAACGGTGAATACATGGTCGGATTACAAAGAAAGAAAAAAGAAAATATTGTTAAGTTTTTGACACACTAAAAACTTAACAATTATACAAAGATAGAAAAACACACTAATTGTACAATGTGGAACACACCAACAAGAATGCGGCTAGGTCAAGTGATGCCTTTTATAGGGTAAGAGAAGGCATCACATGACAACCCAATAGATGTTGACACATGAAAGGTTGTCAACCATCTATTGGTGTGTAAGGCTGATCTGCAGAGGTCTCTTTCTCCATCTTGTTTGTTTCCAATTCTGGTATGAAAGAGAAACACCGAAGTACCATTTTGGTACAAGGTCACATGTCTTCTTCCTGCTTGATCAACACGTGTCCTTGGGGACCAGTCTTCTTATCTTCATCTTCCCGCCCATATTTGACTTACAAATCTAGGTGGTGAGTCATTGAACTTATCCTTAAACTCTGAAGATATAATGATGATCGTTGAGGAGTCGCTGACTAAGTTCAGCGCTGAGTCTCCTCAGCGAATCCATGACTCAACAAACACTGAACACGAGGCTTAATTACAATATTATCAATATTAGATCTTCATGCATTTAAGTCATTAAAGCTTATAATTTTGAAGATATACGGTTCCAAGTGTTATACTTTGCAAGTTGTAGTACAATAATCACAGGTTCGTCACTATCATTATTAGCTGAGACATATTGATGGAATTGTTTTTCGTAGTCATTCCACAAGGCACATCTACAATAATTCCTCTACTATATAAATTTTTGAAACCAGTTATACTCATAATGTGATATTATTATGAAAGATAATTAAGAATTAAAATATAAACATACTTGTGATCTTGTACTTGACATTCAAGTATATGTTTTTGATCATGATGCGGGCCCATAACACGAATAGGTTAATTTTCAATCACTTGTCCTATGATAATTAGATAACAATTAGGATTGTTTTTCATATTATTTGATAACAATTAGGACTCTTGATTTGAGTGACAATTGTACTTTAAACATTAATACGTAAAACTAATATATAAAAAGGGAGAAAATTTTGTACCTTTTTTATTGAGAGATAGAATTAATCTTGAATGGAGTTCATATTGTACGCGGATTGTTTATAACATTTTAAAGATAAGATAATTATTAAATATATAAATTTAAATGTAAAAAATGTAAGTAAAAACAAATTTAAAAGAATATACTTCTAGAACATTGAACACATATATTGTATTTCATCTTTTGAAATAATTTTTTGTAGACAATATTTCATATGTTGAAATTTTTTTAATTAATTAAATGATTAAAAAATTTTAAAAAATCCTCTCAAGTTGATGGCTAAAAATAAATATAAATTAAGTATTCAGGCTAAAAAGTGTAAATTATTGATGGAAAACAAAAAATTGTAAATTAATGAGATTTTTTCTACAATATTAATATAAATATAACACTACAACAAAAATGGCTTTTAGGGAGAACGGATGTCCTCGCAAAAAGTCCAGTTGTCCTCGCAATAATTTTGTCGCGAAAGCCTTCTCGCAAGAAGTATTTAGCGAGAATTTTTATAATAAATTGCTAGGATATATATTAACAAAAAAGAAAAAGAGAAAAGAAATGATAATTATTTTTTGCGAGGACTGTCCTTGCAATAAGTGAAATATTTTTATTTCAAAAACTTTTATTATAAATGTATAAATGTGTATATTTTCGTATTCTTTTGCGTATTATACAGGTAAAAATGATACATACATGGTATAATACAACGGTAAATACACATCTTTTAGCGAGAACCGTCCTTGCATTAGTTTTTTTTTTTTGCTTTTTTATACTAATTTAAATATTGTCCTCACAAAAGCTTTTAGGGAGGACTTTCATGAATTAAATTTTGCCATTTTCAGCATGATTTTGCTATTGGAGCTTATTTCCCATAAATTATCCGATCCGACAACCTATTTCCCATCTAGAATGCTACTATATCTTACTCAACAACAATATCATCAAACTACAAATATACCATTTAGTGTCATCAAACTACCATTATAATACCCCGAATTTTTATTAACAGATAGTGAATAAATAATAATAATGGATTGCGTGGATAATTTAAACCAAAATTGGATAAAGATATAAAAGGGTTAAACTAGATAGACTCGTAATGTGCATAGTTACCGAAAACCGTATTTCTCGGCTATGATTGTTAAGTTGTGAATTTTGAACGGGTTTAAATACATCCCATGGCTATCTTTTCATTAAACTAACCTACAAAAGCCATATAGCGTACCGATAGAACGGAGAAGATTTCAGTGATAATGTGTGCGACTATTAGTTGGCAATAATAGGAGAATGTTTTTGGTTCACTTTAATCGTTTCAAGTTCGTTTGATTTCGTTACAAAGTTGTGGTCTTCCGCGAAGGTTTACTTCGAGCCGTCTTTTCATATTTATCACTTATTGTTTTACGTCATCAGTTTTGGGTTAAACGTTGGATGGTATAAAAGTTTTTCGATTGCTAAACTTTCCGTCTAACATCAATCACGAGTATTATTTTGAGTTGTAATATATAAGTTCTTGAACTAGGAAAATCGAATTCTTTAATTACAGTAATGTTGTCATGCAAGTATTTGATTTACTTAATATTACTATTTGACTAAATAAAATCCTTTTAACATATGCTTATAAATATAAATGTTGTTTCATAGTTTACACCTTATGTTCTCAAACCAATTTAATATTATTTGAATTTGAATTAAAATATATTGTTGCTGTTTTGGATCATACATAGAAGGCTTTTACTTTACAAGAAAATTAAATTGACAAAAGATCATTCTTTTTACTGTTATACATAAAAGTGATTATAATTATTAAAGTGCTAAGAGTATATCATCACCAGAACTTTAGTTTGACGTGCTGGTGAATCCGATATGATCGACTTATGGAAATCTATAATTAAACCTTTTATAATGTAGGACTTCAAGTTATTTGATATAGGAAATAATATTAGTGATATCAAAGAACTTAAATTTAGTTAGGTGGTGTAATGTAGATTTCGGAGTTAGCGGATCATTCGGTTGTAGAAGGTTTAGAACATTGATTGAGGTACGGATTCTTATTTTAAACTTGTCGTTATATTAAGTACGGATTCTGTTTTAAACTTGTATGTTATATATATATACTATGATTTATGATTTGTTATATAGTTACTAATGGGTTCTCATATATATATTATATATCTAATAGAGTTGAGTTATTACGAGAACTAAGAAATTGTCGAGAACTGCGAGAACTAATTATGTTCATTGGATGAAATAGATCAAGGGTTAGAATGATTTGATGGCATTTGTGTAATTATTGTGAAAAAAACAAATTACAAATAAATTTTAATTGTGAAAAATTCAATATAAATTTTTTTGAAAAGATTTCCATTTTATTATTAATATATTAATTAATTACTTAATTAATTTTTTATTATTAATTAGAAAACATGAAACCATTTTGATGATGTACGAGACTTTTTTTCTTCCTAATATCAGATGAATTTTATTGATAATTTAAATAATTATATTTAAATCTATTAATTCATTAATACATTTTAATAATGTAGGATTATAAACATGTGTTTATATTTAACTTATACACATGTGAATTTCAAAAATATATAATTTTGAAAATCTTTTGTGTCTGGTACACATGTGAATGACCCTATTTCTAATGGTAAAGTAATATTTTTATTTCAAAAATCTTTTATTTTTATTCCAGCGGCATTTGTGAACAACTAAACAACTTGTATACATGTGTACAACTATAATCTTATATGAACATTTGGTGAACACACATGTGCAAAAAAATGTTTTTTACAAATATATAATTGAATACATGTGTACAATTATAAGTGATTTCACATGTGAATTACCATATCCACAAGTGTACATATGTTTTTAAAACAAAGTTCACAAGTGTATTTTAAAAAGATTCATGTATGAATTGAGTTTACATGTGAACAATTAATATTTTACCTTACGAAATTGTTGATATTTCTAAATGAACAAATAAAAAATATTAATTGAAAAACCAACTAATGATCACAGTTTGAGGAATATATAAGCTAACGTCTACGTAAACTAAAATCAATGATTAGAAAACCATATTGATATGAACAAATGGACTTCATAAATAGTTTCATCCTAAATATTTTTAATATCAATTTATTTCACAACTAGTTGTAAATATAGGAGTTAACTGTAACACCCCAAGCCGAGGCTCAGAATATCACGGAAATCATATAGCGCAAGGTGGAATTACCATAGAACAAACTAAATGCAATTAAGGATTCGGTGAATCCAATACAATGCAAAATAGGTAACATAATACAACAGGAGCAAATAGCCATCAAAGTTAACAAAACCACATCCAAAGATGGCAAACGATCCTAAGTATAACGCAAACAGAAGGCCAATGAATCCTTGATCCATACAGTCCATAGCCCGGGTTCACAGCAGGTAAAACCTCTAAACTCCACGCCCTGGGAGAACCTGGTTACCTGAAAAGTGTACTAAGCATAGTCAACACAAGGTTGGTGAGTTCGTAGTAATGATTCATAAAGAACCAACAACAATGATCACAATATAGGAACAGAGGCTAGGCGTGACTTACAGCGAGCCTCTAAGCAACACCATATCGTCTCACAACACGATTACACAAGACAAGCAAAATGTGTAAATGAATGCACGAATGATATATGAATCAATGTAAGTGCCAAATGCATGAATAAGCAAACATGCCTATCCTATGTGTGATCTCCAGTCACTTATGCAACGATACCCTTCTGCCATTACCATGAACAAGGCTGTATCTCAAAATCATCGAGATATATATGTCTATATACTCGGGGTCACGTTCTACATCCAAAATGGGTGCATACATCTATGCACCAGGATGCCGGCAAATCCCCTGCCGAGGGTCCATCAACAATGTATGCAATGCTCACAATCAAATGTAAATGCATAATTCATAAACCGACGATCAATATACGATGAATATGAATCAATAATCAATATTCGCCAAACCTGAGTCATCAATCAATAATCGTCAATCTTAACCCAATAATCAACATTCGACAACCATAAGCCATTAACCACAATCCAAACCAACTATACGTACATATACTTCAGAGGATTCTGCTTCCTTCGAGTCCCAGATGCTTATATATAGGGTCACCCGCAGCCTTCCCACCACATCTAAGACCCAATGAAGGCATAACCGACTTTCATGTATGTACGTCTATCCTATTATTACTAGATACTTAACAAACATAAACTAAGTCATTCAAACATGAAAACCGTCTCAACAATCCAATACTCGAACCAATTTAACCCAATCAAACGAAAGGAACTAACACATAAGTCTAACAACTAAGACCATCAATCAATGAATCAATAATTGCAAGTAAACAAGCAGGGTTTACACTTTTCAGCCCGAATCTCAAGCGAGTAGGGAGATACGAAACTCACCTCGATTGGTTATGAAAGCTAAATTGATATAATGTCAAGTTATTGACGTACAATGTTCTCCTCGCGTCCAACACCTAGATATTGATCATATACATACACATTAACACGCATGAACACATATACGTAGCTTAACAAATTCTCGACAAAACCCTAATTAGGTTTCCAAAGTGCTTTCCGACGTTAAATGACTTCTACGACTCTAAATCAATGTTATATAAGATAAGAAGTGAATTAGATTAAGACTCAGCGCGCAAAACGGTCTAGAAGGTCAAACTAGGTCAACAAGGAACATTTTCCAGAAAACAAAGGCCGTAACTTACGGCCTTCAGGGGCGTAAGGTACGGTGGCAAAAATACAACAGGCGTAAGCTACGGTGGAAAGGGGCGTAAGCTACGCTGGGCAAGTTTTGACGGGGCGTAAGGTACGGTCAATATGGGCGTAACCTACGGCCCTCTAGAAATGTCATTTTTGGCGTAGAAGTTGGCGTAAACAGTTAAATTTTGGCGTAAGGTCCATTTTGAAGATAGGGATAGGCGTAAGCTACCGCCCTAATCAATGGCGTAACCTACGCCCAAGTAAAATAGACCTGGCGTAACCTACGGCCCTAAGGGGCGTAGGTTACGCCCCATACTGGGCAGCAACACCACCAGCAGCAACAAGTGCAGAAAATAAGAACCCCAAACCCCCAAATTTCGACCCAAACCATACCAAAACGATTTGTAAGGACTTTTAACCCATTTTGAAGTATAATCAAACATCATTAACCATAAATACACATAACCCAACCCACAAATTCGACCAAAACATCATAATCACTCACAAATCCTTCCAAACCCTAACCCTAACCCTAATTTCCATTTTTACCATTTTCAAGTCTTGGAAACCCATAAAGACGACTAGAAACATAAGAACAAGTATAAATAGAAGTAAATGGGATGAATTTAACTTACCAAAACGTCTCCTTGAGCTCAAACCCAAATTTGACCTAATTGGGTAAAAATGCTAGAACTTGGCTTTGATTCTTTGCTAAGACGAAAGTGAGATGAAAGTGACTATGATTTCTATGTTATAATCGATCCAACACTAACTTGATGCAAGAAATGGTGAAGAAATGAATCGAAATGGTTCCTTGCCTTTTTACTTAGAGAGAAAGAGAGAAAGAGTGATAGATAGAAAATGAGAGAAATGAGAAAAGGATAAGGGGAAATGGGTCTTGGGGGGGGCTGGTGGGTCATGGACTACCCACGGGCCGACCCGTTTCCCTTCTCAACCACATTACCAATAGTTGCACAATTAAATACCGACTAGCATACTACATAGCCATATAATCACAAATGGGCCCAATTATTTCATTCAACAAGTTTGTTAGTCAATTTACACAAAAAGTCAACGGGTCAAAATTCACGGGTGTTACATTAACCGCCGTTTCTATTCCTTCTCCATCTCCTTGCATTGCTTTACAAATAAATTTAACGAGATTTTCCAGAAGTTGTAGACACCTATTTTTTGCAATTAGAAAGAAATACCTCAAAAGTTAAAACTCAAAACCAATAATGAACCAACAAGTTCTGTGATGAATTTGAAGAGGGATAAATAATCTTTAAACTATTTGACTCCGTATGTATGTCATACTATTTTTTTTAGATATAAGAATTACACCTAACTATAACCGACTGAGAGATTATAGGGCCTTAAATTTTAGTAATTGTTAATTACTTTAATTTACTTAATTAAAATATATTGAAGTACGAAACTACCCTTGTTAGTATTAGTTGTAAAAAAGTTATCACAGTTCTCGACATTTATTTGGTTCTCAATTTATCTTTTTATTATATATATATATATATTTTATAATTATATAATTATATATATATCGAAACTATGATTTGAATTCCGTTTGTTCCTTCTGCGTTACTCTGTTGTTAAAGTATTTTTGATATGTCTTTTTAAGGCCTCAAAACTATTTTGTTCGTATATGCTATATGTTTGTTATGATCTGAAGGTTAAATTCTGATTTTCGAAATATATGTACGAAAAATCTTTGTTTGATTCGAAATAAGAAAGTTTTTGGAACATTGTATGATAAGAATTTTTGAAAAGCTATTTACAAAGTTGGTTTGATATATGAAAATTTGATATGAAAACCCGAGCTAACCACCTATGGGGGTACCATAGGCGCATCATTTGGGGGCACCGATGGTGTGACACCACCGTGACGGTGTGATGTGTTCACGGCGTCTCCGCTTGTAGGATTGCTATCAAAGCATTGCGCATTTTTGTTAGGAGGCGTATGAGTCGACTCTAGAACTGTAGGATTTGTCGGATTTGTAGGGTGGATGGTTGTGTTGTGCCCGGCGCACCATTGCACATTTGTAGGGTACACTTGGATCTGCAGTCCATTGTACATATGTCTGACATTTGTTTTATCGTTTCATGGGATTCGATATGCAAATGTATGCGTTTTGTTGTAGGAGCTCGGTTGACTTTGAAAATATGGAACTTTGAAATGTAGGCATTTTGATAATGTTGGATTTGAAAGTATGAAACTTGGTAGGTTTTTGATAACGTTGAATATTGATAGGTTCTTTTGATAAAAGGCGAAAAATATTGCTTTGATATGACTATATTTGTTTCGAATTAATATTATTTATTTAAAGTGTGTCTTTAATACTTTGCCTCGTTAAAAATATCTTTTAAATTTTTGTATGTTAAATGGTTTTTTTGTTTGAAAAACTTCTTGTCTATTTTCGAATATTGGTATATGTTCTTCTATATCCGCGCACTGAGCAATTGGCTCAGCCGCAGTTTTTCTTTCCTTGCGGCAGGTATTAAGAAAGGGTAGAGCAATGGACTTTTAGCTAGCTACCGCCCATAAAGGATTTGTTGAAGATCAAGGTCAAGGATCGTTTAGGCTATGATAATTGTAAAAATATTAAGAGAAAAATATGTTTAGCACTCTTGTATTATTGTTTAAGTTCGAAAATGACACTTCATATTTGAGTTTAGAAGTGGGGTGTTACAACCATAATGCCATAAACAAGAACAATAGCGCACACAAACAAACAATAATTAAAACAATATAATATTGTCCAAAACAAACAAAAGTATTAACCCAAACGGCATACGATACCTACATACATACTTACATTACCTCTTTTTACTTTGTAGTTCAACCGTTTATAAAGAAACGGAAACAAAAAAAAAACGTATACATATTAATACTACTCTTCTCCATTAATTAGTCATTCCAATTACGACGATAGCTTCCTTTAATGGGTTTCTTCCTTTTTAGCTTCTCCAAATTAACAAATTCCCAATTTCCATCTTGGACCACATCCTGTGCCAAAAATAAGGAATGAGATAGAACGTAAAAAAAGGAATGAGATGAACGTAAAATCAAAAGGCAATAGGAAAATGCAATTAAATATATCAAAGTCATGACAAATAAATAGAAGATGCGTTTAATTGTGTGAATCCAGAATAAAAAATAACAAGAAATAACATGAACCAAACAATCAAAATGAATGAATTAAACAAGTTGAAAACAGGTGCCATGTCTTAAAATCATTTACAAGACAGATTAATTAGCAAATGGTGACTGATACACTCGTCTGTTATTAACTTCTGCATCCCAATTAATATACTTACTGTTCATGTTATTTAAAAGAAGCCAAGCATTCTCCATCAGCTTTCTCAATCCCAGCTTTAACAGTCTCTCAGTAATCTTCAAAGTAGAGACCTTCATAAAATAATGTTTATAAAAATACAAAACAGTACATAGAAAGAAGATCTAACAATAATTATCTAAATAAGTTATAGATAAAAACATCAAGTAATAATTGATTGGTCCCAAAAGATTATCAGGACTTGTTTCACAAGTCAGCTCAGAGTTGTAGAAGGGGGTGAATACAACCATTTCGCTCTTTACTAGCCTAAGCTGATTCTGCATAGATGGTCCTGGTTGAAAGTGGCATCGTACAATCTGTCTCGCAGACGCTTTCATGTACTCTTACGCAACCAATGAAACAGCGGACACCTCATAGAATTTGAAACAACCATAAACAATGGCACATGAGTGTACCTCGTACCATTTGATCCTTCCATTGCCTGTGGTAGTTATCCAAAGTTGTTGTCAAAGCATGAAACACTTGTAATATTTTGATCTTCCGAGTTCTTTATAAGTGCACGTCTATGTCAATAGCAGTCTAGATTGTTTGGGCTTATATTGTTATATGTCTTTGTAATGTGATTGTCATTAATGAACTTAGTATTATGCATAGAATACTAGATTACGTTTAAGTATTGAATGTATAGTAAATCTGCTAAGTGTGAATTGCGAGTTCGCAATTCACAATAGGGAATACGACCCCGTATTTGCAGGGTCAAATACGAGGCCAATCACAGAATGCGACCTCGCATTAGTGACGGCTGGCTGGGTTTGCGAGGCCGACTCGCTGAAGCCCATGTCGGGTGTTACCTATATAAACCGAACCCTAACAGAGTTTAGGGTTGAACATTTGTCGAAATATCAAGCAGGTATTGCAGGTTATAGTCGTCAAAGGTTGTTCCGCTAGCCCGAAGAAGATCTGCGAGGCCGCAAATGATCTAGGGGCTTTTTCTTGATCACCAAGTTATTGTGAGGGATTCCGCACCTCAAGATAACTGGAGCAAGCTATTGACGATCCGTACCAGGGGACTTACAATTGGTATCAGAGCCTCTTGGTTTAATACCGGAAGGTTATAGCTTGTTGGTGATAGACAATATTGATTTAGGGTCGTTTAGACGTGATTCTTTCACGAGTTTACGACCGGAAATCTTGTTTGTGACCTCAATTTGTATTTGCAGCAGTCGAAGGTGTTATTGTTGGTGTTTAGGGTTTCGAATTCAAGAGATCTAAGGATTTCAGCATTGTTTGCGACCTCGCGGGCTCGTATTACCTCATCCAGCTCGTATTGCGACCTGGGTAGCTAATTACGACCTCGCCAGTTCAATTGCGACCTCGTGTTTCGTTTGCGACCTCGTGAGCTCTTTAAGACCTCGCCAGTTCAATTACGACCTCGAGTAGTTAATTGCGACCTCGTTTTTATCTTTACGACCTCGTTTTTTATAAACAGTTCGTGAATTTTGCTAGCTCGGAGAAAATGACGTCTCAATTACCCGCAAATTATCAATCTTTGCTGAATCAACTAATTTTGATGGATCACGAAACCGTAAAGGCCAACTCACCGCCCAAGTTAATAAGCCTTGATAGATATTTCAGTTGGAAGGGCAGATTCGAGTCATATTGCAGGTTAATGGATGTGAGGATGTGGATATGTATTGTTAATGGTTATGTTCATCCCACTGTGCAAAATGACAAAGAACCTACTGGTTCGGGTGGTGGAAAAGCAGCTTCGTATGAGCAAATGACTGTCGATCAAAAGAAAGATTACGAAGCAGAAAGTAAAGCTTTAGGATCACTCCGAATGGCTCTCCAAGGGGAATTCTTGCACTTGTTTGAAATGTATGATAGTGCAAAAGGCTTATGGGATGCACTCAAAGAGCATTGTGAAGGTGATGATGATCTCAAGAAGAGAAGGAAGGATTTGCTAAAGAAGCAGTATTATGTCTTTACTAGCTTCAAAGATGAACCTCTTGATGAGATCTTGATTCGTTACAGTCATCTGCTGGTTGAGCTTGCATACTTTGGGTACAAACCTGATCCAGAAGATGTCATCGAGAAGTTGTTGGAAGCTCTTCCAGTTAAGTGGGAAGGGTTTGTAACTTCAATCCAACAAATCCCGAATTTAGCTCATGGACTCTGGATCAGATCATTCGAAAGCTGAGAGGTCAAGATATGAAACGAAAGTCGAAGGAAGCAGGTAGCAGTGATTTTGTTCAGCGTCCTGAACTCTATCATAGCAAATCAAGCGTTCCTTCTGCAAAATCTTCAAATGGAGGGATTACTGCCTTCTATAGTGGAGATGATGACAAGATGAAGATGTCAACGGATTCTGATAGCAACTTGATGTATGTAACTTCTCCAGAATCGGCCATGGTAGTGCATAATGGGATTCAGAATGGTAGTTTTCCAAGCTCGAGTTACACAGGGATGCCGATGAGTATAAGATCTGCTGAGGGACATTTGGGAATGCTCGCTTCATTTGTGTCTGCTCATGAAAAGTTAATTGGAGGAAAACTAACTGATCCTGATTTGGTTAGGGAGGATTACAAGCAAGTTGATCCAGATGATTTGGAAGAAATGGATCTGAACTGGCAATTAGCTATGTTAACATTGAGAGTTCAGCGTTTCACAGATAGAACCGGAAGGAAGGTTGTGAATGGCAAAGTAGGGTTTGACAAGACCAAGGTGAAGTGTTATAACTGTGATGGTTTTGGACATTTTGCAAGAGAGTGTCAGAGGCCAAGACGGGATAACAATTCATCTACAGGCCGTCAGAACTTCAATCAAAGTGGTTCTATAGTGAGTCAGAATTCCGGACATCAGTATGCTAATACTGGGAACCGAAGCTCAGGAGAAACGGATAACTCGAGAGCTTTAGTTGTTCAATCTGATGGTACATATAGTTGGGGTTCAACTAGTACCGATGATCTGAATCATGCATTCTTGGCAGAAATTCAAGACATTGATGGAGGAATGAACGATCTTGTTGATAATTCATTCGACTATACATTGTATGCCAGCATAGATGATCATGATAGTTTTCATCAGAAAGAATAAGAGGAACCTGAACGGTCAGAACCAGTAAGAGCTGAGAATGAAGAAGTTTTCACTGAAGCTAATGAAAATGTGAAAACTGAGAAAAAGGATAAGGATGTAAAGATTGAGATACCTGATGATCTGAGTACAGAAGGGCTCGTGAATTTCGTGGCCAATCTTGAGGCACCAGAACAACAGGTAAGTCTTTCTCTACAATCACTTATTTCTATTTGTAAAAGTAGCATAGGTTTGTCTAGCGAAGTAACTGTCCTTAGAAAGGAACTCGACTCTACCAAGACCCTTTTAAATGATGCCACTAGTGATAGAAGTAAGTTATCTACTGATGTCATGGTATTTAAAGGTCATGCCAAAGAATATCTTAATCGGATTAAATCTGAAGAAGATAGGTTTGAGTCACTTAGGGTAGAATATGCACAGTTACTAGGCAGAAAACAAATGCTAGATGAGGATTTAGAAAGGGTAGTGAAAGAAAGTGCTAAAAAGGACAAAGAATTAGCAGATTCCAGGGTACAGATTGTTGAACTAAGTGGCAAACTAAATAAAATGAGAGACATAGGAACTATGATGGGTCACCTTAGAGATGCAAAAGTTAAAGGTGAACAACCTAGTTTTGTCCAGAAATATAATGCCGTTCCGCTACCTTTTAGTCACAATTATGACAGTTTTCAGAAGCTTACTTTAGAAGAATCTGAAAAATCAAGTCCTGAAAATGTACCCAAGACTACCCCTTCGGAGACCAAAACTAGTGATGTTTTTATCCCTGAGATGTCTAAGTCAGAGGGATCTGGGAACAAGACTAGTGAATCTACGGCTCACTCAGACCCAAGTGAAGCCAAACGGACAGTGGATAATAAACTAAAAGAAATTGAAAAAGAAGTTGAAATGGAAACAATTGTCTATTTTACTTTGAAAGGTAATGATGAAGTGTTTTCAGTAAAGGAGTCAGATTTAAACGGTAAATATCCTGAAAATATTGATCAAATATGGAGTCTTGATGAACCCGTAAAATCTGAACATTTGCCAAAACCTGTTAAAAGCAAGAACTTTAAAGATACAGTTTTCAAGAAAGGTTTTGTTCAAACTTCTACAATTAATGCAGAAGGTTTGAGTGTTCAATCTGAAACACCTGAACAATTTGCTGAAAGGAAAATTAAAGAAATGTTGTCCATTGATCCAAAGATTCAAACTGTGAAACGGTATGCATCTCCCATACAAGCACCGACTTCTTGGGAAGAGGCTTATGAGCTCTTGAATATATAGATGAATTAAGAGGTCATGGGGTTCCAGTGCCTGAGATTATTCATGGTGATTTATCGAAGAAGGCTTCTAAAAGGTCATGCTTTAAGTGTCGTGAGGTAGGTCACGTGTCAAGCTGTTGTCCTTATAAGAAGAACAAATCTAGGGTGTCACCTGAAAAATCTAGAGGTGGGAAGGATTCTAGTGAAAACAGTAGGTCTGTGCACAGCATGTCCATGAAAGATTACAAGAATAAATATTATGAGGAATATGCTGAGAAAAATTCTGATAGTCTAGCTGTTAAGAATTACTTAAGATTTAGAGAATTTGAAAAAGACAGATCTGAGAAGACTAGAAGTGTCTCATCTCGAGAAGGTTCTAATAGTTCGAGTCAGTCTAGTAAATTAAAAGATAAACCCAACAGTGCTTACTATGAAAGGTTAATAGCTGAAGCTAAATCGAATTCTAATCCTTTATTTCAGCGACATAGTCCTAGGAGAATGTCTTCATCATCTCCTGAGAAAATGTCAATATTTCAAAAGAATTCTAAGGGTTTTAACCAAAGGATACCTACCGAAAGGAGGCCTAGTGGTTTCCCCTGTCGTAGGCTTAGTGCTGGAAGAAATTCACGAATTTCACCCAGCAGAAGGCCTGTTGACGGCTCAACTGTTAAACCAACTAAGGCTTGGGTGCCTACTGGTGAATCTTGGGCTGACATAGTTTCTGATGAAGAGAATGATAGACCCAAAGCCAACAGGGCTAGGGGTCCTTTGAAAAACTAATTGTTTTTGAATGTGCAGGAGCTGCTAAGGAAGACCGCAGGTTTATGGTTTGTCAATAGTGGAAGCTCCGGACACATTTTGGAGGACAAGGGATTATTAAACAGAGTTTACTTCTGTTAAAGGATCCTATGTCTGTTTTGTAAATTTATTTTGTAATAAATAAAGTACTATGGAAGATCATGCTTAGATGATTATCTATAGTACAGATTCTCATATTTTATGCTTTGTTATTTTTGTTGTTGGTTATGTTATATGTCAGTTCCAGAAGTGCACTAGTTTAATCACAGGGATGAAGAAATTGGTGTTCTTGAGGAAGTAGACATCAGTGGATGGTTGTCTTAGGGGAGAGATCGGATTACATAACAGCAAGTGAATACTCATTCACCGGCTCTGACTATCACGGTTAGGTTTTCCTTTGTACTCTCATAAAGAAAGATTGTAAATTCACCATATCCATAACCAATAATCCTGTTAAGCACAGTAGGACTAAGCACATAGACATAAGGTTTCATTTTATACATGATTGTGCTGAAAAGAAATTAATAGTCCTAGAAAAGGTGCCGAGTGACTTTAATTTAGTTGATCTGTTCACTAAGGCTTTCGACCGAACTCGTTTCGAGTTGTTAGTCCAATTGATTGGAATGAGAAATCTATAGTGACAGTGTCTCTCAAAAGGAACTTTGTAAAATGAGTCAGTGTTTGTGTCGTAATGTATATGTGTCATATAGTGTCAGAAAAACAAAATAAAAATGAGAAAAATCAGAAAAGAAAAAGAAAATAATAAAAAGAAAAATCAGAAAAATCAGAAAAATCAGAAAAATCAGAAAAATCAGAAAAATCAAAAAACAAAAAATCAAAAAATCAGAAAAATCAAAAAGATCAGAAAAATCAGAAAAATCAGAAAAATCAGAAAAATCAAAAAACAGAAAAATCAGAAAAATCAGAAAAATAGAAAAATCAGAAAAATCAAAAAAATGGAAAAATCAAAAACAAAAGAAATAGAAAAATCAGAAAAATCAGAAAAATCAGAAAAATCAGAAAAATCAGAAAAATCAGAAAAATCAGAAAAATCAGAAAAATCAGAAAAATCAAAAAATCAGAAAAATCAGAAAAATCAGAAAAACAAAAAGAGAGAAAAATGGAGAACCAACAATCAGAAAAATCAGAAAAATCAGAAAAATCAGAAAAATCAGAAAAATCAGAAAAATCAGAAAAATCAGAAAAATCAGAAAAATCAGAAAAATCAGAAAAATCAGAAAAATCAGAAAAATCAGAAAAATCAGAAAAATCAGAAAAATCAGAAAAATCAGAAAAATCAGAAAAATCAGAAAAATCAGAAAAAT
>CM067171.1:93170212-93282712 GCA_034093135.1 Erigeron breviscapus | reverse complement strand
AGCTCAAGAGAATCAGCCCAAGCTGATCTCGTACAGACTAAGCTGTGTGTAAGAGCAGAGAAACTTGTGTGAAGAATGATTCTCAGGAAAAGTGCCACCCATATGCAATCCATGAATGAGGCTTTTATAGGCAAAAGCGCTCCTTCATTAGGTGTCCGTTGCAGCTACGTGTTCTTCATTCAGTAGATGATAAAGGAATAATCAATCGTGCCTTTCATGGTACTTGTGGTCCCCCCCACGTACTGACGCACATTCTTCATCTACCAATAGGAGTATGGACACGCATATGTAAAACCAACAACCAACCTGGATCCTAGGATTCTTCCTAGTCACGTCATTTGTCTTTATCTTCAATCCAGGTTGTTATCTTCACTTGATTGTCAGACACAGATTGGGCCGTTTGTCAAAGCACCAATCTGCCTAAGTATTTCCAAGCTGACTGCTAATCCCAAGCTGTCTTCCACTAACAGCTTGGTCTTCTATCTTCAATCCTCCTCTTCGACTTGGACTGAATGCTAATACATTGTTGATGCAGCTTGAATAACACTTGCTTCCATAAGATATTACAATTACAAGTATGAAGCATGATCTGGGTCAGAGACAGATCGTAAGCTGTGTCAGCTTAGTCTGACCCAGATCAGATTACAAGAACCAAAGATTACTAAGTGTTTATAGGTCAGATTTGTCATCATTAAATTTACAATTAACATTGGGACTCAACAATCTCCCCCTATTTGATGAGGACAAAACCCAACAACACTTCTAACTATCAGCTTACAAAGAATCAAAGTAAAATGAAACTATCAGATTATGACCCTTTGAATCTTTTGGGTTCTTTTGAACTGAAATGAAGTTTTAACAAAGAAACTAGATTTGTACAACTGCCTTTGCATATATAGAGAACAAAACAAATATATTACATGATATAGCACTATTCTCCAAGCATTTCTATAGCTTCTTGCTTAACTTCAAATGATGGGGCAACTCTCACATCTAACTGCCTATCTAACCCCTCATCAATAAGGAACTGCTCATACCCATTACCTTCTTCACTAAAATTTCTGCAGAATCTGTATAAGGTGAAAAGGTGCATGGATGGTACCTGTTTTAGTTCAGCAGTCCTTTGAAACACCAAATTTCCTCTTGCATCTACAAAATACATCCCATGTTCAGGTTCAGTAATGAACATCCCACATCTTGCATTTTCAACACCAGCAGGTAGAGACAGATTAAGATTATCAAGAATCTTGTCAACAGCACCAGAAGATAATTGTGCAAGCAACTCTGAAGGAGACAAGTTTTTGAAAAAAACTGTATGATCACCTCCAGGAGCATCAATCCTTTCAAACCTTCTTCTTTTCTTCTTCAGTGGCTCAGCTGACTCATCTTCATCATCCATATCATAAGCTTTTGGTCTTGGAAGGCCAGTGATATCAATCTTGTACTTTACAATTGCAGCTAACTTCTTTTCAATGGCTTCCAAGACTGTCTCTTTGTGAACTCCAGAAATACCAGTTATGATATTATGCAACTCTACCCACTCTGTGTATCCTAGTTCAAGCAGATTGCCAAGATCGTAGGTTTCCCAGCTGGTTTCATAACCTTTCCTTGTAAACCTGATGCTGGGAATGTTCTTTCCTTTTCGCCTTTTGAGTAGAACCTGGAGGATTGGCTCTGGATGCTTTCTATAGTTGATTCTTTCTGTTACTTTTCTTTTCTCTAGAGCCTCTAACCAATCATGGGCTTCACGACTATTCTTCACATCTTTAACCTTCTGTGATGGTTTAGAATGAACCACCACCTTCTTCTTTTCTTTTCCTTTGGCCTTTTGAGTAGAACCTGAAGGATTGGCTCTGGATGCTTTCTATAGTTGATTCTTTCTGTTACTTTTCTTTTCTCTAGAGCCTCTAACCAATCATGGGCTTCACGACTATTCTTCACATCTTTAACCTTCTGTGATGGTTTAGAATGAACCACCACCTTCTTCTTTTCTTTTCCTTTGGCCACAACTTTCTTTTTGGAACCAATGGCTGCAAGATCTTCTTCATCTTCCTTATTCAATTGTTCTTGAACAGCCTTGGCAATTTCAGGATCAGACTCAGTTGCAGCCATTCTTTCTCTTTGTAATCTGTCCTCTTTAATCATCTTGTATGCCACCTCAACTGTTACCCCAAGCTGTGGAGCCTTTTCAATTGCAAGCTCCCAATCCTTTTCTTTGTCAGTTAAGACCTTCACACCACTTGACCCAACTTCTGTTGTTCTTTTCTTGATCATGAACTGGGACAGAGTGGCTGTGTCTTCACTAGATGAAGATTCATCAACTTGTTCTAAGGGAGCTGGGTCAGCTTGAGTTGGCACAACTTGTACAGGAACAGCTTGAGAGGACTTTCTTTTCTTTTCAACTTTCTTATCTTTTTCAACTCCAACATCCTTCCTTATATCTCCCATTTCAGCATCAACAGTCTCCCCCTTAGTAGTATCACTCTCCTTTTCAGCTTCTTCATTTATTTTCCCAACATTTTCACCACCAGACTCAGATTCTGGTCTTTTTATCTCTTCTTCATTTTCCTTCTCACCTTCCACCTTAGAACCATGCACAACCATTCTTCTATCATTGACTGCCTCCTCAGCTCTGGCCTTATTCAGTCTTTCTTTCAGTCTTTCAAAGTATTCTTCAATTTCCTTGTCAACCTGAGCTTGTTGTCTTTCTCTTTCTAGCTCCATTTCAGCTTCACTCATAGCACTCCTCTTTCTCTTAGTAGCATTCTTCTCCCCCTTTTTTGTCATCATCAGCAGGGAAAGAGCTCACTGGAGTAGCAAAGAGGCCTTTGAGATCCTGGTTGATCAAGTCAATCTTGACATTTGTGAGACAGCAGGCTCTTCTTAGCTCAACATAATCCTCATGGAGGAGTTCAATCTTGGATTTAACACCCTTAGAAACTTCAATCAGATCATTCTTGAAATCTGCTTGTGACTTGTTTGCAGATCGAAGTTCTATGGTGACTTCCCTTGTAAACTTGGTTGCAGCATTCTCAATCTGGCTCAGAGTACTCTTGTTTCTTTCATTCTCTTCATTGACTGCCTTTGTAAGACTATCAAGAGACTCTGTCAGCTTGCTCTGGTTCTGCTGCATCAAGTCAACTGCTTTTAACACATTATCTTTCAATGCAGTCTGATCTTGACTCAGCTTATCCACCTTCTTATCCGTCAATTCCTGATCCTTTTGGATCTTTTCCAAGCATTTGGTCAGCTGTAAGCTCTCAACCCTATAGGTTGATTTGAACTCAGTGAGCTGACCCAGCACATCTGAAAATAAGATAGTGGCAGCTTGGGAAGAACTTGCAGTTGGCTTAAAAGCCACTGACTCTGGAAAGAGCAGCCTGCAATCCTTAATATCAGGGTCATTGGGCTCATTTAGAAGGGGGTGGAGGCTTAAGGAGTTTTGGAAAATTTGCTCATGAGAGTGAGTCTCATGAGTAGATTTGTCAGAATTGATGATGAGTTGGTCAGCCTGAGAAAGATTAACGTTTGGTTCAGGCTGAGGGCCAGTGGGAATGTGTTGATCTTGATTTTGATCAACTCCTCCACTGGCATCTTCCATCGAATGAAGAATCACTTCTGGAGATAGTGATCATATTCTCATTGACATCGTGAGGACCATCAATGGTTCCCTTTGCTGCACAAGGGGCTGACATAACTGCCTTAAAGACAGCCATGTAACCTATAGAATCCCTCTGTCCAAGGACAGATGCAGACACAGACTCTGCAGGTGTAATGTTTTGTGTAATTGATTGCCCTTCAACAGAGGTGTGTTATTGCACCAAAGTATCCTTAGGGAGAATTGAGGCATGTACCCCTCCTTGTGACATAGAAGGGGCATTGACAGCCTATGCAGACTCAGAGTGTAAGAGAGAAGGAGTCTGATCAGCTTGGGGAGGAGAAGCAGTGTCACCAATGCATTCGATACTTCTCTCCTTTGGCTGACCATCCTCAGAATCGATGTGCGTAGACTCTGACTCATTTTGGATCTGGGCTAGATCCTCTGTTATCCCTTTAATGATATCATCAACCTTTTGGGAGGCTGATGATGGCGATTTCGGTGCAGACTCAGTATGACCTTGGGAGGAGGTCTTTCTTTCAATAACTTCACCCTGTTTGGAGGGTTGGGTAGAAGTAGGTGTTCCCTTTAACTCGTCTACACTCTTTTGGGAGAGTGCAGATGGGTGTGGCAATTTTGGCTTGTCAGCTTGGGTGGCAGGGACAGCTTTGGAACGTTCCTTAGCTTCCACTGCACCTTGGGGGATCTCAAGATTGGATGTTGCAATATCAACCCCAGAAGCTGGCACAGATTTCCTTTTGCTATCTTTTCTTTTTAGCACTGTGAGGCACTAAGTCCTCAACAATGGGTCTTTTAGAAGCGGATTTTGAATGAGTGGATGAGGGTGTAGCTAGGGTGGCTGATGTTTTGGCCAACCCTTCACCCTCTTTTGTAAGAGAAGAATATTGAATAGATTGAGAAGAGTTTGAGGGTTCAGAAGCATGTGTACCTGGGTCCCCCTGATTAGTAGATTGAGTGTCAGACTCAGATCGCGTCGAAGAAGGGACAGCTTCCCCAAGTGCTTCTTGTTCCCTTTCTCTTTGCCTGCAAAAGTCAAGGTAGATCTGCATTGCTCGGGTCAGACCCTGCACAGATACCTTGGGACTATTGAAAATGTTGTTGTTAATGGACTTGCATTCTACAGTCTGACCAGTTGCCAGACTGTAATCATTGTCAAGTATTGTTTCAATGATAAGAGCAAGAATCTTACCATAAGGTATGGTAAGACTCTTCTTATGAACACGATCAACAAGGTCCTTAAAAATTAAGCCAGCAAAATCTATTCTGGTCATAGTGACCATTGCATGAAAAATCTGCAATTCTAGAACATTAGGTTGATCAAAGCTGCCTGCCTTTACTTGTAAGGTTTTAGAAATTGTGCTCAATAAGTAATTCCAAATACCAGTTAAATATTTCATTTTAACCACTGAAGCCATAGGACCAGTATATCCAACCTCTTGTAAAACACTTTTGGCTTCAGTGTGAGACACAACACTTTCATAAATATCATCAGGCATATAAGACAGCTCAAAAGCAGACCTAATCCTCTCATAAGAAATATATACCTTTCTCTTACCATTGAGGATTGTGCCATAGATTGCAGCGTCTCCTTTCTTATTCTTTCCCACAAAACAGCTCGCCCAAAATTCACAAAGTAGATCTTGAAACACCCAGTCTGGCTTCTCAATCATCACCTTTCCGAATGGATGATGCCATAAAAAAGCCACAATCTCATCGTATCCTTTTGCCCATGAAGGAGGATGAATATTGGCATAAACTAGACTGCCAATCTTGATTTTACCAGTATCAAGATCAGCCGGAACCACTACTACATTACTTCCCACCACATAAGGTGAAAGCTTATTGGCGCTTATTGGAGCTGGGTATTGACTTTCAGGTTCAGAAGAAGAACTAGATAGAGAATCATTAGAATGAATAGAAACAGATGATGATGCCATTTTGAAAACAATTTTTAGAAGAAATTAAATTTAATAAAACAGTAATCAGATTTGAGAGAAAAAATTGATTTTGAGAAAAATATGAACAAGTGATTTGGGATTTAGGTTAAGTGAATGTTATATACAAAAACCCAAAATATCCCGTTTGAAAAAGTTGGAGAGAGAAAGATTTTGATTGGAGGATTAACAAGTAGTGGTGGTACTTTTTCAGTAACCGGCTGTTACCACTACACGTGTCACACTCCAATAGGATCAACAAGTACACTAAATAAAATAATGAAAGTAATAAAACGCACTGAGATATTTAATAACAAAAATAACCATGAAGCTGGGTCAGACTCAGTTTACCCTCTTTCACTTGGAAATGCACCAAGTGTGAAAGGGTAGTCTGGGTCTGACACAGCTTACCCTCGAAATTTAGTATAACTCTAAGGGGTCAGATTTGCTATTACTTAGCTCACTACATTTTACAAATTAAGCATACCTAGCTTACTTATGAGGTAGTTGAACCTTGATTCATCCAATGGCTTTGTGAACAAGTCAGCAAGCTGATTGTTTGTTGGAATGAAGTGGAGTTCAACATCTTCTTTCATTACATGATCCCTGATGAAATGATATCTTATATCAATGTGCTTGGTCCTTGAATGAAGCACATGATTGTTTGAAATTGCTATGGCACTTGGTACTGTCACAAAAGATTGGTGTTTTTGTTGCAGTGACACCATAGTCTTGAAGCTGATATTGCATCCAAAGAATTTGAGAGCAACAACTTCCTGCAGCAACATATTCAGCTTCTGCAATGGAGATAGAAACTGAATGCTGCTTCTTGCTGGACCAGCTTACAAGTCTATTGCCAAGCAATTGACAAGCTCCTGAAGTACTTTTTCTGTCAATCTTACAGCCTGCAAAGTCAGAATCTGAATAGCCAATTAGATCAAATCCTGAGTCTTTGAGATACCAAAGACCCAGATTGGGACTACCTTTAAGGTATCTAAAGATTCTTTTCACATCCTTAAGATGAGATTCCTTAGGACTAGCTTGATATCTTGCACAAAGACATGTAGCAAACATAATATCTGGTCTACTAGCAGTCAAGTAAAGTAATGATCCTATCATACCCCTATAAGCTGTGATGTCAACAGATTTGCCATTTTTGTCTTCATCCAGCTTATCACTAGTTCCCATAGGAGTTTTCATAGGTGAGCAATCACTAAAACCAAATTTGTTTAAGAGATCTTTAACATATTTTCCTTGGTTTATGAAAATTCCATTTTTAGTCTGTTTAACTTGTAAACCCAGAAAATAGTTTAGTTCTCCCATCATGCTCATTTCATACTTTTTAGACATTAATTCAGAAAACTTTTTGCAAAGTCTTTCACTGCTAGACCCAAATATTATATCATCTGCATAGATTTGTACAAGCAGGATATCACCATTATACTTTCTCACAAACAAAGTTTTGTCAACATTACCTCTTTTGAAGTTATTAGCCAATAAGAATTTAGACAAAGTATCATACCATGCCCTTGGAGCTTGCTTCAACCCATAGAGAGCCTTATCAAGCTTGAACACATGGTCAGGAAACTTTGAATTTTCAAAACCTGGAGGCTGTTCAACATAGACTTCTTCTTCCAATTTTCCATTAAGAAATGCACTCTTCACATCCATTTGATAGACTTTGAAACCTTTGTGAGCAGAGAAGGCCAAGAACATTCTAATTGCCTCTAATCTTGCCACAGGAGCAAAAGTCTCATCATAATCAATTCCATCCTCTTGTCTGTAACCAAGAGCTACTAATCTTGCTTTGTTTCTGGTCACAACTCCCCTTTCATCCATTTTGTTTCTGTAGACCCACTTGGTTCCAATCACAGTCTTGTGATGAGGTCTTGGAACAAGTTCCCAAACCTTATTTCTTTCAAACTGTGTTAGCTCATCTTGCATTGCATTTACCCAAGAAGGATCTGCCAGTGCTTCATCAACCTCAGTAGGTTCCACTTTGCTTACAAAATTGACAAACATGCAGAAATTGCATGTTGCCTTTCTTCTTGTTTTAACACCAGAGAGTGGATCACCAATGATTTGGTTAATTGGATGACTCTTTGTCCATCTGGTAACTGGGACAATGGTCTGATTCAGATTAGATGGTTCAGCATGATCAGCTTGAGCATTTTCAAAGATTGGAACACTTTCTTCTTCTTCTAAAAGTTGCTCCCCCTGAGTTTGAGCATTATCAGCTCCAACTGGAGGATTAGTTGGAGGCTCATTCTTAGGTATAGCCAGTTCTTCAAAATTGAAGTCTTGAACTTCAGGAGGAGAGCAATCTGGCTTAGAACAACCTTCATCAATGCTTACATTAACAGAGTTCTCAATTGTTTTAGTTCTGTTGTTGTAAACTCTGTAGGCCTTCATCATTGTTGCATATCCAAGCAGGATACCTTCATCTGATTTCTCATCAAACTTTCCAAGATGGTCTTTCTGATTCAGAATGTAGCAAGGACTTCCAAACATTCTTAGCAAACCAATCTCAGGTTTTCTCCCCCTAAGAAGTTCATATGCAGTCTTCTGGTGTCTTTTCACAATGAGGGATCTGTTCTGGGTAAAGCAAGCTGTGTGTACTGCTTCAGCCCAGAAATGAGACTTGACATTGTTTTGAGCCATCATGGATCTGGCAGCTTCAATAAGAGTTCTGTTTCTTCTTTCTGCAACACCATTTTGTTGAGGAGTTCTGGCAGCTGAGTAGACTTGTGAAATTCCTTTTTCACTACAAAAAGAATTAAGAGTGATATTCTTAAATTCAGTGCCATTATCACTTCTTAATTGCCTAACAGGTCTTTTGTAGAGAATTTCAGCTTGCTTGATGAAATGAATAATGTTGTCAGCAGCTTCACTCTTGTTCTTTAGAAAGAAAACCCAGGTGTATCTTGAATACTCATCAACAATTACCAAGGAGTACCTCATTCCAGTGAATGATGGAGTACTGATTGGTCCAAATAAGTCCATATGAAGCAGATCCAAACAATTATCAATGGTTGAGCATGTTTTAGACTTAAAAGTAGCTTTATGTTGCTTGCCTTTCTCACAAGCACCACACAGCTTGTCCTTCTCATAATTGATCACTGGAAGACCAGACACCAACTCTTTCTTACACAGCTTGTTGATGTCTTTGAAATTTCATATGAGACTCTTCTGAAAGTAAGGGGACCATTTGAAAGTATACCAAATCCTTCAGTCTTTCCTTGAGAGTCATCTCCAAAAGTAACATTAGGACCAGCGCGAATCCTAAAGCTACATAGCAGGGACTTACATCCGGTCATATGCTTGGAACATCCACTGTCCAAGTGCCAGGTATTATCGTCATGACTGCCCTGCAATTATGATAAGAGATTAGTTCTGTTTGGGAACCCATCCAAAGATGGGTTCACCAGAGCTGACCTTCTGGTCTGACTCAGATTGGGTAACTAAACATAGACTTCTTCTTCCAATTTTCCATTAAGAAATGCACTCTTCACATCCATTTGATAGACTTTGAAACCTTTGTGAGCAGAGAAGGCCAAGAACATTCTAATTGCCTCTAATCTTGCCACAGGAGCAAAAGTCTCATCATAATCAATTCCATCCTCTTGTCTGTAACCAAGAGCTACTAATCTTGCTTTGTTTCTGGTCACAACTCCCCTTTCATCCATTTTGTTTCTGTAGACCCACTTGGTTCCAATCACAGTCTTGTGATGAGGTCTTGGAACAAGTTCCCAAACCTTATTTCTTTCAAACTGTGTTAGCTCATCTTGCATTGCATTTACCCAAGAAGGATCTGCCAGTGCTTCATCAACCTCAGTAGGTTCCACTTTGCTTACAAAATTGACAAACATGCAGAAATTGCATGTTGCCTTTCTTCTTGTTTTAACACCAGAGAGTGGATCACCAATGATTTGGTTAATTGGATGACTCTTTGTCCATCTGGTAACTGGGACAATGGTCTGATTCAGATTAGATGGTTCAGCATGATCAGCTTGAGCATTTTCAAAGATTGGAACACTTTCTTCTTCTTCTAAAAGTTGCTCCCCCTGAGTTTGAGCATTATCAGCTCCAACTGGAGGATTAGTTGGAGGCTCATTCTTAGGTATAGCCAGTTCTTCAAAATTGAAGTCTTGAACTTCAGGAGGAGAGCAATCTGGCTTAGAACAACCTTCATCAATGCTTACATTAACAGAGTTCTCTTGTGACAGTTGGATTTCTCATGTCAAAAGAATACAAGGACTCATCCCTCTTTGCAATAAGAACCACATTGCCTTCTAAATCAATAACAATACCCTTGTTAGACTTGAATCTCACTTCATAACCAACATCACACAACTGACTCACACTGATCAGATTGTGCTTCAAACCATTTACATATGAGACTCTTCTGAAAGTAAGGGGACCATTTGAAAGTATACCAAATCCTTCAGTCTTTCCTTGAGAGTCATCTCCAAAAGTAACATTAGGACCAGCGCGAATCCTAAAGCTACATAGCAGGGACTTACATCCGGTCATATGCTTGGAACATCCACTGTCCAAGTGCCAGGTATTATCGTCATGACTGCCCTGCAATTATGATAAGAGATTAGTTCTGTTTGGGAACCCATCCAAAGATGGGTTCACCAGAGCTGACCTTCTGGTCTGACTCAGATTGGGTAACTAAACATAGACTCTTATCACATTTTGAAACCCATTGTTGCTTGGTCTGTCCTTTACCAGATTCAAAGTTCTTTCTTGCAACATTTAGAGTTTCCTTCTGAACAAAACCTTTGCCTATTCCAGCTTTCTTACATTCAGCTCTCAATTTTCTTTGATCAACAGTTTTTGGATCAGACACATTTTTAAGAAAATTTGCTTCCATTGACACCTTATCAATTTTGGACTCAACATATTTTAAAATCAACTTGTCAGAGTCAGACTTGGTGTTACTTGAAACAGACTCAGATTTTGCTTGTGACTTATTTCCTAGAGAACCAGACTTCTTACTCTTTAAAAGCTTTATTTTCTCTTTGGGAACACTATGATCTCTAACCTTTCTTTTATTTTTCTTTGAACTACTCTTGTTTGTTTTAGTCTTTGAATCTGACTCAGATTGGGTGATGGTCAGCTTGGACAAGTCAAGACTTTCTTCAGGTTTTAACTCAACAACCTGATCAGCTTCAGACACAGCTTCAGCAATAGTCTGACCAATGGTTTCAGGATCTTTAAACCCAATACCAGATTTCTGAACCAACTTAATTGGTTTAGAAATTGTTTCTTTGGTTTGGACTTTGGGTGGTGAAGGAGGCTGATAACAAGGCTCCATAGCACATACTTCAGCAATGGCTATGGCCCTATCATAATCACCATCAAAAATAGCTTGGATCTGATGAGGTATTTGTTCATTTACACACTTAGCAACTCTTTTGGAACTTATACACCATGTTTCAGTAATTTGTTTAACCTTTAAAAACTTTTCTTCTGCAGTTTTAGCTTCTTTAATCAAAATGGAGTTTAATTGCTTTTGAGCTTTAACTTCAGATTCTAGTTTTTCAATGGTGTGACTCTTAGAGCTGTTATCAAGTTTCAAAACATATATTTCCTTTTTGAGTTCTTGATTAAAGTGTTTTTGTAGCAAAACCTCATCACCAAGCTTATTCAGTCTGGACAGCTTCTCATTATCAGACAGATTGGGAAAAGAAGTTACCTCAGGTGGAGCAGTCTGACTGGTAGAAGCCTGGTGAGCTGACTCAGATTGCTGTTGTATTTTCACCAGATCTTCAGCAAATCTTTGAGTAGCTTCTTTAGCCATGAAACACTTAGCATCTTTGTACAGCTCATCATCAGATGATGTGGCACTTTCGGCCCAGTCTTTGGCTACCAGACTTTTTTCACTTTTGTTCACCTTCTCAGTCAGCTCAGCTACTTGTGCTTTCAAGGCTTTGTACTTAGTCTTGAGCTTTGAGTATTTTTCACCACTTCCACCTTTGGCTGGCACAGCTTGAGCAGTTTCTTTAGATCTGCAATCTCCAGCCATATGTCCAGTCTTGCCACACTTGTAACAAGTGACCTTGGACATGTCAAATGGCTTTTTGTTCTTGTCAGCTTGGCCACCTCTTCCTTTTCCTTTAAACTTATTAAAGGATCTCCTTCTGATCCTTTCAGCCAACATAGCTACTTCATTAGCTAGTTCATCACCATTAGATTCATCACATTCAGATTCAGCACAAACAGAGTTAGGATTAGACATCACAGGAATATCATCATTAACACAAGGAATGATCTCATTACTAATTGAACTAGGGTGTTCAGTCATAGAAGCAACAAGTGCAGCAGCAGGGTGACTATAAGAATCACCCATAGCAATTAATTTTTCAGCCTCTGAACATTCTTGGTTATGAAGCAAACCAAAAAGTCCAGGGAGATCAAGATCATGATAAACAGAACTTAGTTTAACAGAAGAAATATAGTTGTTCCATTTAGGTGGTAATGAATCAAGAAATTTACTCTTTAAAAGCTTTATTTTCTCTTTGGGAACACTATGATCTCTAACCTTTCTTTTATTTTTCTTTGAACTACTCTTGTTTGTTTTAGTCTTTGAATCTGACTCAGATTGCTGTTGTATTTTCACCAGATCTTCAGCAAATCTTTGAGTAGCTTCTTTAGCCATGAAACACTTAGCATCTTTGTACAGCTCATCATCAGATGATGTGGCACTTTCGGCCCAGTCTTTGGCTACCAGACTTTTTTCACTTTTGTTCACCTTCTCAGTCAGCTCAGCTACTTGTGCTTTCAAGGCTTTGTACTTAGTCTTGAGCTTTGAGTATTTTTCACCACTTCCACCTTTGGCTGGCACAGCTTGAGCAGTTTCTTTAGATCTGCAATCTCCAGCCATATGTCCAGTCTTGCCACACTTGTAACAAGTGACCTTGGACATGTCAAATGGCTTTTTGTTCTTGTCAGCTTGGCCACCTCTTCCTTTTCCTTTAAACTTATTAAAGGATCTCCTTCTGATCCTTTCAGCCAACATAGCTACTTCATTAGCTAGTTCATCACCATTAGATTCATCACATTCAGATTCAGCACAAACAGAGTTAGGATTAGACATCACAGGAATATCATCATTAACACAAGGAATGATCTCATTACTAATTGAACTAGGGTGTTCAGTCATAGAAGCAACAAGTGCAGCAGCAGGGTGACTATAAGAATCACCCATAGCAATTAATTTTTCAGCCTCTGAACATTCTTGGTTATGAAGCAAACCAAAAAGTCCAGGGAGATCAAGATCATGATAAACAGAACTTAGTTTAACAGAAGAAATATAGTTGTTCCATTTAGGTGGTAATGAATCAAGAAATTTACTCTTTAAAACCTCATTTTTCTTATTAATTCCAACAGCAGCTAAATCATTTACCAAAGCATTAAAGCGGGTATGAGTGTCAGTCAAGGATTTATTTCTCAAAGAGAAAAATCTCTCATACCTCCTGGTCAATGTAGTAATTGTGGATTCCATGGAGGTAGAGCAACCCTCAAACATGACAGTCAATGTACCCCACATTTTCTTAGCTGTTGAACACATTTTAATAGAATTGTAAAGGTCTTTGGGCACAGCTTGGACAATGAAATTTCTAGCCTTCACATCCAAGTTTGCCAACCTCCTATCCTCATCCCCCCAATCTGCCTTGTCCTTAACAATAGATTTGACCGTGGCAGGAATGGTTAGTTGACCTTCCCTGACCACAGCTTCTACCACAATGGTTTGTGTAGGAACATAAGGACCATCCGCAAGGTTGTCAGGCATATTGTTATCGATGGATTCAAGGAACAAAGGCATTCTACCTTTCCACCCACTGAAATCATCTTTGTCAAACATGGGTGGTCGGGTAGAAGAACCATTATCAATATATGATGACATAATGCTTTACTATAAATGAAAATATGCAAGGATCAAGTCAAGTTAATTCTCAACCACCGCTCTGATACCAATTGATACATCCCACGGTGTATCAATATACCAAAGTATATTGTACACAGAACAGTTGTAGAGGGGGGTGAATACAACTTTCCTCAATCTTTACAAACTTTTAACACAAAACGTTTTAAGATTCAGTTTATGAATATTAAGCAAGTAAGTAAAGAGCAAGAATCATTAAAACAGTAAAGCAATAAAGAAATAAAAACATTCTTGAACACAGATTGTGGTTTTCAAATGTAATCCTTTATTAAGAAATAATCTATACAAAGAATTACAGGGTTGTTGCGGAATAAAGATAGCCTATAGATATCTAAACAACCCTATGAAATGACAAACAACAATCAATAAGTTTCAGCTCAAGAGAATCAGCCCAAGCTGATCTTGTACAGACTAAGCTGTGTGTAAGAGCAGAGAAACTTGTGTGAAGAATGATTCTCAGGAAAAGTGCCACCCATATGCAATCCATGAATGAGGCTTTTATAGGCAAAAGCGCTCCTTCATTAGGTGTCCGTTGCAGCTACGTGTTCTTCATTCAGTGGATGATAAAGGAATAATCAATCGTGCCTTTCATGGTACTTGTGGTCCCCCACGTACTGACGCACATTCTTCATCTACCAATAGGAGTATGGACACCCATATGTAAAACCAACCACCAACCTGGATCCTAGGATTCTTCCTAGTCACGTCATTTGTCTTTATCTTCAATCCAGGTTGTTATCTTCACTTGATTGTCAGACACAGATTGGGCCATTTGTCAAAGCACCAATCTGCCTAAGTGTTTCCAAGCTGACTGCTAATCCCAAGCTGTCTTCCACTAACAGCTTGGTCTTCTATCTTCAATCCTCCTCTTCGACTTGGACTGAATGCTAATACATTGTTGATGCAGCTTGAATAACACTTGCTTCCATAAGATATTACAATTACAAGTATGAAGCATGATCTGGGTCAGAGACATATCGTAAATTGTGTCAGCTTAGTCTGACCCAGATCAGATTACAAGAACCAAAGATTACTAAGTGTTTATAGGTCAGATTTGTCATCATTAAATTTACAATTAACATTGGGACTCAACACATATGCTTAATTCGGAGGGATTTATCATTGAGGGGGAGAACTACAACAAGCTATGGTGCATTAGTTGATTATTATGACGATACAGAGAGTTTAAAGTTTGTCTTTCAAATCTGAAGTTTCAGAAGATCGAGTTTCGGGTATAGCAATTAAAATTTTGTTGTCTCGAAATTCTTTTTCAGTTTATTTGCAGAGAAGTCAATCTAAAAGAAGGATTTCTGAGCAATATTCTGAGGTATTAAAAACATTGCTATCAGGCAAGGTCTAGAATAAGAGGTAGACAATGCTCAATGTTTTTCTAGTTGAAGATCTTAGATATAGAAATAATTTTATTTTAATATGAAAGATTATCAACTATGTTAGTAAAACCTTAAACATAGACATTAAGTGAATGTAGAAGATTAGTAAAACCTTAGACATAGACATAATGTGAATGTAGAAGGTTAAATAAATCCTTAGATATAGACTTAATGTGAATGAAGAAGATTAAGAAAAATCTTAGTCATAGACGTTAAGTGAATATGAAAGGTTATTGACTATATTGTGCCTTAGACATAGAAATGTCATGTTTGAATGTGAAAGGCTACATAGTTAATATTTTATGCCTTAGACATAGATATATTGTTTTAATATGAAAGGTCTTTGCTACCTTAGATATAGAAACATATATGAATGTGAAAGAATTAAGCATTGATTATTTAGATCATATAGTTATGAAAACATGTCATAAATTGAGGAGGAGTACCTAGTCAATTGTGTTTTCATAAGAATATGAAGTATTTAATCAATATTTTTGTTCTATCATAGTTATGTATCCCAGTCATAAATTGAGGGGGAGTACATAAGAATGATGGTTGTTATAATGATTAGCCATCGTTATACTTCCTAGTCATAAAATTGAGGGGGAGGTATAAGAATGAAGAATCAATTTTATAACTGGTTAGTAATATGGATTGTTGCAAGTGGTACAGATTCGGGAAAGCCAAATTCGAGAAAGTTTTGGAAAGATTGATCGTTGAAAAGTTAAAGAATTTTGTGTAAGTTTATTAACTTTTCAGGTTAAGACGAAGATCGAGGAAAAGATGAAAATTTGATGCTTACGGGTTTGATCTTTTAAATTTTCATATTTCCAGGATGCTTGTGATAATCGTTGATCAATTGTTCTGAAACTTTGACAAAATTTTGATTTTAAAGTGTGCAGGAGGTAATTACGACCTCGTAATTGGTCGATTGGGCCTTGTGCAGATACGACCTCGTAATTGGGCCGAGTTGACCCAGATCCATTCGGGTCAAGTGGGTATATAAACCCATTTTAGCCAAACACGACCTCACATTTTATTTTATCAAAATTGAGCTTTACGACCCCGAAATACTACTTTGCTACCCCGTATTAGATTCGATATATACAATTAGATCAAGTGTTTTTGGTTGATATATTCGTCATCACTGTGAAAAACCGAATCTAGGTATACTATCTAATCGTCCAGTAGTTAACCATGCAACAAGAAAATCAAGAAAATAGGATTCAAAATTTTCGAATTAGGCTTCCTTAGTTTCTTCGATTCTGATGTTTTTGGTAAAAATAAGGGTTGGGGTATCTTTATCGTTTGAATACGAGTATAAGGAAACAATTTTTACCAGTTTTGGTTGGCTAAATCACGAAATCGCGTTGGGGAAGATGAACAGTGCGACAGACTCACATTTGGGGGTTTGCTAGCCCAGATTTGCGACCTCGTAAATGTCAATTTATTTTGACTGGTTTGACTTTCGAAATACGATGCCGATTTACGACCTGGACTAATACGTTGCCAAATTGGAAAATACGACCTCGTATTTTAGAGTTTGGTTGACCGTATTTTGATCGTGAAATACGACCTCGTACAGAGATACGACCTCGTGTTTTTGATTTAACAGATTTTCAAAAGTTTATTTTTATAAAAATTTGAAAATGAGTTAATTTATCTTAACTTAATTACAGGGATAATTTAAGTTAATTTAACAGATTTTCAAAAGTTTATGTTAATAAAGATTTGAAAATAAGTTAATCTATCTATAACTAAATTACAGAGATAATTTATGTTATGTTGTAAATTACAGGGATAATTTATGCTTTTGACTAAACTACCAGGATAATTTTAGTTGTGTTTGTTATGCATATGAATTTTTATGTCCATTTGAGTAATTAATTATTTGTTATTGATTACAGAAATGGCAAGAGAATTTGTATCAGGTCATAACTTTCTGATTAACTTGGACGAGAATCAAGATGGAACAGAGTATTATCATGATATTTTCAGGTTTTTGAAGCAGTCAAGAATTCACCATATTCTTACTCATTCACCTGTGCTATATGAGTCATACCTGGTAGAGTTCTGGGAAAATGCAAGGCATAAGACGATTGCTACTCAGGAGTGGATTGAAACAGTGGTTGCGGGCAAGACCATTAAGTTCTCAGCTTCCGATCTTATTGATATCTTGAAGTTAGGTACAGTAGATCAAGAAGGAGGAGAGAATGGACCTACTACTTTTAGTAGAGAGGTTATAATTGGAGGATTTACTAGGATGGGATATGCTGATGACTTGAATGTTGGAACATTGAAGAAGCGCGGATTCTTTGGAAGGTGGAGATACTTAGCACACGTATTGTTGGTTAGTTTGTGTAGTAGAAGAACCGGATGGGATACGCTTAATCATGAATCTCAAGCTCAGATGGTTGGTCTGGTATACAACAAACCATATAGTTTTTCTAAGTATTTCTTCAACGAATTGAGGAAACAAACAACTGCCAGACTAGGGCATAGGTTTATGGTTTATCCTAGATTCGTTATGATGATCATTAATCATCACATTCCTAATCTGCCTGCTACTAAGTCAGTCCTGAAAGTGACATCTATTGTAAAAAGGGCATATGATGAGCTTAAGAGTCGCTTTGATGGTGATCCAGGTGCTCAAGATATTCCTTTGTTTGGAGCTCTAGTGGATATTAACTTTAATCCACCTACAGCTGAAGAGTTTGCCAGATTCAGGACTGAGATTGTTCCACATGAGCCAGTAGCTAATCCAGTTCCTCTACAGATGGTGATGCCAGATGTGTCAATGAACAACATAGCACAACCACAGGTTCAAGGCACAAAAGAGGTGATAGTTGAGAGAGATGTGGTTCTTGAAAAGGAAGCAGAAGCACATGAAGATACCGTTGATCATGCTGCTAGTGCTTCTGAAGGTGCTTCTAAGAAAGTTTCATCTGATTCAAGTCTGAAAAGGAAACGAGCAGAGTCTTCTAGGGAATCTGAGGTGCCAGAAGTTGAAGAGGTACCTGCTCCAAAGAAGAAAACTGTTATCAAATTGAAAGTCAAGGAGAAAACTGTTGCTAATGGAGTATATGAGACGATCAAGGCTCCAGAAGTATCAAGCAGAGTTCCTGAACAGAGGTCTAGGAGATCAGTTGAATCACATGCAGAGACAGTGATACCAAGGAGATCTCAGAAGACAACTGTAAATCTTGAAAGGCCGTCTACAACTCATAGAATGAAGGATTCAGTGCCTAATCCTGAACCAAGAACTGAAGCGACTACACATCAAGTTCCTATATTACCACCAGTGTTTGGTATGGCTGACATAAAAGGGAAGATGACGGTGTTAGAGGCTAGAGTAAATGGTTTGTTTGATGAGTTGGAGAAATCAAAAGAAGAACCATGAGAAAGAGATGCAGAGAAAGCAAAAGGAAGTTGAGACGTTAAAGAAAGCTCTTAATGATGATAGAAAGAATCATCAAGACTTTATTAACACTCTCATGTCCAACTTTGACATGGTTCGTTGTGAAGCTACTAAGGCAGAAAGTTTGGCTACTAGAGCGAATAAAGGAGTAGTTAGAGTAGAAAGTTCCTCGGCACTGGATCTTCTCTTCTATGTGGCTTCAGCAACTCTTCATCAATCTTGCCAATGAACCATCTGTTGTTGGTTGTGTCAGCACACCTTTTCCTTATGCTTATTAAAAATCCAGTGGAGGCCATTTCAATCTCAGCTAGTCTAAAGAACAGCTGATCGTTCTTGAAGTTTGTGTAGAACATGCCAGCTGGATTCTCCAGTACTCTCCCTTCTTCAAAGAAACTTCTGGGAGGTACTTTGGTTTTCAACAACCCATCACCAGAGATTAGAGGAAGGTCAGCTGGCGCAAACTGATATTCAGCTTTTCTTTTTCTTTGAATCTTCTTGCCAGCTGACAAGGAGATGGATGCAGGAGTTCCAAAATATTCCTCAGCATTGGCAAATTTGCTTTGAACTTTGTTTCATACTCTCTAGCCTTTTCAAAGTATTCCTTGAGCATCTTTTGGAGAGGGGCATAGCTGACTGTTGTTTTGTATTTGATCAACATATGTACTCCAAACCATTCAGAGGCACCCAGCTTGGTAGGCTTGATATCTTCGATCATTATTGGTTTGTCAGCCCCCTCTCTCAAGATTTTCAGATTAGTCTTTGTTCCCATTGCAGCAAGGAAGGCTTGAGCAGCTGTGATCTTTTCTGGTCTCTTTCTAGACCTCATATGCTTCATCCATTTTTCTTTCTCTTCCAGGAAAGCCTTTTTCTTTTCACTCAGCTGCTTTTCCACTTCTTCATGCTTTTGTTTGTATACAGCAGCAGAACCACCAGTTGTCAGCAACATTCTTTGCTCACCATCTAATTGATCTTTCTCAAGAAGAGCCAGCTGCTGGATGTACTCCAGATTTTTCCTTTCATTTTCCTGATTAGCCTTGATTCTATCCAGCTCTTTGATGGCTTCTTCTTGAGTTTTTCCCTCAGCAGTCAAGGCAAGTATGTCAATAATTTGATGTTTTTGACCTGCTGAGGTTACTGCTTCTGAACTCGCTGGTTGAGAAGATGAGGGTTTCTTGTACTGAATTTCAGCGAGTCGCTGACGCTGAGATTCAGTCATGGGAGTTATTACATCATTATTAAGGAAACGCTTACGGAAGATTGGAAGGGTTTCCTTTGACCCATCAGTGGCCATCTCAGCAGCCATGTCAGCCACTCATGCTGCCTTTAATGCTTGGGGATCATTCGGATCAATCTGCTCCCCTTCAACTTCAACCATCTCCAGCTTGATTTGTCTTTGGCGATCTTCCTCAATGAATGATGCTTGAGGTTTGGGAAGATCAGCAACTTGTTTCTCTAAGGCATTGATTGCCTTGGCCTGATTTTCAACTTGAGTGGCCAGAGGAGAGATGAGATCATTCAACTTTTTCATTTCAGCAGCAATGTTGCTAGTGGAGGCTACCTTTTTAGCTGAATAGCTTGTAGCATTTGCAAGTTTAAGCAGCGAGATGGCACCAGATTTAAGGACTTGCTCATCACGTCGAATGACGTTTGTCGTCTCACGAATTTTTTCTTGATCAGCAGCCATGGAGACAGATTTTGTTTTGATTGTCTCAATGTGAGAGCTATTTTCTTCTTGCTTGTTGTACCAGCTGGTCAGGGTATCAATCAGCCTGCCAGACTCTTTGTCCTTCCATTCAACAACAAGAGTGGCAGCTTTGGTGAAATCATTCAGCTGATGCTCAACCCTTTCTAACCTGCTTGATGAGTAGGTGGAGTAAGAAATGCCCAAGTCTTTAGCAGGGAGTGGCTCAACCTCTTTAGGAATAGTAGAATTGCAACCAGGAACAGCTTGAAAAGAGGAGGGCATGCCAAGAGAGAGCATGGTGTTCACTAGTTGAACTGATGGACGTTGAGGCCTTGTAGTGTGAACCACTAGACCAGCTTCTTCATCAGTGACTTCAACTTCTTCAGCTACTTCCTCAACTTCAATGTCACTGGCTTCTTTCTCATCAGCATGATTGTAGGAATCAAGCTGGAATTCATCAGCTACAAAATCCTCCAAGTCTATATCACTTTCATCATCTAACTCTTCAACTTCAACATTTTCACCAGCTTCTACATCATCACCAACATTCACAGTTTCAGCATCCAAGCCACTTCTTTCAATATTTTCCACAACATTTTACTAGCACCACCACCTTCATTTAAACCATCAAAACCAGCAACTTGCCCTTCATCATCAGCAGTGGTTGCATTTCTTTCAGCTATAGAAAAATTTATAGGGGTAGGAGAATGAAGTGCCTCTGTCTCCGTGTGTTGTTGCACTAAAACATCATCAGCCGTAGATTTTGTTGTCTCTAGCGTCACCAGTGATCTGGCTGCTGACAACGACTCAGAGGTTAAAGAAGAAGAGGGAATAATTTCAGGGTTTGACTCAACTCTAATGGGTTGGGGTGACCCTTGTGCTTCACGAACCTCTCCTACAGAAGTTTGAGGTGGTTGCGTGCTGCTCCCTTTTTTTCTCGTCAGCAGCCTTTTTTGAGGCTGCTGATGGGCTGCCTGGGTTTCTAGTGTCCTTGGGCAGTGAAGACAACTTAACCTTAGTAGGTAAGCCCTTTGGTACTCTCTGCTGCTGTTTTGGGACAGCAGCAGGAGGTGAAGTGGAAGTAGATGTTTTCTTTGCTTTTGTTTTCTTGGCTTGCTTGGGAGCTTTGGAGGTTGCTGGGGGGTTTTCCAGCGAAACCAGCTCCAGAGGGTTGTTCAGGGAGTGTGCCAGCAACCACATGAGGTTGTGATGCTGACCCACTAGCACCTATTCTTTTATAAACAGAGGGGTAAGCAGAGAAAAGTACCTGTTTCATTGTTGTAGTAAGCGCAACATACTTTTGATCAAAGAATTCAGCATCACAAGCAGGTTGCTTGTACACTGAATGGCCAATCCTTGGTGGCGAGCAAACTGTTGCACCAAATGGCAAGTACTTCTCCTTCATCTCATGCTTAAATATCAGCGACAAAAATCGTGCAAAGGGCACTGATTTAGACCTGTTGCTGGCTTGGACCTTGGCCTTTAAGTCTTCAAAAATTACACTGGCAAAGTCAATAAAGCCACCATTTGCCAGTGCATATATCATTTGCATAGAAGCAGTAGTGGCTTGATCAAATGAACCACTATTTCCACCAAGACATTGAATCACATGAGCGAACAATAACCTCCATACTCCAGGCAGGTTCTTTTTGGTGGGATTACTTGGTGTTGGTTGTGCTGGAACCAAATTAGTTCCATATCCAATGGAGGGTAACCATTCCTTCCATACTTCAGTAGGAACAAGATCAACAAATGATCTTTCTTTAGTTTGAGAAGGGAGATGAAGAACTTTTCTTATCAGTTCTTCATTGATGGAGATGGTGTGTTCCTTCTTCATGATTGTACCAGTGATGGCACTGTTTCCAACGTCATAGTCGCATGTCCACCAAAACTCCCTCTGAAGATGAACACACATATCTTGTGGGTCCAAGTAAATAGCATCTTTCACCGGACATGCTTTGATAAAATCAAGCATGGGTTGATACCCTTTTATGCCCGAAGGCACATCAAGTGAGCCAAGATAGTTATTAGATTTAATAACTAGCGTCTGGGGTTGGAAAGAAACCTTGTTTGAGGCCACAATGCCTTCTGGGTCAAAAACCTTTGAGTATAAATAGGCAGGAACATCTTTGAGTGCCTCTTGAATTTCAAGATCCTCAGATGAGATTTCAGGATCTTGAACTTGTGGTTGTATTTCTGGTTGTTCGACGTTTTGAGGTTCAGAAGAAGATGAAGCCATTTATATAAGGACTAGAGATAAGGAAGATGAAGAGAATATGAAGATGAAAGGATTTGAGAGAATTGAGAGATTTGAGAAAATATGGAAATACGAATGAAATAGAAGAAGATATGAGAGCATAGAAGACGGAGATTGAAAAGATTTGGATATATATGTGGTATGGTTGTGGGCCCCATTGACTGCAAAAGTGAACCGTCACATACACTCTCTTTCATACGTAATATATTATTATACATATATATATATAAAAAATAGTTTGTAAAATAAATATAAAAATACTAATATTTAAATAGAAAAATACGTTTAATATACGCATGTGAGTAACGTATAAATAGGATTTGATGTGACAACTTGTACCACAATTTCAAAAGTACTCGAGTGGTTACGGCGTATACACTGTACGAGTTGTCCATTAGGGAGGAAATCGAGGCAACCGTTTGAAATTCTAATAAAATATTAACATTTAATTCTTGGTGGATATGCTTCCACATAAGAAAGAGTTAGAATGGAAGTATATCCGCTGAATAAGTTAGAAAATCTGGTTACCTTATTTAGAGAATGAGGTTTAGCCAGCGACTTTACAACTAATGTTGGTCGCTGACAAACTTTACACAATTTTTGGCAAACTGTCAGCCATCAACGGATTTAATAAGTCTTTACCAGAGCCGTTTGCTGCTGGACTAGATGAAGACTTTCAGCTCTCCATTGCTTTTATTTTGCTTTTTCCCAAAGCAACAGGGACTAACGGATTTGGTAAGTCTTTACCAGAGCCGTTTGCTGCTGGACTAGATGAAGACTTTCAGCTCTCCATTGCTTTTATTTTGCTTTTTCCCAAAGCAACAGGGACTAACGGATTTGGTAAGTCTTTACCAGAGCCGTTTGCTGCTGGACTAGATGAAGACTTTCAGCTCTCCATTGCTTTTATTTTGCTTTTTCCCAAAGCAACAAGGACTAACGGATTTGTTTAGTCTTTACCAGAGCCGTTTGCTGCTGGACTAGATGAAGAATTTAAGCTCTTCATTGCTTTTAAGTTCAGCGAGCAAGACATACTTAAACTCGCTGATGAGGGTTTTGACTTCAAGAGTCAATTTTCAACTTATAAAGAGAGAGATAAGTTGAATTTTAGCAAGCATGACATGTCATGTCGCTGATTCACCATTCAGCATTCCCAACTTGCTGACCAGATACTTAAATCTGGTTTCATCTAAAGGTTTAGTGAATATGTCAGCAAGTTGGTCATCAGTGGGGATGAAGTAAATTTCAACATCCCCTTTCATGACATGGTCACGGATAAAGTGGTACCTAATGTCTATGTGTTTGGTCTTGGAATGCTGAACAGGATTGTGTGTGATAGCAATTGCACTTGTATTGTCACACATTATGGGAATCTTAGAAAAATCTAAGTCATAGTCAGCGAGTTGGTTTTTCATCCAGAGGACTTGTGCACAACAACTCGCTGCTGATACATACTCCGCTTCAGCAGTGGAGATGGACACTGTATGCTGTTTGTTACTAGACCAACTAGTCAGCTTCTCCCCCAACAGTTGACATCCTCCACTGGTGCTTTTCCTATCTAACATGCAACCAGCATAGTCAGAGTCAGAGTATGCAACTAGGTCAAAGGAGGAGTCTTTGGGATACCAAAGATTCTATTGACAGCGAGAAGGTGAGATTCTCTAGGAGATGCTTGGTATCTTGCACATAAGCAAGTAGCAAACATGATATCAGGATGACTCACTGTGAGATACATTAGTGATCCAATCATTCCCCGGTAGTGAGTGAGGTTCACATGCTTACCATCAGGATCAACATGGAGATTATTAGGAGGAGACATAGGAGTGGCCTTAGTAGTGACATTGGACATGTCAAACTTAGCCAGCATGTCTCGAATGTACTTGTCCTGATTGATAAAGATGTCATTTGAGAGTTGGCGAATTTGAAGACCAAGAAAGAAGGTCAGCTCACCCATCATGCTCATCTCAAAATGAGAGGACATCAGTGAGCTGAACTTGGTGCAAATTTTCTTGCTGGAGGATCCAAAGATAATGTCATCCACATATATCTGAACATAAAGTACATCAGCACCCTTTCTATAGATAAAGAGGGTGCTGTCAATGGATCCTCGCTGAAACTTGTTAGAAAGGAGAAATTCAGAGAGAGTGTCATACCAGGCTCTAGGAGCCTGTTTAAGACCATAGAGTGCCTTATAAAGACGATAGACATGGTGTGGCTTGGCTGGATCTTCAAAACCAGGTGGTTGCTTAACATAAACTTCCTCATCGAGTTTTCCATTTAGGAAAGCACTCTTTACATCTATTTGATATATAGTGAAGTTTCTGTAAGCAGCATGTGCCAAGAATAAGCGGATTGCTTCTAGACGGGCCACTGGTGCAAATGTTTCATCATAATCAACACCTTCTTCCTGAAGGTATCCTTGTGCAACCAGCCTAGCCTTGTTACGGGTAACAACACCATCTTCGTCCATTTTGTTCCTATAAACCCATTTAGTTCCAATGGGCTCTTTGTCAGCAGGTAGAGGAACAAGAAACCAGACATGCTGTCTCTGGAACTGGGTAAGTTCCTCTTGCATGGCCTCTACCCAAGAAGGATCAGCCATTGCTTCTCCTATATTCTTAGGAGTGATCATTGACAAGAAATTCACATAGAGACATGTGTTTCTTGTCGCTGATCGAGTAATGATCCCTTGAGAAGGATCACCAATGACTTGGTGAGCTGGATGACTAGAAGTCCATTTTAAGTGCTCGAACACTTGATAAACCTAGTTGAGTGTCAGCGGAAGTTTGAGAGATGGGAACAGAAGCGAGATCATTGTAAGAAGAGAAGTCAATGGTAAGAATGGGTTCAGAAGGTGTGTGGTCGGTTGAGCCATTCGACTGAGTTGAGTTATCATTGATGTTGGAGTCATCAGCTGACTCCATATCATCAGCATTAGATGATGCATCATGAAACTCCTCCTCAGTAGAGTCATCAGCATGCACGTCATCAGCCAGTGATCTAGGTTTGGCTGATGCAGCATGGATTGATCTTAAGATAGGCTCAAATGGCTCAATTGAGTAGATATGAGCAACAACTTGCTCTTGTTTAGCATCAGCTGAACTATCCTGTGTGGCATGCTGATTATTATCAGGCAGCGAGCAAGAAGCATCAACAAATGAGTCAGCTTCCTCAGTAAGAGGATCAGCGAGTTCATTGAAAATGACTTCAGATGAAGAAGGTTGGATGTCCTTAAGGGCAGATGAACTTTCATCAAAAGTAACATGAATGGATTCATCTACCTTTTGAAGGCGAGTATTGAGTACTCTGAAGGCCTTGCTGATGGAAGAATATCCTAGAAAGTAGCCATCATCAGCCTTAGGATCAAATTTGCCTAGGCGATCCTTGTTGTTTAAGATGAAAACAGGACATCCAAAGACATGGAAGTATTTAATTTGAGGTTTCTTGCCTTTTAGGACCTCATAAGTTGTCTTGTCATGTCTTTTGACAATGAGACATCTGTTTTGGGTATGACAAGCAGTGCTGACAGCTTCTGCCCAGAATTTACTAGGCAAAGAGGATTCACTGAGCATGGTACGTGTTGCCTCTATTAGTGTTCTATTTCTTCTTTCAGCAACACCATTTTGCTCTGGAGTTCTAGTAGAGGTGAAGTTTTGTAAGATCCCTTGATCAGCACAAAAGGATTCAAGAGTGTGGTTTCTGAACTCAGTACCATGATCGCTCCTGAGTTCTTTAACCCTTATGCTGTTGAGATTTTCCATTTTCTTGATGAAATTGATAATCTCTTCAGCAGCATCACTCTTGGAACGAAGAAAAATAGTCCAAGTGTATCGTGAATATTCATCCACAATTACTAAAGTGTATCTGCTACCCTTTAGACTTTGGACATTCACTGGACCAAAAAGGTTCATGTGAAAAAGATGAAAGAAACCATTTATAGAAGTGGCTTGCTTTGTCTTTAAAGTAGATCTATGGCTTTTACCCTTTTCACAAGCACCACAGAGTCTGTCTTTTTCAAAAGAGAGACGAGGAAGACCACGAACAAGGTTCTTTTTGGCCAGAGAGTGGATTGTTTAAAATTCACATGCGACATACGCTTGTACCACAACCAATTTAGTTCAGCTACTGACTTAGCAAAGAAATAAGTCTCACTGTCGGTCTTGACAGGAGTGAAGTCAACCAGATAGACATCTCGTTTTCTTGGAGCAACCAAGACAACTTCCTTGTTAACATTTACAACAGTGCCTTGATGCTTATCAAGAATCACTTTATAGTCAGCATCACAAAGTTGACTTATGCTAATAAGGTTATGTTTCAACTCATTTACATAAGCAACCTTGGTGAACTTAATGAGACCATTAGAAAGAAGTCCAATAACCTTCAGTTTGTCCAGTGGAGTTATCACCAAACACTACTGTAGGGCCAGGAGCCTCTACATAGTTATCCAGCAGGATCTTAGAGCCAGTCATGTGTTTTGAACAACCACTGTCCAAGTACCACACTCCTTTTCCTAGCGAGCCCTGCATGGATATAATAGAAGGATTTAGATGGGTTCACTATTAAACTCACTGACAGCTAGATCAGCAGAGTTAAACGGAACTGCTTCAGAGTTTTCCTCTTCAGCTTGAGTAGAAGGGTAAGGAGGAAGAGAATCTCGAGGAAAGGTGCCATAAGATGATTCATCACCATCGAATGGTGTTATAGTGTTGCCACTATCAAGGAAGACCATGTTGCTGATAACATTTGTGTCACTGAACTCAACTATGATAGCTGGTTCACCAAACTCATTGGGTATTACCCTTTGTAAATGAGGAATGGATATATGTTGTGCTGAGATGAAGTCAGCAATGTTTTCCTCAGTGAGAATAGTTATATCTCCTACACTATTTTTAGGTTCAGCAGAGAAAGGGCTCTCGCTGACTATGGTAGAGGAGGAAGCAGCTGCTGAGGAAGGAGGATTGGGTTGAATGACAACTTCATGAGCATCTCTGGAGTTGTCATCATCACATTCGGAGGCAACATGACCTCTGCTGCCACATAGGTAGCATTTTTTGTCAGAGGTGCTGCACTTTTGGTTCTGAATGAGGAATTCCTTCAGTTGAGAAGAGAGATCATTAACTCGCTGAGTGAGCTCGTTAATTTAAAGGTCAGAGGAGGAAGATGCCCTTGTCTTTTGCTTTGACTTATGCTTGTGCTTAAGTGTCAACTGAGGCATCTTAGGAGCAGGACCCAAAATGGACTTTTTATTTGGATCCTGAGATTGAGAAGTAGAGGGATTTTATGATCCCTTAATCACACTCCAAGCTTATTTGACAGCAGGATGAGAAGAAGTACCCTGCTGCTGAGAGTGAATCACTCTTTTAGGAGTGATAGCTCTAGGTTGCTGATTTGGAGTTGCTGACCTCATTTGCCTATGAGGTAGATACTCCCTTTTCGGAGTAGTGGGTCTCACTTGCTGATGTGGCAAGTGTCCCCTTTGAGGAGTGGCAGGTCTTACTTGCTGATGTGGCAAGTATCCTCTCTGAGGAGTGGCAGGTCTCACTTGCTGATGTGGCAAGTGTCCCCTTTGAGGAGTGGACAGGTCTTACTTGCTGATGAGGCATTCTTCCTCTTTGAGGAGTACTGTGCCTCATCTTAGAAGGAACAGGCATAGATTGGGGTGCATGCTGATGTTGTTGTATATCAGTAGATCTGGCCTGGGAAGGTCCTACTTGCTGATATCTAGCATCACTGAACCTGGCACGTCTTTTCATAAGACGCTCATGCTGACCAGCTTTACTGTCAGCATGGGCAGGAGCTTGCTGAGAAGATGAAGTAGAAGGTTGAGAGACAACTTGTTGAGGTTGCTGACTGACAGGATTAGCACGCTGAGGCATGCTGTAGTCATAAGGGACATCAACTTTACTTCTTTTGAAAGGTTCAGCAGCTTTGATAGTAAGTTGCTGAGGAGCGACAGGTTTAAAACCATCAATAGCAATATCACCTTCAAAGGATTCCCCAGAAGAGTATTGAACTCTTCCTTCATTTAGCATCATGCCAATAATGGGAAGATGAGGATAGGGGTTACTGGTGCTTGCTGAAGAGCTTGCACCATTAGCCTCAGCGGAGGCAGATGGGTCGCTGGAGGAAGAAGAAGTTGAACCAGTGTCCATTTCAGTATGGTAATCATTAAGACCTCTAATGAAGTACCATTTCTTCATCTCCTCAGGAGACATAACTGCTGACGGAGGGATGGAAATTTCAGGTTTCACATCGTCAGCGAACAAGTCAGAGAGAGTGGCAGCGGCCTCAAAGTCACCGCCAATGACTGCCTGAACTTGGGCAGGGACTTATTCATTCAGGCATTTATGATGAAACCTAGAAGCTTTTGACCAAGATGTCACAATCTTCTTTAGGTTTATGACTTCAAGCTTGAGTTTTTCATTTTCAACCTGAAGTCTTTGTGCCAGCAACTCATGAGATTGGAGTTCAACATGAACATTCCTTAGCTCATTGAGTTTTTCAGATTTATCACTTAACTCTAAGCAGACAGAGTCAAGTTTAGCCTGAAGTTCAGCTTGAATGGATTCTACAAACTGTATATCACATGAAAAGGACTCAAAGATTTTGGATTTGTCCTCATCAGTGGCTGCTGAGTGAGCACATACCTTTTTGATGGTGACGTTTACCCACTGACTGGAGGAGACTTGGTCTTTTGTCAGTGCATCGCCATCAACAAGTGCCATGAGACACATGGCATCAACATACTCCTCACTGTCTGAATCATCTGATTCATCCCAGCCATGCTCTTCAGCTACAAGACCTTTTGCTGGTGTTTTGGCCTCCTCCATTTTGGCCACTTTCGCCTTGAGCTGGTAGTACTTGTTCCTGTACTCATCAGCAGTTTTAGAAGGGTTAGTTTTAGGAGCAGCAGGAGTTGGAATAGCAACTCTGCACTCCTTTTGGTAGTGTCCCTTCCTACCACATCTCCAGCACTCTTCTTGAGATTTGTCAACAAGAGGTTTATAGGGAGCAACCGACTTACGGTTGTTCCATTTTCTGGAGTACCTCTTTCCAGCGACAAGGGAAAATTCCATGAAGTCGCTGAACATCTCTTGTTTCTCTTCAACATCGAGATCATTAACAAGAGATTGAATAGAGGGTGGAAGATTAGAGGGGCTGGCACCGATATTAAGATTAATGGGCTCAGCAGAGACAAGGGCAAGGGGGTCAGTAACAGAATAAGCAGAAGAGATATTAGAAGAGGAAGAAGAACCAGCACTTCGTCGTGCATCAGCAGCAGCTCTTAAGTTTTGAGCAAGAGCTCTTTCTTCAAATTGAAGCATACCAAAGAGAGACTCTAAGTCAAGAGTCTGAATCCGCTTGGTGGTTCTTAAGATTTGTCTTAGCCCTTGCCACTTGATAGGAAGACTATCAATAAACTTGTGGCACACCTCAAAGGTGTCATGGGTTATGCCAATATTCGTCATATCATTCAGCAACCCTTTGAATCGGGTATAGGTGCTGTCAAGATATTCATCAGGTAAAGAAAAGAAGTTTTCATAAGCACGTTTCAGATCAATGTAGCAATTGTGTCAGCAGTACCTTCATACATGCTGCACAATCTATCCCAGACTTGTTTAGAAGTGGGATATTTTATGACGAGTTTCATGATATTAGTGGGAAGAGTGGTGATAATCATGTTTTTGAGTCTAGCATCTAGATTTACTAGCCTCCTCTCGTCATCAGTCCATTGTACCTCTGGTTTGACCATGTCAATCACAATCTCGGGATCATCAGCAGTTGCTCCTGGTGTTCTTTGTACCAGAGTGGGTACATATGGACATATGGTCAGTATGGTCATCAAGTATGGTTCTACACCCACGATGTGTAGTAGCATTCTTTCCTTCCAAGATCCAAAGTCATCAGGCTCGAATCTTGGAGGAATTGACACATAACCAAAGTCACGTGTATTCACAAGAGTGGGTACAGCAGTCATACTTTTGTTTTAAGAAAATATAAGAAGGTTTGGATAAAGAAAGAAAATAAAAGAAAAGAACAGTACAGTACAGAATTTAAGAAGAATACAAGTATGCAAACAGATCTTGTTTCAATAGATTAGAAACAGTGGCTCTGATACCACTTGACAGTCTACGATTTGCAATACTTATATTTAATTAACTAGACAAGAAAGTAAAGAATATAAAGTAAAGAACAAGAACAAGTGTGAAGTTCAAATACATGAATCTAAGCAAGTCTAATCATATGTATCATTGATTAAACAGTGAATACATGGTCGATATTACAACTTGACTTACAAGAATATAAATGAACAAACAATTGTTAAGTCTAGACAAACTAAAAACTTAAACAATTACAAGAGAGAAAATAAGTGACACACACTTGTGGTGACAAACACAAAGTGTTTGTGTTGCGGCTGTGTTGCTTTATATAGGGGAGGAATTAGGGCAACACAGCCTTGCTTGATAGTGATAGGATGGTGGTTGTCGAGATCTCATTGGCTTGAAGTACTTGCGACAGACGCCCTTTGTCTTCTTTACCAAATCGGGTATGAGAGAGAAACCTTCTCTTTTGGTCCACCTGCATCTTTGCCTTACAAGGTGAAATACAGTTGGAAGAACCACCATGTGACTTTTGTCTTCTTCTGATTTGAATTCTTCCCGCCTTGACTTACAATTTGGAAAGGAAACCAGCACCCGCTGACAAGAGTCACTGGACTCGCTGATGTGTCGCTGATAAAGAGCCATCAGCGACCAAGTGTTTCAGCGAATCCTTGACTCAACAGGTAAACAAATGAATGTTAGAATTAGAAGATCACGGGATCAAAATAAACGTCATCATTTCCCTTATTAGAAGATCTCGACTTGTACAGGAAGAAAAACTTTTATTTCATTTCCTTATTTAGTTCATGATTTCATGTATAAATAGTTGATTTCGCTATTGTAATCATCATCACAAAATCAAAAGAAAAAACCTTCAATCAATTTTGCTCTTATTAACAATGAAAACCTCACATCTATATCGATAATATTAACTACGTATCGATGTACGTGGTCAAAATAATCAAAAGTGACTTTTATCCATTAACCAACACTCAAATTAATTAATTGATGGTCAACATAATATCGAGGCCAAATCGATTTAGGTGGTGTCAACGTTTCAGTAAATCGATAGGCTCGTCGTTTTACCAAATAACATTGAGCTAAAGCTTAGTCTTTCAACGGTGTCAACGTTTCAGAAATTGGCACCCAACCATTGAGTTAAAGTTTAGTCGTCTTTCAACGGAAGAAGCAAATTTTTTACCAAATAACATAACTTAAATAACATAAAAACGATATTGCTGAGAGAATTGAGGACGGTTGTAATGTAGACATTTCCTAAACTATATATATTCAATCTACTATTGGGCATTTATTACATAATGTAGCTTATTCATTCTGGTCGAATCTTTGGACAACTCGATCGATCGAATTGAGATAAGGTGCCTAGGCTTGACCAAAGTGTGACAACTCGTAATTTATTAACAACGGGTTAGTCCTAATCTCGATCATTATTATAATTTCGTCTAATATAGAGATTATGACGTGAAATTGTTAGTTAATTGAACCTTCATTATAGTTCAATTAGGCGTATCCTTGTGACGTAGACTATTAGCTATTTAGACGAATGCCGAGTCTTAAAATAACGTTAAATTAAGATTTAAAGGTTAAAATTTAACACAGTAAATAGACTGTCTGAACTAAATATTTCTAAAAGTTTAGTTTATTTAATTTTAATTTCTTGTCTTAACTAAAATAAGACGGGGGAAAATACCTTTACCTTACATTTTGACTTTTAGGTCAAACGGTAATTTATCGTAAGCATTTTACCAAATTAAGGGTATTAAAGATATCCCAAAAAGAAGCCACGTGGGCTTAAATTGGTTTGAAAGGCTGGGAGGGAAACAACAAACCCCCCCATCACCCCTTTTCTTATATAGCCTGACAAACACACACACACACACACAGAACACACACAAATCACCAAATTATTTTCAAATCCTCCCAATTATCTATCATATCATCATCAAGAATCTGATTTTGTTGGGCAAAAGAAGTAATCATCTATTAGTTTCAAGGGTTTATCATCATCATATTCACCATTTTCTTCCTATTTCTCAAGAACACCAAATTTTGGTAAGTAACTTTCTTCTTCAAACTTTTGATTTGATTTAATTTCCATTTCAAGTTTAATTTCAGTATTTCTAAATGAATTAGATAGCCATGGAAATGAATTGAGTTTTGGGTTGGTTAACCTAATTAGGTTTTGACTTAGAATTAGGTTTTGAGGTCTAAATGATTAAAATGGCGAAATGGTTGGCGAAATGGTATGTTTCCAGGTCTATTGCACATGTTGAAACTTGTTATAATGAAAGGAATTTAGTCGAAAAACACTTTGGGCTATCCTGCATATTTGCACCTGCTGGTGCTGGCTGCAGAATGAATCCACTGCGGCGCAGTGGTGTGGGCTTAGCCCCACTGCGGCGCAGTGGCTAGGGCTGGTTTTGTGTTTAGTTAGCTCACTGCGGCGCAGTGAGCTTGGCAATGGCTCACTGCGGCGCAGTGCTATTATACTGGTCCCTGGTTCGACTTAGCCCACTGCGGCGCAGTGAGCAAGGTTCTGGCTCACTGCGGCGCAGTGGAAACCCACTGTAAAGATTTTTGCGCATCCATTTTTAAAACATTAATAACTTTTAATCCGAAAGTCCGAATATGTTATTTACTTTTGATTGGTAAAATGGAAGTTTGAAACACATTCTCGGTTATGGCATTCTAGGGTCTATAGCTAAGTAGTTGTACGTAGGATACCCGTCGTCAAGGGATTTGATCCTCATTATTGGTAATGATATCATAGGTTTTGGATAACCAGGAGAATTGACTGCGGATCTTCTCGAGCTACATTATACCTTTTAGCATTTAGATCGCTAAGGTGAGTTTATGGCGCCCTTTTCCTTTTACTTTGGGCCTGAAAAGCATGCACTGTTGTATACACTATTTGTTAAATAAATGATTGTTTTGTGAGTATGCCATGTGACTTGGATACTTAGATCATTTGACTTAAATTTTGCCATGTTGACGGCTGTCGAAAATGTGTATACGTGTCATTTATTAAATGTTGGATAAAATGACGTTGAATTGCCGTGTGATGGCTGACTAAGATGTTTCTTTGTGTTTGACAAACTAAAATGTTTCCCCCTATTGGTTAAATTGTCGGATGTTGTATTCTGACTGTCTTGGTTAAGGTTCGCACCCACATAGAACGGAAACCTGTGCGAGGCATATTGACTGATACTGTCGGATGTTGTATTCTGACTGTCATATGCTGTCAGATGTGGTATTCTGACTGTCTTGGTTAAATTGTCGGATGTTGTATTCTGACTGTCTTTGTTAAGGTCCGCACCCACATAGAACGGAAACCTGTGCGAGGCATATTGACTGATACTGTCGGATGTTGTATTCTGACTGTCATATGCTGTCAGATGTGGTATTCTGACTGTCTTGAAATAAAAGTATTGTTAGATGTAGTATTCTAACTGTCTGGTCATTTATAACTACTGGTCATTGTGTTGTATCAATGACGACTAAACTTTTGGTCAAACACACTGTAAGCTCACCAACTATTTCGATAGTTGATCCTCTCAAATTTCATGCTTTTCAGGGAACCAGCAGTAAGTCTTGGAAGCGTATATGGCATTTTAGAAGCCATCTTATGAACTTGGACGTACAATTAGCGTCAGACTTCTGAGGACTATCGAATTATTAGTCCTAATTGTACTAGACTGTCCAAATGTTATGTTTGTATTTTGTGGGCCTATTTCCATTTGAGGATAGTTTGTATCCGTGCTTTGGGTCCCACATTCGAACGATTATACTTGTAATAACTTGTATTTGGATTTATGGATGTAATCTCTATTTACCTTCTGATTAGTACGCAATTACTTGTTAACCCTGTATTTCCGCTACAACGGGGTGTGACACAAAGTTTCAAATATATCAAGGTATCTAAGTGTGTATTATTATCATTATAAAATGTCAAAGACGATCTAGTTAATAACTATATCGTTTTACTTCGATATACAATCTATTTTGATCTTTTCACTTAATTAATTACTGTAATATAATTTTATCATTTTACGTATAATAATAATATCTAGAAATTGATGGTATTGATATTCTTATTCATAATAATAAAGTTTCATTACATGGAAAATAAATAGAGCAAAGCAATCTTGCAGAGAAAGTAATTCCTAACTTAGAGTTATAAAATAAGGTAATGATATACGAGAATGGTGGTGGAGATATGGGAGAATATTTGGTCAAATTCTATACTCCCCTTCAAGATGGAGCATGTAAGTTTCGAATGCCTATCTTGATAGAGTTGTTGAGATCCCAAGCCTTTCGTAAATAAGTCCGCAATCTGTTCTCTGCTGTTGATGTTCATGGGTATGATTTCTTTGGATTCTACTCTTGCTCGAACAAAGTAACAGTCCATTTCTACATGTTTAGTTCTTTCGTGAAAAACGGGGTTGTTAGCAATGTGTCGAGCTGCTTGATTATCACATAATAGGGCCGTTGGAGTTGTTAGAACGACCTCTAAATCCTTAAGAAGCCATCGAACCCATAATATTACACTAAAGGTGGATGCCATAGCTAGCTCGATATTCAGCTTCCGCGGACGAACGTGAAACAAGAGACTGTTTCTTGGTCTTCTAAGAAATGGGGGCACCTCTCAAGAGAAGAAGATACCCGGTTCTTGATCGTCAACTATATGGACATCCAAGCCAGTCGGCATCACAATATGCAGTTAAAACTGGGTCGCCAGCCTGTGGGAATAAAATACCTTGTCCTGGTGGGACTAACCCTTCGTGTGTTTTTGCGACTTCAATTCCAAGAAAGTATTTTCCAAGATCTTTGATGCAAAATTGTTCATCAAGGTATTCCTTTGTTCGTTGAATTTTCTTAGAGTCGTTTCCAACTAGAATAACATTATCCACATAAATAAGAACAGCTGCAAAAGAGTTCCTCTCTTTGTATGTGAATCTCTAATGATCTGCTTTGGATTGTCTGAACCTTTGGTTAAGTAGAGAGGATGTGAACTTTTGGTACCAATTACTAGAAGCTTTGGATTGTTTCAACCTTTGGTTAAGTAAAGAGGATGTGAACCTTTGCCACTGGGGCGAAGGTATCATGAAAATCAACACCTTCCATTTGTGTAAAACCCTTTGCAACGACCCATTTAGAGTCTATCGCTCGTTTTCCTTCGGGCAAGGTCTCCAAGGTCCATGTTCCATTTTGTTCGAGTGCCTTTATTTCTTTTCGCATGGCCTCCCTCCATTGTTCATCCTGCACTGCTTGCTCAAAAAACTTTGGCTCATTTGTTGAACTAATGGCCGTTAAGAAAGCTTTATGAGTAGTAGAAAATTTATCATACGAAATAAAATTTGCAATAGGGTGTATCGTAGAGGAGGCTTGATTAGGTACTGACGCTAGGGATGTGCATGGTCCGGTTTGGCCGGTTTTTGCTAAGAATCTCAACCAAACCAATATAAACGGTTTAACGATTTTTTAAACCAATCCGTCCAAATTATTATGTCAAACCAAACCAACCAAAACCAGTTAACCGGTTTGGTTTGGCCTGGTTAAACGGTTATCATACAGTTGACATTCAATATATAAAAGCTTTTAGTATACCAAATTTCAAATGTTTCATACATACTAGAAATGAAACACAAAGTGTTTTGAAAAATAATAACTAGAAATAAATTATAAACTAAAAATAAAATGTAAAAATGATTTACTCTTCATGGCTATCCCATACGCCATCTATAAGCAGCAAATTTCCATCTCTCAACAACAACAATCTTTTACATCATGTGTATATACTAGAAAACAAAGAAGATGACTACGATAAAAACAATGCAGATAATTCCTGTATATACTCGAAGGGGGATTCAGCATATTAAGAAAATATAAATCATATTAATTAGCTTGGTGATTGATTGCTAAAAATTAGCTTAAGGATCGTATCTTTGAAAAATATATGTTTATATAATTTATATCTATACATATATATACTATAAACATACCATTAATATAATTAAATGGTCCGGTTTGGTTAAACCGGTTTGATAAAAGTCTAAAACCACGAACCAAACCATAAGAGCGGTTTATGAAAAAGGCAAACCGATGGTCTAAGTTTTTTATTTCAACCCGACCAATCCGTCCAATTACTCCGGTTTAAACGGTTTAGCCAGTTTAGACCAAACCGTGCACATCCCTAACTGACGCGGGCCCGAATGACGTCTTTGGAGAGTCAACGGGCCACGGTCAATAAAAAGGGGGTGGAAATGAAATGAAAGAATGGATGGAAAGTCAAAAACTTGACCAAATACAAAGTATATGACAAGTATGACTCGAGTGTCGACAAGGACGTGGTGAATTGAAAACTTAGGTGAATTACTTGAAGTTAGATGTGAACTCACCACCGTTGTCGCATCTAATTCTCTTGATGACCTTTCCAAATTAAACTTCCACCATCTTACGAAAGTTAAGAAGACACGTGCTCGCGTCACTTTTGTGCTTAATTAGGAAAACCCACACGAATTTTCTAAAATCATCCACAATTGTGAGGAAGTGATTGGCATAATTGAAAGATGGTATACAGTATCTACCCCATATATCACAATGTATTAACTCAAAACAATGATTTGTTTTAATAAAACTAGTGGGAAAAGGAGTTCTTGTGTGTTTTGCCCTTACACAAGAATCACAAACATTATTCTTATAATCAAAAGAAATAGAAATTCTACGAAAGTTTCTCCTTTGAGGCATGACGCAATATGTTGTGCCACGTATCTACTTTCGTCATCATGGCCCTTCGATTTGTGTCAATCATCCCAGCCTTTTAATTATGGCTTAATTAAAAGTCGGCCCTGATTAAAACAGGCCCAAACAAGGACTTCACGCCCAACATAAATATGATATTTTGAAACTTAAACGGGGAAGATATGAAATTAACCCTTAGAGTGAAAAGCAGGGATTGGAATACAGTGAAGTTGCATGTCTTAGAGTGTGACAAGTATCTGTTGAGTATCCAAGAGAAATAAAATGGAAGGATGAGGTGGCGATCTAGGCTAACAAGGCGTGTTGGTCCCGTCACCGTCGTCGTTGCTCCCCCTCCTCCTCTTGTAGTTGTTCTTGTTGTTGAAGTTGTTTCTGTTGCTCGAGATGGTGCAGCTGTTCCTGTTGCTTCCAGATAGTGAAGATATTGTTGTGATCAAAATCTAGGTTTAGATCCGGTTTACTAATCATCTATATATATATATATACTTTATATTATATATCTTATCTTTAATTTATGTTAGGATTTATATTTTTATGGATTTATAAGTTGTTTTGTGTCATGGATGGAATCATATATGATATGAATCTATGATTTGGTTTATGAATGTTTTGTTTATATATTATGATTTGTAGATTGACTTGTGTGTGTGTGTGTGTGAGAGAGAGAGAGAGAGAGAGAAAATGAGAGGAGAGAAGTGACCGGAAAACAAAATTGAAAAAAGTAGGTATGAGAGAAGTGGTGTTATATCAATGTTTATGCAAATGTCTAAAATAAATATAACATAATTTTCCTTCAGTAAAAAACACTTTCTCCGACGCGGTTTATATTATCCGGCCACCATTTCTAAACCCCTAACCCCCCCCCCCCCCTTCACTCGTCTCTTTATCTCTCACACACACAAGTCACTTTACAAATATAAATATAAAATATAAATAGGAACAACCACCACCTCTCTGGTGTACGGACGTCGGGGGAATAGATATAACATAATTCTCCGTCAGCGAAAAACACTTCTCCGCCCAGTTCTATTATCCGCCCACCTTCCAACCCCCCCCCCCCCCCCCCCCTCAAGAAAATTATGTTATATTTATTTTAGACATTTGCATAAACATTGATATAACACCACTTCTCTCATACCTACTTTTTTCAATTTTGTTTTCCGGTCACTTCTCCTCTCATTTTCTCTCTCTCTCTCTCTCTCTCACACACACACACACACAAGTCAATCTACAAATCATAATATATAAACAAAACATTCATAAACCAAATCATAGATTCATATCATATATGATTCCATCCATGACACAAAACAACTTAATCCATAAAAGATATATCGCACATAATTGTCAAAGATAACATATATAATATAAAAGTATAGATATATAGATGATTAGTAAACCGGATATAAACCTAGATTTGGATCACAACAATAGCTTCACCATATGGAGGAACATGAACAGCTTCACCAACTAGAGCAACAGAAACGGCTTCAACAACAAGAACAACTACAAGAGGAGGAGGGGGAGCAACGACGACAGCGATGAGACCAACACACCTTGTTAGCCTAGATCGCCACCTCATCCTTCCATTTTCTTCCTCCTAGATGCTCAACAGAAGTGACCGGAGAAAGTGTTTTCTATTTAAATTTTACGAGCATGGTACTCGCGTAATGCGGCGGCGGTGGCGGGGACGGCGGTCTAGTGGTGTCGGTGACGGTATTATTGGTGGTGGTGGCGGTGTCAAGTGGTGTAGGTTGATGTAAAGGTGATAGTGGAATATTTAAAAATAAGGGCTTAAAGTGTTAATTATTAAAATAAGGGTTTAGGGTGTAAATTAATTCATTAAGGCAAATTTGGTAATTTATAAAAACTCTTTCCATAGTGGGTGTTTATTAAGGGCAATTTAGTACTTTCGTATGTAACATTTGAGTAACACTTTCTATTTGTATAGGGTGAATAATTTTTATAAAGAACTACAACAACAACAACAACAACAAGGTACTCAATCCCGACATAAGTCGGGCTATGAGGGAGGTATGATGTAGACAGACCTTACCCCTACACAAAGGTAGGGAGGCTGCTTCCAGATCCACCGAGGTGGAAGGGACCTCCGGCCCGGGGTGAAAAAATAGGGTTAGATCCACCGGAGTGGAAGACTTAACCGGAAAAATCTCGATCTCAGATCTACTCTCGATCTCAAAGAGAAGCCGGAGAAACCTCTCAACGGCTCTCTAGAGAGAGAAGAGAGAGAGAAACACTGAGTGAATCACCATTAAAAAATAGAGATTCGATTAAAGGAGTATAGATATCTATATTTGTAAATTGACTTGTGTGTGAGAGAGAGGTTGTATCAAAGTTTATGAAAATTAAAATTCTAAAATCGTTTGTGTGTGGGTTTGAAAAGAGACTGAAAGAGAGAAAGAGGGGTATGGAAGTGGAAGTGGAAGGGGTGGCCGGATAATATAAACCGTCAAAGAAGTGTTTCTCATTGATGGAAAAGTATGTTATCTCTATCTTGTATCTTGTATCTGATCGGAAAAGAAGAGATGATTGCTTTCATTGATTTGGTCCGGAAAATGCCTAACAAAATCTTCGCCGATGGTGGGTTATATATGACGTAACAATGTTGATGAAAGGAATGTTTGGTGGGAGGGAGGAAATAGGTGAGAAACTAGGAGATAATGAAAGGAAGAAGTGAGAGAAGTAAAAGGTGAGTAGGAAAGAGAAAGAAAAGGAAACAAATATGACAATGTCACTGAAAAATAATTAAGGAGTAAGGACCACTCAAGTTTTAATTAATGAGTGTGTGCATACAAAATGCCCCTTTATGAGTGGCATAGTTTTAATTTTGTTAAGGGAAGGGATCCTAAAGTTGTTGAAAACTTATGGCAGCAAAGCCACAACTGGCCCACCAAATGCATGTCAACAGAAACATCATTACACTAAGATGTTACCATCTTTATTTAATGACATATGGTCCGTTTTTAATATCGATTTTTCTTTCGTGTATATAAAAAAGGATTGTAAAACATTTATCTTATCTTGTTCTAAAAAAAATATTTATCTTAAGGATAAAATCACTAATGAATTACACGAGAGACTTTTTCCCTGGCACCATTGTCCTGCTCGTGGTAGCAAGATACAGTTTAGACAAAGTCGTTTGGTACGGACCATTTAATGGTGAAGGGATTTATTTCTATTGAAAACCTGTAAAAAAAAAATTAATACGTATCGATGTATGCGGTCAAAATGATCAAAAGTGTTTATTATTTTATATTTTCTCTTTTTTTTATAAAAAAATAAATTATGGTGAACTTAAAGTCGATTAGCATCTTTAACTTATGTTAATTAATAATTTGTTAACTTTTCATTTAAGGTAAAAAGATTTCGGTGAAACACAGTCGAGTTTCTAAACAATGTTCTAAAAAAGTTGCTCTTCTATGTCTTGTATCTACAATATATATATAACAAGGTCCTAAATTCTTTTATGGAAACAAGAACCGTTAGATGAGTTCAAACTTTAGTTACAACCTTAGATCAAAATAATTATATTATTATTAAGTTTATCAACATTAGTCCTTCTACTTTATATAATTAGTCAAATATAACAATATGTATTTAATAAAATTGAAATATATTATTTTACAAAACGGCCCGATTTGTTATTAGCGAAACTAAAAAAGGTTAAACATAATGTTTGATAGAGATGATACAACTTAAGTATGTTAAAGGAAACTGTAAACGAGCGAAAAATCAAATGCAAGCCAATAAATGTAACATACCATCGAAGAACTATATTAGTATTGAAGAACCATTGCCACTTAACAACTGAAGTCAAAAATACTGAGATAAACATACAAGCATGTAAATTAATAAAAATCACGATAAATATTAGATGACACCTCCCCCCCCCCCCCCCCCCCCCCCCCCCCCCCCCCCCCCCTCTCTTGCGAAGTCGCCATCCACACCGCCCCAAGGGGAGACTAGGTGGCTTGAGCGTTCGGAGATGTTCATCAACCGGCCACTCCATTTTTTACTTTTCCAAGCAATTGAATTCCTTCATGCCAAGTAGGCTCCCGCCAGGTTTTTTTAACGGCTTACGTGACACCACATGACGCAAACCATCTCTTCAATGATAGAGTTGCTTCATACCCAATATTCCATTAATCTTAGTGGTGGTGGTTATAGGCAAAGGCGGAGCCAGGATTTATCGTTGAGGGGGGCTCAACCGTATTTTTTCCCTGATCGTCATATACAATATAATGTAAAAGACATAACCATTTAAAATTTTTTTAGTAAAATAGAATTTTATGACGATGGTTTACTTTTATGGACACAATTTGCACTGGAAAGCATGGACGGCCGCCAGTCCTCCTACTGGCTCCGCCCCTGGTTATAGGGTATCTACACTTGAACTTAAAACTTTATGCTATTTGTTGCAATTAAAGACACCCCACTCATTACCAATTGAGTTATACGGTATTAACAAACACACTCAAGTTATCATAAAATTTAAGGGGTGAACTTTTGATATGGAATGTACAAATTTTTTATGCACGTTAAATGCAGCTCTAAGGGCTGCGTTTAGCATTGACCTTTTAACAATCCTTTTTATTTATATCATCGTAAAGAAACAAATGTACGTAGATGAGATCGATCGATAGATCTAAATACTCCGTAAGTTTTTGTACTAATGATCGAGCCCAAAAGAGTGGGAGTTATTAAGAGCTAAAACCTACTCAAGTTGTAATCGTTTTTAAATTCTATAAGTGTAGCCAATGAAAGGCAGCCCAGCTGGTCAGAGGCACTCCCGGTTTTACCCAAGGTCTTGAGTTCGATCCCTAAGGATGGCAAAACCTTGGGGTTTTTCCCTTTGAATACTTGTAACGGCCCATGGTCAACATCTCGTTGTCTAGGGTACGTGCAAGGCTTCACCATTATACGGTGAGGTTTCCCCGATGTCGTATACCGACTGAATGTTCGGGGGAAAAAAATCTATAAGTGTAATCTAATTATTCCCATAGATTGGTTTTGTCCAATACATGTCAATAAATTGCATGTTATGAAATAAATTCAATTTCTAAAATTATAAGTAAAAAATAAAATAATTATTAACCAGCGACAATTTGTATAAACCTTTAAAAAATATATGTATCAATTACATTCTACTGAAAGTTTTACAAAATTTCAAAAATATTATTGTTAAAAAAAAGGCATGAGGATTCAAACCTGACTCAACCAAATCTCACAACACATTCCAAACAAATCAGGTAGAAGTCTATTAAGAATTAGACGGTTTAAATATTTAACTTAAATCAATATGATTACTGTTCATATTCAATTAACTTAGTTAAAAAGTTAATTAATTACACACAACACATAAGCTAGAAGTCTTTAGGGGGGCCGAGTGGGAGGTAAAGAATTTATCAACCCTCCCAAATTCCACCAATCAGATCTCTACAACTCAATTTAACCTTTCAACCCTATCAATCAACTCTCCTAACCATTTTTACTGGCGCTCCATAAATTTTCAACCCTCTCAAATTTATTTATTTTTCTTTTTCTTTTAAATTAACAACATGCCATTTCATTAATTAAATTAAACAAATTATTTATAACAAATATACTTAAATAAAACAAACTTAATTCATTAAATTAATTAATTAACTTATAAAAACTAGTAAACAACTAACTAAATTTGTAAATATGCAATTTTATAGGGTTTGTTTTGAAAATAACTAATAATAAAATTTTATAAAAAAAAGAAATAAAAAGGTGTAACACCGAACTTTATAAAAATATGGATTTCAAAATTTTTCTTAAAAACACAGAGTATTGCGGAAGTTTTCCATCAATTATTACATTTCCAGAATAAAAATGTTCAACTTAAATGACGGTGTTACTCGTCGGATCTAACCAATATCAAATGAAACCCATAAACGTCAAATAACGATAACAGTCAACTAAATATAATAAATGAGTCTGAATAAATGAGGCAATCTAGGTAAAAGTCTTCAACTGTATCTTCTACCCATCCTCACTCTAATCTGCATCTCAACTAAGCATCAACCTGAGGTGGCACAACATTTTCAACAAAAGAACAAGTGTCAGCTATAAAGCCGAGTAAGATATACCACAGGTTAATATAAATGATTGCCAATTTAAAACAACTTAATAAAGAATCATACGCAGTCGGGCATATAACAACAACAACAATATATAGCAATCGAATACACATAAGAATGATTAACAATCCTACGTGTGCCTATCGACATAATCAACAATATTCAACTTTATCTACGTATTCAACTTAGCAACTTAATCAACTATTCAACTTAGCAACTTAATCAACAATATTCAACTTTATCTACGTATTCAACTTAGCAACTTAATCAACAATATTCAACTTTATCTACGTATTCAACTTAGCAACTTAATCAACTTCAACAACTTTATTCAACAATAGGTTATGCCGTTTTTATTACAACTAGAGGTGGATGACTCGCGTCACCACAATGAATACAACTACAAATGTGTGCAAAGGCGGCTTTAAAGCCTTTAAGGGACCTTGCACCCGACTTGATGGGTAGTCCTTTCGGGGTCCATCAGTGTCGTTAAGGATAGGCATAACCAAATCCAGGAGAAAGCTGTTAATCAACTTGTAGTGACTGGACCTAGTCACCCAGCTAATCTCAAACTTCGAGGCCGTGTCATTGGAAGCAACTAGTCTACTCCCGCTGACCAACTAAATCACACTGGTTCCTACGCGGTTCCAGTATGGGATAAGCTTACCACTTTCAACTTAGATTTATACTCGAGTTTCAACAACGATATCAACTTTAGCAACTTTTATTTCAACTTTAAGTTTAGGGCCCCTAATCGTGCACAGTGTCAACATGGCAACCTACACAAGTCTAGTGAACTAGTGTAAAAGCCAAACCAACTCAACAACTTAGCATTTCAACGAAAACAACTTTACAACAAAAAGACAACATTAATATCAACTATAATTCAACATGTACAAGCGTAATCACAACAATATAAATCAACCTAACCATGCATTTCTACCCATTTCGCGAAACCCTCCAAAATCCCATTACCCAAACTGGCGTATGAGAAAGAAAGGTTTTAAACCACTTTTACGAAATCACCATTTTCGTTGTGCACCCCAGCGTGTCAAAAATGATATATCTTACCTCAAACAAGATAATTTCACAACCTAACCCGATACTTCGTCAATGTCCGAATACCTGAACAGTTAGATAAAATATAGACACTCATATCAAATACTAGATATCTTAGATACATTATAAGTAGACTACATTACGCATATAAATAATTCCATGCACTTCACATAAGCTAGTTAAGTATATTCCATGCATTTTATTATAGTTCCCACGTAGGGATCTTTAGCTAAAAATATGACATTTTATGGTCATCAAGACATTCACATTACTGATGTAGTTATATGACCCAAACCAAAGTCTATCGAATTAAAACTCAGATATATCTACAAACATTAGTTTTCTGCTCATATGAAAAATATACTCCGTAATAAAAATCTTGTGCCCGTTACTGTATTTATCAACTCATCATCACACGAAACTTTTATATCAGTTTATGGCCCAACAATATCATGCTAGAATGACTCATTTAACTACGAGTTATGAGGCCTTGACTCAATGGCTATTAAGATTAAAGAGAGTAACCAAATTATACTATAACCACTTAACCAACACTAGCAAAAATATTAAATCGGTTTGCCAAATTAATGCTCCATGAAAATTATGCAATGACTATTCTTAACATAATTTTAAAAAACATATTAAAGTTCACAAAACGGTTTGCCACTATGACAGGACCAACTTTTTGTTTACTTGTATATTTAAACAGAAGAGATGTTATACTGTTTTGACTTGCGTTCTTTAATTAGCGAACTACTAGTACTCGTGCATCCACCATCCTCATGCAATCAAACCTCCCTTGTCAAACTTTAACAATACCTGCTTCCATGTAAAGTATAATTTTCAATGTACCGTTAAGACGTTTCGACATAGACTAACTATGGTCACTAGCAATTAGGCCTAAATATATTTTTTCGATTCAACCTATTATCTATAAACTCTCGATCCATGAAAAGACCAAGACTCGATTTCATATTTATGATGTGAATTCTGCAAACAAATCTTGTTAACACATTCCTAGACATCCTGATTCAATTCGTTTCAAGAACAGATATTTAAGCTTACATGTATACCCTTCTCGACATATTATATATATATCAATGAACACAATGCAGTTAATGACATATCAAACCTAAATCAGTCAACTCCTATATAACATGGGACTCCAAGAAGAAGTTAAAAGACTAGGAAGAGAATTACCTTCAAACGCTATCGAATTCGAATGGATAGTCTTATGATCTAAATCCTATCTCGTCTTCCTGTTTTTCTTTGCTACGGCCGGTGCTTCTTTTGGGGTTTTAGGAAACGTATGTAGGATTCTAGGGGTGATTAGGGCTGCCTAAAGACTCATAATATAGTTGGAGTCTAACCCTAAATCATACTTATCCAACTAATCCCGTTTTTATGTTTGACCACTTGGCAAATTTGACCCCTAAAGCAACTAATGACTTCATTATACTTCTAAATGACCCGTTATCATATACCTAACATATAAGGACCTTTTTCTACTACAAATAAGGCACATTAATCATTTTATAGCACAATTTTCAGTCAACGATAAATTAGCAACTTTCAACTTAGCATATATATCGATTTATGGAAATAAATCAATAAATGACCCGACAACCACGAAGTGAGCAACGATTTAACTATTTCAATTTTTTGGGCAATTAATGTTTATGAAACATCTAATTTATAATAAAATTCAACTAAATCAACTAATGGGTCATCTAAACACTAACGGAGTTAAGAGTCAACTAATAGTCAAAGATCGAAAAATGATTAGGATGTTACAAAAGGCCTGTCATCTTCTTGCAATACACCCACATAACCTATAGATATATAAAAACACACAGACGCATATACCATATATATATAGAAGAAAGGGTTTTTTTTAAATTAAAGCTCAACGCCTCTTTTTATGCTTCCGGCCCCACCTCAACGTTCCTTTCTCTCTTCTCTCACCATTTATGCTTACCGGGTATTATACCCTCCGAGCATGCCGTTTAAGCAAGCCGCTCATACCGGCGGCGGTGTAGCCGGCGGTATGAGGCCATGAATTCGCAACCCGGCAGACCACTCTGCCCCCCTACTCGATCTTATAAAAGTATAGTTGACTATAAGTGCTTTTTTATACGTCTTCTGCGATTAAAAAAAAAAAAGTTTGTATAAGTCTTCTCTTATTCTTCATATAATTTTTTTTTAAAGGTGAATTTCGCTGAAAATTTCGTGTCGCGATTCGACAACGAGAGGTCTAGCATACGTTGTCTTAACCGGGTCCGCGCTAGAGAGCTCTCTCGAAGTAGAAATGTCTATTTCAAATACTAGGGGGAGAAAACCCCCTACTAATCCGCCCGAAAAACGACGATTAATAGAGTAAACCCTGTCCCCTCAGACTTGAACCTGTATACCCAAGTCAAACTTCATAAAAGGACTACCTATATCTAACTTAAATTTTGTTTGTTCCCGGCTTTTTTTTGACACTTCAACAAAAGGTAAAGGCAAGATTAGGTTGATTTCGTTTTGTAGTCAACTTCTTTTTCCCAACATTTTTTTCCCCTATATTTGTTTAAATGAAAATATTTAATATAAATTCTGAAAAAGGGTTAAATATTTGGGGGGGGGGGGGGGGGGGGGGGGGGGGTGGGGGAATCACACTCTCCCCTACAATAACATTTCAATTTTTTTTCTTTATTTTTTCCATCTCAAAACTATATAAAAACACTACTAGTTAAATGACATAATTGAAAGCCTAAAGTTCAACGCGACCAGCTTACATGACCTAATTGGATTAACATGTTTGTTTTTTATTTTTAAGTATGTTTTTAATTTGAAAAGCAAGAATAGATTATAGCCTTTAGATTATTTTGCTTACCTCATCTTTCTTTTTTAGATTTGTTTATCAAACAAGAAATTTAACCCGGGCGTTGCCACGGGAGACATGTCGTCGCTGCATCATGCAAACATACATCTAACATTACCCAAAAGTTTGGACACTTAAAGTTTACTATAAGAATTAGAAAACAGTCGATAGATAAAGTTGAAGTTGCTACAGTACCGAGTCATAAAGTTGAAAAAACCGAGAGTTCGATGGTAAAAGTTAGAAACCTTAATATAAGAGATAAAAAGTAAAAAAAAAAAAGAATTGATGATTAAAGTTAAAAACCCAAAAGTTAAGTAGTAAAAATAAGAAACTTTAAAAGTATACTATGGTTAAAAAAATAAAAAATAAAAAAAAATATGAAAAAATAAGAAATCTTAAAAGTATACTATGGTAAAAAATAAAAAAAAAAATCTGGGAAAAGACAAAATTGCTGACATCAGCATGATGTCAGCAAGCCGGTACTGTTCATCGGCTAAGCCAAGCCGAGCCGTCACTGTGCGAGCCGAGCCGTGAAGATGGCTTACTGTAGCTAAGCCGCGGCTTAGCTACAGTAAACGCACACACAGCCGCCAAAATGAGAATTGTTATATTATTAATGAGAATAAATATATTGTATTATATAAAAAAATTAACCATGATAATGGGTAAATAAATCAATTAATGGACGAATTGAATTAAATTTGGTAAATGTTATTGAATGACCAATATTCTTTCGTCGGTAATAAACTAAATTAATACTCATAATCTATACTCCCTTATAAAAGAAACTATCACTCCTTAAACTTTTAAGAACCTGATATGTTTAATTTACACTCTATCTTAATACATCCTTATTTCTATTTTATACACTGTGACTAAAATACCCCTACAAAATTTCAGACTCTATCACACACAAACACATAGCAAAAACCTTAATTCATAATTCGCCCCCCCCCCTCGCTTCACATCCCACCTCGAACGTTATCTATTTTTGTCGCTGCAACGCGCGGGCACCTATCTATTTAATTGAAGTACATGCCCATTCATCAATTGAATCATCGGTTACTAAATGAAATTAATATGACTCAGTAACAAAATTCTGAGTAATATAGAGGTTTCTCATTGAGAGACTTACATTGTCAAATTGAGTTAGCATCTTTTTTATATATTTTTATGTATGTTTTGATTTTAATGTGTGTTTTATTTTTGTGTATGTTTTTAATTTTAGTGTGTTCTAATATTATAATGTGTGTTTGAATTTTAATCTTTGTTTTCTTTTTTTTTTAAAAATAATCAATGATAATGGGTAAATAAATCAATTAATGGACGAATTGAATTAAATTTGGTAAATGTTATTGAATGACCACATATTCTTTACAGTCGGTAGATAAAATGAATTAATGTAATCAACTGAATCATAGTATATGTTCATCCATATATGTCCCTAATCACATATTCATGTCACAAGTTAAAGATCATCTATATAAAATTGTATTGTAGTGTATATGTATATTTGTAACTATCACAAATAGAACTCAAAGATATATAAATGAATACATATGAAGGTGGTACTTATGATTTTAGGCAGGCATTATAAGCAACTTACTCATCATGATTACCAACTAATTATAATGATCAAAAACCTTCAACGTATAAACCGATCAAAACCAGGACTCAATGACAAGTAATATCATCTCATCAAAGATTTATTGATCAATCAATCCACATACTACTAGTGTCTCAAGTTGTATTAATCACAACTTTCTTTCTGCCTGCAGTATATATCCAAAGAATCAAGAATATTATTGTTCATATAGAAGAAACCACCACAGCCTATAGCTATAGATAGCTATTTGTTGCAAAAACTTGTTAACTACGCAGTAACAGATTCAAAACGAACGCTGGAATATCATAGATCTGATCACCCGCTTCGAATTTCCCCTCCCAACATCCTGAGCTCGGATGGTGTGCTCACATTCTCCATCCCTTTTACAGAAACTTCTTGCTCCAGGTCAGCCCTTGGTCTCCCATTGTCAAGGAAAAGCACAGCCACGGTGATATCATCATGAATAACACGTCTGTCCCCAGGCTGCTGATACCTATTTGGCAGGTTATCATACTTCAGACCTTTCTGGATAGCTGCTTCCTTCATTGCTACTGCAACCAGTGTTTTTGCAATCCCCTGGCATTTATATATATGTAAAACAAGTCAGTGAACATGCATATATGATAAATATAATTTGACATTTAAATTAAGGATACAAAGAAGCTAATTAATTAATTAAAAGATGAAAAGAATAACTACTATACTTACTGCTCTGGGATGTTTGTTAACAATGTCAACTGCCTCCTGACTAGTCATGTTTTCCCATAGTCCATCTGAGGCAAACACGACAAACCTCGTATCACGTCCTAAAATTCTTGTCGTTACAAATGGTTCATCACTCAAAGCGGGTCGTATCATATGCATTGGTTGGTTAGCATTAGCAAATTCTTGCATCTTCAAGTGAAGGTCTCCTATACTTCTGGAAATCTGATCATATTATATAAGACACAGAAAGTATATATGTTATTTGAATAGCTAGATTATGGTATATGCATATATTTAGATACCTCTTATGCTATGTGCTCTTAAAAAAATAAAATAAGAGCTTGCCTTTTTAAGAATGCAGATTGCCAACAAAAACAGAACTATTTTGTTTCAAAATTAGAGCAATCTCATTCTAAGGCTATATGTCTGCAGAACTTAATCTTAATGATGACATGATTGTGTTCATGTTTTATTGAAAGTAGCAACTTAAAAAGAGAATGAAACCTGAATTAGCCCTTTAACACGCCACACTCCATTTACTTTAACAACAATTTCCGGGTCATCTTTATTCTGTTTTTTGAGTTCTTCTCTGACCTCATCCAAGTTGGCATTATGATCTTCGGTAATCTGATCAGCAATAACTTTGTTACCATTACCTGCCAGCCTCCCTATAACTGCTCTAGAATCACCCAGATTACCAACATACAACATCCCATTCCATATAAGCCCAACCAGACAACACGAACCAACTCTAGTTACATCAGGTCTCTGCGCACGTGCGTCTCGCACCAAGTCAATCCATGCATCTTCAGTGTCAGCAATAGCACCCTTAAGTATCCGCTCAGATACAACCATCAACCCCATAAACCTCTTTAGCCCAAAACATAAGCCCACAATCAAAAATACTTGGAAAACATTGTAGCCCAGCAGAAAAATCACACATCATCCAGAAAATCAAACAACAAATGCCCAGTATAAACAAAAACCAAAACCAGCACCTTAAGCATTCCAAATCAAAACCAAAATGCATTTTCATCAACAATTCAAATAAGGTTTCACAGACCATAATTCTACCAATATTCCAAGCTACAGCTAAGTCATTTAAAACACTGTTCCACACAACACCTTTTCCCTCCACAATTTCAAAACTCAGAATCACAGTTCTCCCTCCTTGAACCCAAACAATTAAATACCAATATAAATTTCCAAAACAGCTTATTCTAACTCTCAAAACAGCAACTACAACCCCATCACCATAAACAATGTAATACCTATAGAAAACAATGAATCTCCATAAATTGCAGCCTATCATAACTTCAGCCACCATAATAGAAGCACCCAAAACCCAAAAAACAAAACATCCATACACCTTAATATGCAGAACAACACTAAACAGATTCCCCATATCACTAACAATTATAGCAACCAAAGATAATCCAACTAATAACCAAACACCCACATAAAACTGCAGAAATAAGCCCAAAACCACCTCCAACAGCCAGCAACCAAGAACAACCCAAACCAAACCCCCCCAAATACAACACTGACACAACAAAAACAAGAGAGACAAACAGAAAGAGACTCTCATAACTGGATCTTCATCGCCACCAGAAATGGAATTGGTAAAAATAAATATCATTTTACCAATAAAACCTCTTAAACTAACAAGACACCAACCCTGACAGTTGGTAGACAAAGCTGAAAAGAAATAAAAGAACATTCTGGTCCATGAGGGACCAAAATGTGACACAGAAGTCCATCCATTTACTCCACAAGAGTTAATAAGAATGCATATCCCATGCAGACTCCTAGTCCTACTCACCACTAATCCTATACTAACTTGGGCAAAGCTTTTTGACTCTGACACACAGCCTAAATAAGAGAAAAGGCTAGACACCAAAACTGAAATGACAAACCTCCATCTCCAAATGTCATTCAAAAAATGTTCAGAATTAAAAACCCAAGCTAGTACTAAACCATATACCCCCCTTATATCAACCATCCTAAAAACAATAAAATAAAGAGGAATAAACAGAATAAGACAATGAACCACATAACCCTGACACCAAAATAAATATGACAAACAGAAAAAGACACCCCACTCTGGAACTACAACTCCACCAGAAATGGAATTGGTAAAAATAAATATCATTTTACCAATAAAACCTCTTAAACTAACAAGACACCAACCCTGACAGTTGGTGGACCAAGCTGAAAAGAAAATAGAGAACATTCTGACCCATGAGGGACCAAAATGTGACCTACCAGACAGAAATTTCCAGCCATAAACTCCAGAAATTAAAGAAAGAGTGCATACTCCATGCAAATGACTAAACCTACACACCACTAATCCTAATCTAGCTTGGACAACAAAGCTTTTTGACTCAGAAATAAGACCTACCAGAAAAAGTAGGCCAGACACTATAAGGGCAATGGCAAACCTCCATCTCCAAATGCCAAGCCAAATATAAATAAAATAAAAGTCCAAAGCTAGAACTAGCAAACAAACACCCCTTATAACAACCATCCTAAGAGAGAGCCAAACATAAGAACAGATTTTGGGTTTTAGACAACACTCATAAACTGTCCTAGGACACAACTGCTTCCCAGAAAACCAACCCCATCCAATCAAAACAAACTCTACTGCATCAACACATAAAAAATTCAACCCTTCAATTACAACCCACTCCATTATCATTAATTTCTTTTTTAAATTTAGAACCATCATACCTCTGTTCCAAGTGAAAACACCATTCATCAGCAGCATGATTAAAGGTTAAAAATTATCATTAATCTATGTAAACTTAACATAGATTGGATCTTGGTGGAATGGTTATTCAAATACATGATTAAAGGTTAAAAATTAAAATCAAGCTTCAAGATCATAAAGTTCAAGTAATGTGATGAAGGAAGAAGCAGCTTGAGAAGGCATAATAGACGTGTCGGCTAATGCAAGAACATTGGTCTTAAAACAAGAGTTGTAACAACTAACTTATACCGAATCAATGCATTCTTTTAGCAAGCCGTACGGTTAACCAAATGCTCAAACATTCATAAAAACTAGGAGTAGAAGTCAAAACCTTCATCACAAATATAAATTAGCCATCAACCATAAAAAGCTGCTTTTGGGGGCATTTTTCCCATCGAAATTAAGCAAATATATCTTCAGGCATCAACACAAAAAGATTCACATCTTTAACAATCAAACTTAAGTAGCTGCTTTTCAACAAGCCCAGAATCATGCAAAGGTTTAAAATCCAAAACAAATTATCCACAGCAAAAGTTGAATCATTCGGGATGAGAGACCTTTTAAAGATATGGAACTAATGGCCCTCCCTTTATTTTGAAGTTATCAGAAAAGTAAAAGCATAAACACTCCTTTTGAGGCCCGCTTGTTTTCCTCCTCACATACAGCATTTGTACATTAGGTTGCTTGGTCATTGCACGTATTTGTGCTCTCATGCAACTATTTGACTCAGAAATATGGATGGCACCCAGAATTATGGATACCTCGAAATATGATTTTGGATGTCAATCAACAAATGGTCTAAAGAATATTGCCACCGCCTGCTCCCACTTCGCTCAAATACTGGACTTTGGACGTCTGCAGCCATTCTTCCCGAGCTGCTTCTAGTAAATTTGTTGACTTTGTTTCTCATATCTTCATCCATGTCATACTCTGACCTCTATAAAAACCAATGCAAAAATTGATGCATATGTCCAATGAAAAGGATGCATCTAAAGATAGATAAATTATTTTTAATACCTTGGAAGGATTTGAAAGTACATCATACGCCTCTCCAATCATTTTGAAAAGCCTATCAGCATCTTTGTGGACATTTTCAGCTATTTCCTTCCACACTCCGTCATCTCCGTTATCACATCTACTCACTGATAGGGCAGCCTGCATCACAAACGGGTATATGTAAGAACCATTTACAAGTTAATCAAATTCAGATCAGAGATGGCAATTTCAACCCAATTACTTATAAACAGATCCATAGATCTTCATCAGGCGGACAGCCATATAGAATAACTTAGCTCATTAAAGAAACAGGTCGAAAGTCGCAATGAGCGTAATTGGAACGTGAAAAACCTCTTGAATCATTTTCTTCATAAAAAAAGATTTATAACTGAAACAATATCATTTCGTACTCAAATTTGACACTAATTATGTAATTTTGTATGTAAAATTTGCACAGGAAGTTTTTGGGGCAACCTGATCCATGTTTTAACATGTACCAAAATTTGACCATTTGACCCAGAACTGTTACCCAACCTGCCTGGACACCCCTTTTTCAGCCTCTATTTGTCTACAACCTTATCAGGATGATGTTTTAATGCAGCTTTCCGATATGCCTTCTTGACTTCTGATTCAGCAGCAGTTGATTCAACTCCCCTGTAAAGTTAGAAAACCAGATAATCACTCAACATTAGACTTTTCCTCGTTCAATCATGATTTCAAACAAAACCTCCATATACAATATAAAGGACTTACAATATGAGGTACATGTTTAGGGGAATCCCCTTTCTGGATTCTTTTTCAATGTTATAGAGCCGAAGCTGAGTTTGCCTTAGCTCATTCATACCACTTGATATATCCGACACTCCAGAAAGAATGCCCTTTTCCTCCATCTGTGACGTCAGAATAGACACTGATTTTCGAAGATCTATAGCTGCTTGTCCATAATCTCTAATCATTTCATATAAGCTGGCTCGTCTAGAAACTGCCTGCATTAATTCAAGTAAATCATTTCCAAGTATCAGTTATAACCCCTGAAGAAGAAAGGCACACATTGACACTAGTCCACAAGCTTCCTTTGTTATGTGGGGAACGTTAGACATTTAATCAACAATCTAACTTTCTTTTCGATAACATAGGTACTAGGATTGGTTTATATGTTTTAGTGTCGAGTTATTTTTTATTTTACCACGGGCCAAGTTAGAGATGGTGAGTTTTACATTTAGAGCTTCCTAAATCATTTTATTCAGATTAGATCATTACTAAAATTATATAAAACTTGTAATCATATGCAAGACACTATTCTTTTCTTATGAGGAAACAAAATTGATGGGATGAAAGCGTTCCGTATCAACCAATCTAGATGTTTCGACCCACTACAGAAACTCCCAGTTTTGACCTGTAGTCCCACCCGCATGACCTGCCCATTGTTGCATATTTCAAAGAGTGGGAACGCTAACATATGCAATTCTTATTTTTAACAAGTGAGAAGCTCAATCTAGTCAAAGATTTATAAGTATAACTGGGAAGAGTGACATCCATATATGTATTATTCCTCATTAATAACCATTATTTGTTGCATAAAAGTCAACAGTGCTTGAGTGATAAATAACATTGCAAAATATGGTGCACTCTAGCAAACCTTGAGATAACTTGGATCAAGAGATATAGCTAAGCTGCAATCAGCAATGGCATCTGTGATTTGACCCAAAGCTCTGTATGCCGCAGCACGGTTGCAAAAACATATTGCTGCAAAAGGACGTGATTCAATGCTGCACGCTATGGCAGAAGTATACTTATTAACTGCATCTGTGAACTTTCCGGCTTTATATGCTTCATTTCCAGCTGCCTGTAAAAAGCACTTCATTTCCAGCTGCATCTGTGGCAGTTATTAGAAGAGCACCTCATGAGTTCAAGAGCACTTCATTTCGGTTTTAGGGTTAGTGAAGTTTTTAGTTGTACGTAAGAGGCCGTATATATAATATCGATAGATACGAATGTAGATGAATAAAGATGAATGCTTTCGGTAAGAAGAAGAAGGAGGTGAAAAGGGACGGATGTCGGATCTGTTAGGTTTTTTTTGTTTTTTTCTATACGGGCGATTTTATACTTGGAACCAAAAGACCTGTTGAGTGGTTTCTCTTTTTCGGTTTTTGCCCTTTTTTTCTATGTGTGAAGGAAGTTTATTTGGGCTTTTATCGTCAACAAAGAGGGCTTTTAAAATTTTTCGTTTTATAATCGGACTTGTAAGCCCAACTATTTAACCCAATTCACACTGAACTTCTAAATGTACTTTATTCACTTGTAGCATTATTTAAAAATATTTGTGGATTATTAAATAATGCTACAAGTGAATAAAGTACATTTAGAAGTTCAGTGTGAATTGGGTTAAATAGTTGGGCTTACAAGTCCGATTATAAAACGAAAAATTTTAAAAGCCCTCTTTGTTGACGATAAAAGCCCAAATAAACTTCCTTCACACATAGAAAAAAAGGGCAAAAACCGAAAAAGAGAAACCACTCAACAGGTCTTTTGGTTCCAAGTATAAAATCGCCCGTATAGAAAAAAACAAAACAAAAAAACCTAACAGATCCGACATCCGTCCCTTTTCACCTCCTTCTTCTTCTTACCGAAAGCATTCATCTTTATTCATATTCATTCGTATCTATCTACATCTATCTATCGATATTATATATACGGCCTCTTACGTACAACTAAAAACTTCACTAACCCTAAAACCGAAATGAAGTGCTCTTGAACTCATGAGGTGCTCTTCTAATAACGCTATGGCAGAAGTATACTTATTAACTGCATCTGAGAACTTTTCGGCTTTATATGCTTCATTTCCAGCTGCCTGTAAAAAGCACTTCATTTCCAGCTGCATCTGTGGCAGTTATTAGAAGAGCACCTCATGAGTTCAAGAGCACTTCATTTCGGTTTTAGGGTTAGTGAAGTTTTTAGTTGTACGTAAGAGGCCGTATATATAATATCGATAGATACGAATGTAGATGAATAAAGATGAATGCTTTCGGTAAGAAGAAGAAGGAGGTGAAAAGGGACGGATGTCGGATCTGTTAGGTTTTTTTGTTTTGTTTTTTTCTATACGGGCGATTTTATACTTGGAACCAAAAGACCTGTTGAGTGGTTTCTCTTTTTCGGTTTTTGCCCTTTTTTTCTATGTGTGAAGGAAGTTTATTTGGGCTTTTATCGTCAACAAAGAGGGCTTTTAAAATTTTTCGTTTTATAATCGGACTTGTAAGCCCAACTATTTAACCCAATTCACACTGAACTTCTAAATGTACTTTATTCACTTGTAGCATTATTTAATAATATTTGTGGATTATTAAATAATGCTACAAGTGAATAAAGTACATTTAGAAGTTCAGTGTGAATTGGGTTAAATAGTTGGGCTTACAAGTCCGATTATAAAACGAAAAATTTTAAAAGCCCTCTTTGTTGACGATAAAAGCCCAAATAAACTTCCTTCACACATAGAAAAAAAGGGCAAAAACCGAAAAAGAGAAACCACTCAACAGGTCTTTTGGTTCCAAGTATAAAATCCCGTATAGAAAAAAAGGGCAAAAACCGAAAAAGAGAAACCACTCAACAGGTCTTTTGGTTCCAAGTATAAAATCGCCCGTATAGAAAAAAACAAAACAAAAAAACCTAACAGATCCGACATCCGTCCCTTTTCACCTCCTTCTTCTTCTTACCGAAAGCATTCATCTTTATTCATATTCATTCGTATCTATCTACATCTATCTATCGATATTATATATACGGCCTCTTACGTACAACTAAAAACTTCACTAACCCTAAAACCGAAATGAAGTGCTCTTGAACTCATGAGGTGCTCTTCTAATAACGCTATGGCAGAAGTATACTTATTAACTGCATCTGAGAAGTATACTTATTTTATATCTACCGTACTTACTTCTAGACACGCAATCTTGAACTCATGAGGTGCTCTTCTAATAACTGCCACAGCAAGGAAACAAACAAGTATCATAGTTTACACAGTGCATAACAAATCAAAATCATCTCTTGGGATTTGATCAATGTGTGTGACCAGCTCATTTTGACCAAGTTAATTGTGGTAAGCAACTCACCTTCACGAAACAATGATGGAAATAAGCCATCAGGTGAAATGACGACCGGCCCATTGGGTAAAGCTTTCCCGTCCTGTAGAAATCATATGTTTGATGAATTAATTAGTGGCACATTTTGATGTTTTTAAATAGTAACTATGACAAGAATCTTTTGTGATACATAAACAGGTCATCTAGAACTACAAGATTTTGACTAGTGTTGAAGTATCTATAAGTAATCTTCAGCAATGAACAACAAGAGATGTCTAGTAATTAGCATAGACATACAAAAATGGAAATTATATCAACCAACTCTGACATTCTGACCCCATTTAACGTTTTCCTATCAGCCATACCCTTTGATCATCAATGAATCAACGACTTGCAAAGTCTGAACACATTACCTCCCTTATGTTTGACTTGTTGCATAGCATTTCAATGATGTGTTTGACTATAAGTAGATAGGTGAATTATACCTTAACTGCCACATAATAGATTTTTGATTAAAATTAATGTTGTCAATATTTTGTAAGTTGTTACTAGTGAGTGAATAGGTACATCTAGCCTATAAAAAGAAGCTCCCATTACTCACAGAAAGTCCATCGTTTCAGCAGTTTATAATGAAATCTTTTTTCATTAGTATATAGGAGTAAAGGCTTTAAACTCATCTATTTTATAATGAAATCTTTATGAGTTTTTTCAGCAGTTCTGTTCGATCCAAAACCACCTGAATGCCACTTATGGATGGGAAGCCAAAACAATGAAAAAATGTATAATGTGGAGAATCTAAACCGTAACAAAATATCCACAAATCCGGAACTGTACGCCCGACTAGTCATCTAAAAATATAAAGGAGAGCATTGAGTACCTGCTTGAGATTAAGGAGAAAACTTCTTGTGAGATATGCTTGAACAATTGCACGTGCACTTAGAAACAATAATTGATATCCGTTTTCCTGCAAGTTAGTAAAAAGGAAAAAATCAAAATATGCTATACCGCAATGCAAAGAGTAAATGGGTCCCATTTGGGATATTATTTGTTCTCTAGCAAGTCAATTGGTAAACTTTTTGAGTTTCTGAAAGCCGGCCAAAGAACATTCAAAATATCTTTAGAATCATGATCCATTTTAATAACATATATATTGGAGTATTATTATGGCGAAGTTATATATTTTGTACTAAAGAAGAGACTATAAAATGTTTCGAGTCAATTCTGACTTTCCTGGCCCATAGTCATCCATCGAAAGATTTTTTTAAACATGCAAAATACCTTAATTGCAGAGAAGAGTCGGGCTACCCCAGATTGAGTCCAATCTTTCCCTACTAAAGGCATAAACTGACCAAGAACATCAGACCTGCAAGACATGATATAACATTGAATGGTATAATAGTAAGTAATGTAAAGAACATATAAACCCTGGATCAATAACCATAATAGCCTATACAGCTGGCGTTACTCAAGTTTTTATTTAATGTCCCTTATCTAGTGGTTATTGAAGTCTAAAGTAAATAGAAGTTGTTAAACACTTTAAAAATAAAAACAAAATGTATACTTATCACTTTATCAGAAATTCGACGAGCAGATGCACATCCAAACATTATATCCAAGAGTCAATTTTAATTAAGTTGGTTATCATATTCGATTATACAATATAATAGAATCACATTCAAACCACACATCCTCAATAGATCTTACTTTGTTATCGTCCCATCAACATCTGATATCACAATTCTTGCATTCCACTTCCACAAGTATATATGAGCATCAACCTACAATGATTATTAGCAAATTATGCATAATGAGCAGGAATTGAAGCATAGAAGATAACTTTAGAAAATATAAAAACATACCTTTTGAACTCCTAACATTCTGGTCGAAAAAATAAATGACACCATGTTCTGCCCATCTTTTAAATTTAACGATGATATTTGCTCACTAGTGGGAACTTGTGTCCTTAGAAATTGCTTCTGGGGGGATTGGGATGATGTCGGAGACGCTTCTACGGGTTGTGGGGAGTCAAAAACCGATTCCGAGTCAAGAAAAACATCTTCACCCGAAAGATTACTAGTATTATGGTCGAGTGTCTTAGTTCTTCTAAAGGCAATGGGCCAAAGCCTCCATCTACGGCCAGATGGAGTTGTTGGAAGCCCGGAGTCACCATTGGGCCCACTCCACTCCACAGGAATCGCATCTGTGGGATCAGCATGCATTTCTAACCCATATACAGCCACCCCAAGAACAATATGAGCAGCTTTTTCCCATGTAAAGTATTTATCTTTAGGGCTGTCAATTTCGACCCAACCCGAAACCCAACCCGAGAAAAATCAGGTTAGGGTTGAGTATTTTCGACCCGCCAACCCACCAACCTGATTTTTTTTGGGTTGGGTCCGGGTTGGGTTGTTGGGTTGTCAGGTCGACCCGCCAACCCGATATCTTTAAAATAATTGAATATATATAATAGCTCATACTCCACATTACACTAATCCATACGCCTCATTCTCATTTTCTATATTTCTAACCTAAAGTAACTTCAAATCTGAAATAAGAGGAGGATTCAAAATTCTGTGAGATGATAAGTGATGTAGGATGAGACGGTAAGTTTATTAACTTTGTGCCGAGTACTAACAATACCCTCGTATTTCTTTCTTTTTTGTACCCTTCGTTTTCAGCTTACACCATCAATGATAAAGCTTTATATTGGTTGATTTATTCCATTTTATATTTATATATATTTGCTTATCGGGTCACATGGGTTGGGTCATGGGTTGGCGGGTTGTGGGTCAGGGTTGAAATTTCTGACCTGAAACTTTTAGTGGGTTGGGTTAGGGTCAGAGTTTTTCAACCCGCCAACCCGAACCCACCAACCCGAACCCGAACCCATTGACAGCCCTATTTATCTTCAATTCTGACTATTAAGCTGTCATTTTTAATAATCGATGCTGCAGAAATTCTAAATTCTTCCTCGGGTATTCGGTGGGCGTTAAACGTTTCAGAAGCAGTACTCAACCCCATACCAGGACGAAGCAAGTTCCCACAAAGAGATATCTCTATCCCTGTAACATCCATGAAATTACATTGAACCATGTTAGATATCATCAACAGACAATACTAAATTTACCTAATTACCTATGAAATACCTAACTTGGTGAAAATATTCAGGGAAGATCCTTCCTATATTTACCTATTTACCTGTGACAAGTAATGAGATACTGGTGGGTTTGAATGTGGTCGACGAGTTTTCTGAAGTTTAATTAAGGGTATATGTTTCGCAAAAGCCGTTGATTATAGGATAGGAATTTCCTACTATCTCACGAACAGGTTCCTCAATCAATGACCAAACCCAGACCAGCCCACAGTTTGCTAATGTGTATTTCTTGATTTAGGAATTTGATTATTAATCCGAAAAACTAGCATAAACAGAAACGTGTCTATGGGCCAGTAAAAACCGATCAAAACTCGGTAAAGTGTAACTTCAAATTTCATAACTTTCTGATCGTTTTATTCCAAAAACCATATTACTCTTGAAATACTATTTATAATGCAATATTCATTTTTGGCAAAAAGTGTGTCGGGCAACTCGATCCATTTTGACCAGTTACTTGTAATTCCATTTAATACAGAATCACTTACTTGTTGGTCTTGATCTATCAAATTTTTCATTATCATCAGAATACGGTTGAGGCTCCTCAGTTACACAGATGGTGGACTCATCTCTACTTTCTGATCCTTTTGGACTATTTTCGATCCTTTCAGATTCTTCATGATCTTGATTACTAACAATAGCAACATCAGAATGTGTTTGTTCAATATTAAGTAAATTCACCAGAGTAGACTCAGTTTCAACCTCTAACTTAACAGATTCGGCGTCTTCAACCCCTACAATTTCTTCACGATCTTGATTACTAAGAATTGCAACGTCAGAAAGTTTCTGTTCCATATCCTGCGAAGTCACTCCTGTAGACGCAGTTTCAGCCTTTGACTTCAAGGATTCGACATTTTCAGCCCCTTCACATTCATTGCCTACTTGTAATTCTTCAACACCTACTTCACATTCTCTGCCATCTTCTAGGTTTCCCAAATCATTTAATAACAAACAGCTCTTAAAAACATCCTCTTTCTTTGTATCACTTGGTGTATCTTCAGCGACACTTTTTATAGATGATTCCCGCTCTAGGTTCACTACATTCCGAGTTTCGGTACCTTTATCTTTTGATATGTTGAAATCACTTAAATATTGAGCCCAAGTAGATTGATTGCTTAAATCCAGATCACCTTCAAATTCAGGTCCTTCCATAGGTCCCAAATGAAGCAGCGCTGTGCTCAGTTTCACATTTTCTGTATTTTGCTCCATCGATGTTATTGGAGCTGACAAAATTTGACCATCAATGCTGAACAAAACCACCTATGAACTTGTTGATTACAAATCACCTTCTAAATTATCATAACGATTAGATCCAAAATCCGACAACTCAATTGACCCATCTAACGATTGGGTTTGTTCATCTTGAAATTCATAAAATCTTTTTTCACTATCGGATTCTGTACTCTCTGCATGTTCATCTTGAAACTGAACCTCGGCATTATTTTTTTTCTCAGGTGCAAAATCATCTTCTCTAGCACCTTTGACATCAATATCCTTCTCGGGGACAACTTCTTTAATGAAGTAAGCTTCACCCGAATTATCAAGATACATATGGAAATCAGCTACTACACCATTTACTTCTATTTTTACAATTTTTTCCGCCCCTTTAAGCACACCCTGAAATTTCCCAAACCTAACATACCAAGGCGTGCTTCTAAAAGATCCATCTTGTTGTTGGACAACAATTATGTCAACTGCGCCACCAAACGGATGAAACGGGGTGGCAACGGAATATACACTTTGAGAAAGGTAACTTCCGACTCTACTAATCATCTGGCCTTTTCTTGCTCAAAACTTGATACCGAAATAACTCTTGAATCTTAATTTCGGTTCTTCAAAAAACAATCGTCAAAAGTTTTGACCATTAACCACAGGATAAACCACCCAAAAAGAATATCTTTCCAAATTCAAATAAATAGTCTCAAAAACCAATTCAGATTATTCAGAAAACTGTCAGGATCAAGACTTCTGCACACAAAACAAATTTCTGAAATAATTATTTGATCTTTAACAAACTTATCAATTGAAGTTACTTACATATACATACATGATACATATAAATTAACAGCAAAAAGGAGGGAAACATTAATACATATATAATATGATCAAATAACACAAAATTTAAGCCCTAAAAACAAGAACTTTAGTTGATTGGCTCTAATATCTAAAGATACCAACTTCAAAAACAATTTTTAAAAAAAAAACAATTCAATAATGCAAGAAACATTAAAAACAAACATATAATAAATCAAACAACACACATTCCAACTTAAATTATGACCCACTAAAATAAAAATCTAAACTTTAATAAATTCAACTAACAACAAACAATAAATCAATAAAAACTAATAATAAGATCTTTAAAATTAAAAAAAAATCAAGAAACCCATATTGAAAACTGTTGACTTACATATGAAGATTAGTCAAACTTGCATAATTTGACTTTAAAAAATCAACTGCAAATCAAGTAGCTTTCTTGATTTCTTTCTTTCTTTCTTTAAGCAAGTGTTTTTGAGTTGATATGGAGATACAGGGCGATGTTATCTAAGAGATTTTATTTTGTATGTTTAGATATATATTTTTGTGTATGTAAATATAAAGTGTTTTTAAATAAAGAAATGGCTTCAAGTTTGGACTTTGTGTTGTTTGAGTGTCGGAATTGGGATTTCTTGAGATGGTATTATATTGACTAAAGGATTTTATGTATACGAGAGAAAGGTCCGCGTGTTGCGACGGTGATGGAGGTGATGGCGGGGTAGTGATATAATGGCGGTGGCGGCGGTGGCGGTGATGGAGTGATTTACTTGACGGGCTCCGCCTTAGCCATACGGGTTTCGCCCTCGGATTTAAAAATTCGTCGAAAGTATATCGAATGACCTCTCTAATGAAAGAGCATGAAATTTTAAGAGCACCCATATAATTTTTATAATTTATCGATGTACGAATTTTGAGATAAAAGATTTTGAATGAATTAGAGGAATAAAGTGATTTATGGAGGAGAGAGAAAAAAAATAAGTGGTTGAGATTTGAGGAGATCTCGGTCCTCTCCTACTCTTATTCTTCACTTGTTGTATAAGTTGTTGTTGTTGTCTTTGTTGTTGTAGTTGTAGTTGTTGTTGTCTCCACAAGAAAACTCTATCATCCACCCCATCATCTTCACTAGCACTCGGGAAAAGCCGCTTTGTTGCGATCGTACTACGTCTATCGTTTCGAGAATCTTCTAGATTATTATTATTATTTCCTTGTAGTATATCAAAGTTATTAGCCAGATTATTAGAAGAATTTGAAGTCATAGATTCCGAAACAAACTCGTTGTCATCAATACTTAGATTAAGGTCTAACATCATGTCAATTATTAATTTCAAACCTGAGACACAAAAAGAAGTTAAACAAACTAGATTAATTACATAAGAATAATTAAGCTAGCAACAAAACTTAATTATATATATATATGTATAAAATGTATAAAATGCATTATCCATAGAATTGGATCATACTTGGCCAAAAGGAAAAATGCAAATAAGAAAAATATAATAGGGAATCAATGTCGGTAGTTGTGGTTGTCTCCTTCCATTTTTAGAGAGAAAAGGAAAGCTGTTAGCTATATAGGCAGATTTATTAAGGATCATTGTATAGTGGTGGCTTGATGGAAATGACCATTGGGCAAAACCTTAATATGGTGGCATTTTTTGATTGATAGAGTTTTGGTTTTGATATGATAGATTATTTTATTCATGGCCTGTCTCATTATTAAAAACAACATAAAATAACACAAAATAGAATCGAACTTTACTTCAATTCTAAAACTTAAAATTCAACTATGAAACTTATGTAAAATCAACTTTCGGAATAGGTTTTCTAACTTAAGTGTTTTTCTGTAGGGGCCTCGGGTTCGAATCTTGTCACATACAAATATGGTGAGAGGACCTTAACAACGTTATATTCATCTAACACATGGAGAACAAACCCTTTAGGGCGTTGCCAGAAGTTGAACCAGTGTTGGCGCATCCGTGTGAGGGTGTTAGCCATATATCCGCTGCCTTTCAAACAAAATTAAAATCTTTTACAGAAAAATCATTCGATCCTTTCAAATTCCACACCCAATGATCATCCTTTTCAGCAAGATTAAAACTATGCAGCATGTCGACGAGCTCCACCCTTTCACTCGATCTCCCTGGCGCCTTCTCTAACCTCTCTACGCTAATTTGTGACATCTAATTTCTTCACGTTCCCTCGTGCGTGAACAATTTATATATTGTCACACACATGAAAGTGCGAACTTTTTATATATAAGTGTGAACAAGTTATAATCTTTTAAAATTTTCACATTTTAAATGTGAACTTTTTTTACACACTTTTTAAGGTGGAAAATTTAACAACTTTTTTCATACTTTTTAAATGTAAATGTGAACAAATAACATTTTTATTGTGTCGATAATTCTACCATTTAAAAAAAAACTTGACATGTCATTCGCATTATATACTTGTTGGTTGTTTTTTCTATTTGCATAATATGATATGAACTCTAGTTTTAACTCCCGATTAAATTTTTCAAATTATAAATATCTTCAATACTAATCAATTTCCTTAATATTTTTTGAACATAATTTCCTTAATCATATCCAATAAAAAAGAATTGTTGGGCTCGCCAACCTAACTAGTTCTAAATGAGAACTAGACTGAATCAAACATTTGAACCACAACATGTTCCTAAATTGGTGGTTAATTTCTATTGGTTTCAACCCAATGAATACCTACATGGAGTTGAATACTATTCAAACTTAATTAAGTACTAAAATAACCATGCTTTAGAGTTTGTCAAATTTGATTTGATTGATGGCAAATTTTTGTGTTTAGTTTATTTTGGGAGTTCATTATGTTGGTTTTTTGGTGTGACCCAAGCAACAAAAGCACACTTTGGGTAGGATCTAATGGACGGAAGTAGCAGTTAATTAGAAAAACAATGGGTATTGTACGTCTTTTTTATATCCACAAGAACAAGGGCTTTTTTGGTAATACACTTGAATGTCGCGTGTCAACTTCACTTTTCATTTAGAAACTGCAATTTATGTATTTTATTTTTCTTCAATAACCATTACATTACGTATTCTAATAAGAGTCTTTTCATAGATAATGTTTTGGCATGTGTTTGGGTTACAAAAAAGTACCCGACAAATAAAGAGAAAATTGACAAATATTATGGACCTAACTACCAGAAGTAATTATTGGAATCTCAAAATTATCTATCTAAGTCAAAATTAAACATTTAATATAAAACGGATGAAGTAATATAATTTCTGGATAGCCCATTGTATCTAGAATAACATGTGGCTTGGCCCATTTCTACATAATGTTTAAGAAATACAGTATGCTTTAATCAAAATTAAGAGTGAACAAAAATGTAGAAAATACTAGTGAGTGAGGGCTCGCCCTATAGTATGTATGTTTGATGGGTTTTGTGTGTAATAACTAATAAGTGGATTTCTAAAATTTTATGTGATAGGTGTGTGACTATCACTATACCATGAAAATTATTAGATTTGAATGAGAGAAATGTGATGATGTTATGACGTGTGTTAGACAACCATCATACCATGTTGGACACGATCTTCTTTCTCTAAATAATGACTGTATTGTCAATGTGGGTTAGCTCATTCGGTAGAGGTTTTTGTCTCTTAAGGTAAAGTCTATCATGAGGTAATTTAGGATTATTTGTGGTAGTTTAAGACCCGAATAAAATTGCCATTCATAAATAATATGATCATTGACGTTCAAACTTGCTTAATGATCATCACAGTCTATTCTTCTTAGTTCTTTCTTATCCTTGTGACAATACCCTTTTCATCCAAATATACTGTGATTATCAATTTGATAAAAATACATGATTTATGCCGTTAAAAAATAAAAATACATGATTTATGAAAAGTTTAAACTTTATAGGACGGACACTTAGCAGCAAACACTTGAAGTGAGACACAATTTAATAAGACGGACACTAGAACAAAGGGAGTAATTTTTGAAACAAAATTTTTAGCAACAATATTGTTATTGAAGTTCAAATGAATTTGCAATTGTATGCAAATCAGCAAATGGGTGAGAAATTGGGCCAAAATTCGTGGGCCGTAACAGAAAGCGGACTTGTTTAAATACGAATTTCGAAGTTGCATTCGTGTTTGCACGTAAATCACTAGCAATAGTATCAGTATGTCAAAAACTGAATTAATTATCCGAAATGGTGATGTATCATTTTTCGGCAAGAGGATATCTCTCAAAGCACAAGACTTTATTAACATTAATTTTTTTGATGCTTTTTATTTGATAATCATAATTTCAAGTTGGTGTTTGTTTGTTTGATATGTAAATGTAAGCTTGTATTTGAATAGTTTTTTCTTGAACTCGTCTTTTCTGTTGATTTGAAGATTGGAAAAAAGCATTTCTGTACTACCTTTTATAGTTAACGAGAGAAAGGTACTCACGCGTTGTGGCGGTGATGGAGGTGATGGTGAGGTGGTGATGTAATGGCGGTGGCGGCGGTTGCGGTGATGGGGCGATCTACCTGACGGGCTCCGCCCTTAGCCGTACGGGCTCCGCCTTCGGATTTAAAAATTCGCCGAAAGTATATCGAATGACCTCTCTAATGAAAGAGCATTAAATTTTAAGAACACCCATATAATTTTTATAATTTATCGATGTACGGTTTTTGAGATAAAAGATTTTGAATGAATTAGAGGAATTAAATGATTTATGGAGGAGAGAGAAAAAAAATGAGTGGTTGAGATTTGAGGAGAGAGAAAGGGTATTATAGTTATTTTAGGTAAATATAGAATAGATAGGAGGGCATTTTGGGGAAATAAATGTTGAAACTTAAAATGTTAGACATGGACTATTTGCTTTATAATATAGTATAGATTATTATAAAATATAAATGTATCTTTAGTTGAAAAATGCTTTAGTTAAAATTTATTGGAAAGTGACTAATATTGACTCTCTTTATAGATAGAACTAATATATTAACCATTGAGGTACAACCTCAATGGTATCTCAGTCGTCTCATGAGGGTCTTGGACATGGGGAGACTATGTTCGAATCCTGAGGGGGCAAGGTTTACTCTTATTAATTGTCGTGCCGTTTGGCTTATTAATATGAGGTTTTCCTCCCTCCGTGGTTCTCTGAAAATTCGAATGGCATCCTGCCCGAAGGACGTAGGTGTCGATAAGTAGGACGAACAGACTCTGACCATTCGAACGTTCAAAATAAAATATTATTATTAGCTTGTTTCTAATCTATATAATATTTATATGTGTGGATTTATAAATTTATAAGTCATCACTATTTTATTCCAAGAAATTTATAAATAATTTATACAATTAAAAGTATTTAGAAAGAAACAATGTATGCTTAATTGGTGTATTTTTAACTTATATTGCCAATCCGGGTGTCATAATGTACATTCTTATGGTAAGTTCCATAATTTGTTCCTTAACGACCATAAGTATTTGATTGTTGAATTCTAATTCTGAAAAGTAAGTAAGTTTGGCTTCAATTTTGGGGTGACTTTTTTCCGTTTATTCGACTCTCTTGTACAAAATGTATGAATGGTTCTTTTCAAACTATTTATGTATCCATTTTTGGTGTCGCGTACCGTGTTTCCAGGAATATACCAAATATTAGCTTATTTGTAAATTGTCGAGCGGTCCCAAGTAAATCGCTTTCTAAAGGAACAACATTGTTGGGTGGTAGACCATTTAAAGTCAAGGGAACATCATATTTCATATCTATACTCCTTTATAATAATTATCCCACCTCTCATGTTTGGAAAATATTACGCAATAGTTACATGCGAAAGTATTGCTCTTAATAAACACCTCCTAGGATAAGGGTTATTAGAAATTACCAAATTTACCCTTAATGAATTAATTTACACTATAAACACTTATCTTACTAATTTACACTTTAAGTCCTTATCTTCCAAAATATTTACACTATCACCTTTACATCAACTTACACCACTCGACACCAATTGTCGATGTCATCACCACCCGTCACCGACACCACTAAACCGCCGTCGCCGTCACCGCCGCCGCATTGCGCGGGTACCATGCTAGTTATATATACTTAACTTACACTGTTACACCACTCGACACCAATTGTCGATGTCATCACCACCCGTCACCGACACCACTAAACCGCCGTCGCCGTCACCGCCGCCGCATTGCGCGGGTACCATGCTAGTCTTATATATAAATATATCTTACTATTTAATATAAACATCATTTATATATCTTGGGCATTCTTCTTATAATTTCGCGTTAGAAAATGCGATTTGGGTTAGCTAGCTCTGGGCCCCGATCTGGGCCCATTTGGATATCAAAGTGACTAAATAATTTGTTCACTTTTGTAGACAATTTCAAGTGACTTGACTTTGGCTTTGTTTGTTGTCTTCGTGTTTTTAATCACCAGAATCTGTGTGTCGTTAGATACATAGAATTTGTTATCACATGTGACTATCAAATCTTTCACCTTTTGCATACAATTTCGAGTGACTTGACTTGACTTAGACTTCGGCTTTGTTTATTGTCTTTGTGTTTTTAGTCATCACGTGTGGATGATTGACGTCCTAATAAAGTACACATTAAGTACTATTCTTTTGGATTTATATTTTGGTTCTATTAGTTAAAGGATACATAATCTGGTAGTTGATTTAGCTGAGTAAATTTAAGCTTAATAGCTTAATAATAAACATTTTTTTAAGTAAGTAAAGAGTTATCATACGGATAGCACATCCAACATGAAAGTTATACAAATGAAATGAAAAATCGTCAATTGTTTTCACCCTTATTGAAAATATAGTTTTGAATATTGGATAGAAAAAATAACATATATATAGTATGAAAAGATAGATTACTGTTATAAGTTATTCCTTTATTCTAGTTACTACTTACTATTATAGATTAAAAAAATAAAATAAAACGAGTAAATAATAAGAGAAACCAAGGAAAGCTATGGCGATTAAGGGCCCGTTTTTTTTAATCATTAAGTGTTGAATGTATTAAGTGACTGAAATTTAAATAATGTCTGTATGTATTAAGTAAAAAATAGGTAATTAACGGTTATTTTTGTTTATTAAGTAAAAAAAAAAACATGAAATTTGACTGAATGCATCAAGTTCTTAATTATTAAGTCTATTAAGTAAAAAAGAACATATCCTAAGAACTATGCAAGGATACAATTATATAATTGTTTGTTGTACTTTTCAAATCCTTTGCATCCAACTGGGTTTAATAGTATAATAGTTTGCCATTGGAAGAAAAATAAAAAACATTGTATTAATTTAAATAATTTACTAAAATATATCTCTTACTAATTCTTATGCATATGTGTACAAATATTCTCTCGAATTTTAAGGTTGTCAATTTCATGATAATCCACGAAAAGTTGGGGTAAAACAAAGCCCCTCAAGTAAGCAATTTTTTTATTTTTTTTTTCTTGTGTTCATACACTTAAACCAACCGTATCTTGTAAGTTGGTACTTGTAAAGCAAAAGCTTAATTGGGGGTCAAATAAACACTTGTTTGTTACTTGTTACTTTGTTAGCACCTGTCGTTTCTTTATAAAACTATAAAAGCAACACCATGTACTCTCTTCTCATCAACTCACAAAAAAACATACTATTTTGTTTCGATCCGTTTCAAACACAAAACTCTCTATCAATGGCAAATGTTGCTTCCAGGTTCAAAAGGAACTCGACCGCACCGAAAAGGGGTCACATAAAGATCAAGAGTTTTAAAATAATTGCTAGAACACTGAAAGATTTAGCATTTGGGCTTGCTCGATGGGCCGGCAGTGAAAAGAAACCTTCTGGAAAAGAACTAGGCATGCAAGGAGGGATCATGTCAACCAAGATGTCGAAAATGGCAACAAGGAACGAGCTAGTGGCAGTGGCCATATTTCGTCAGCCGGGAAATAGTCAAAAGAGTTGTAAAAATGATTTGTTTCGGGCGGGTTGTTAAAAAGACACAGGTTTTCCGGTGGCATTACTTATGGGCTAGTATAAAGTTTTTGTTCTTAATTTTAAATGTAATGATATTTGGATAAATTATTAGTATAACTTAAGAAGTTTTGGGAAAGGTAATTATTAGCCGTCATAATATTTTGGTCAGGGGGATGTGGCCAAAAACATCATGGATTTGTAGGAGTAAGCAACTTATTATGTCTATGAGGACTGGTATTAAAATAGTTAATTTTCATTTATGCGAATTGTCTTTATTCGATTTTGGATAAATCTTGCTTTTATAAATGTGTGTTGAACTCTACATGCACTATAATCTAAGAGTTATCGTATAATGTGTTTGATCATATATATATTTGATATATGTACATGCTTCCATGATTGTTTTCAAATTTCAACAGTAGTTATATATATAAGTTCAAGAGAGGACTTGCCATTAATCTATCATAGAGTCAATTTATATTGATTTCGGTTGGATTGTATATATAGTTCTTGTGTTACAAATACAATGAGGGTAGATACAGAATTCATATCATTAATATTCATCCTTAACAACCTTTAAACAACTTAATTATGTTTTGAAATCTAAAGTCCTGATAAATTCTACTAGTTGGATTAATGGATTGGATTAGAGTATTAAACCAATTATTGTTCTTAGAAGAACTTTCAATAATACAGTATTATAATAAGAAAACTAGAAAATACATGAAAAAGTATGCAACAAATGTGGAAAGCTATTTTCACGTATCGTCTCTTACACTAAAATAAAAAGTTTGCTGATCACATCTTTAGAACTATGGTTAACTCGTCACAAATTATTGAGCGTAATGATTGAAAGTTATTATTGGCAGGTGAAAACTTTTATATAAAGTTTTTGTTCTTAATTTTAAATGTAATGATATTTGGATAAATTATTAGTATAACTTAAGAAGTTTTGGGAAAGGTAATTATTAGCCGTCATAATATTTTGGTCAGGGGGATGTGGCCAAAAACATCATGGATTTGTAAGAGTAAGCAACTTATTATGTCTATGAGGACTGGTATTAAAATAGTTAATTTTCATTTATGCGAATTGTCTTTATTCGATTTTGGATAAATCTTGCTTTTATAAATGTGTGTTGAACTCTACATGCACTATAATCTAAGAGTTATCGTATAATGTGTTTGATCATATATTTTCTTTTTTTTTGCACTTTGCCCCCTCTTTTTTTCCTTTTTCTTTTGTGCCCCCTTTTTTTTCCTTTTCCTTTTCTGCCCCTCTTGTTTCTTTTTTATTATTTTTACCCCCTAACCTTATATAATTTGTGTTTTTTTTTATCTTTTTTAACATTTGTTTTTTATACTTTTTTCTACACTTTACATTTTGTTCTTTATAACTTTTTAAAATGATATATTTTTATTCAAACGCTATATATTTTGTTTTTTATCCTATTTCTTTTTTCTATTTTTCTTTTGTTGCATTATACATATTCGTTTATATTTTTAAACATTTGGTTTTATATCTTTTTCACATGTAACATTTGATTTTTTTTATAACTTTTTTATTTAGTTTTCGTATTCTCTTTTTTAGTTTTTGGTTTTAGTATATTCTTTCTGGGTTTTTTTTCCAAACATTTGGTTATCCCCGACCAACGACCGGGTATAACACTAGTTTATCTATATACTAAAAACCAACTCATTTTTTACCTTCTTTAAAGCTATTGGTACAACTATTATATGTATACATTTGGTACAACTCTATAAACATAAAATACAACTTTTGACTTTTCCTGGTATATTTAGTTACTAGATTTAAATCTCGTGAAAAACGTGGGCCTGTTTAATAAAAAAAAATTTCAGTAATTTCGATAAGATAATTAATTAATATTTGAGTAGGTAAACTGTAACACAGTTTCGATAGGCGATTTATACAAATCAATTGTATCAATATATTATGCGCTATTGCGAAATATGTTTGTTTAATGGATGATACAAACAGTAGGTAAATTGTAACTTATACTATTTGTGTGGTTTTTGAAATTTCTATATATATGTATATGATATTTATAAATATTTATATATGGAGAATATAAGAAAAAAGTTTATATAATAACATTGTCAATATGCAAAACTTCAAAATTATATTGTCATCAAACAAACTTAAGTATCAATAGCCTTAAATGGGAACAAAGCACTAATTGTACATTTCGGGAGAAATTAAAAATGCTGGCAAACTTAAGCTATAATATCAAACTAAATTTATGACACAAGGCTTAATCATCAAGATGTGATTCTACAATAAAGCTTACTCGGACAATCACTTTCAGAGCACTACACTTATACAATTAGTCTTTATAATCTCAAAGATACAAATTGAACACAGCCCATATCTCTATGGATACAAAACATGAAATTAGTTGCATACGATCTCAAAAGCTCCTGGTCCGTTTAACTCTATTGGAAGTGTCGGACGACAAAGTCATAGCTAGTAGCTCAAACAACTCTTCACCAGGAACAATTCCAATATGTGAAATAAAATAAAGATGGAAACTTGTATCTTAATATGCTTTCATGTCTTTATGTGTACCTGTTTGTAGCTTCTTTTACATTAATGTGTTGCAAGCAAAATTTGAGCTACCATGATGCACCACAGGTCTACCAGTAGGAAGGGACCAATTCACTTGATACAAATGCAAAGAAATCAACATTTGGCACAAGATTAGTATGTCGCATTAATGAAATTGCATAATATCAAGTGAGTGTATGCTGAAAGACTTAAAGACATGATACCTTATTAGTGCCAGAGAATTGGCAACCGCACCGGTGACTTGTTAATCTATTTGATTAGTACAATACAACACCAAACTATTCAGCAATCTGCCATAAGGGATGCAGGTGAGGACTGGCCTCACCTAAACATCATCACCAATAAGTATTTTATGATTCTAAACTGGCCTCGCGTAAGTTTGTAAGCCTATTTTACTAAACTGAGATGTCGGCCACCACACACGATTACAAAGAATAGTCCAAAAAAGCAGTAGTTTCAAAAATAAGAAACAAAGTACTATCTTGATCAATAAACAAAATACTATCACATTCACCCATCATATATCATTTAGCTACTAAACATGAGTAGAAATCAATGTTTCTTACCTTCATAAACGACGCCCCTACAACTGTACTGTTGCTTTGAAAGACCTTTTAAATCATACCCAGCTCAAACTTGAGTTCGGCTTCTAATTCAAAAAACTAGCTTAAGCTAAAAAATTCAAAATGACTTAAAACTTAACACCGGGTTATGAGGCCAACACAAACCTGCTGTCCATCAGTGTAGCTTGGGATAAGTGATCCACCCCATATTTCTATAGATAGATGTCCAAATAATTTCTCTGTACAATATGTTGAAACCTAAAATGACATGTAAACATAAACATAGTGAATTATTGCTAATATACCATATCCAATTTTTTTAATATCCCGCCCATTTTCAGTTTCAATACTATCTCACACCTCACATGTATCTATTTTCAATTTCAAAAAACAATCCCCCTTATCCTGCCCATTTTCAGTTTCAACACACACTCTATACACCTCTAAAAACACACCAAATTCATCACCCTCTTTTTTTCAATAAAGAAAAGATATTTGGAAATATAACTATAGATCAGCCTCTATTTTTATGGATATTTGGAAACAAAGAAAAGATATCAAAGCAAAATAATTAACCTCGGGTCCCTTTTACTAAATGGCAAGACAGAAGAATGAATTTTCAAGCCCATCAACAGTGGCAACAATGAAATTGCACAGCAACAACCACCTGAAACTTACACAATATATGGAAAAAAATTGCAGTCGTCATAACATTGGAGATTGAAATTGATTAATTAAATGCCATGCCAAGGAATACATTATCTCAACTTATTTCAATACAACATCTTCCTGTCTTACATAATTTCAATACAAACCATCCATCATGTGCTAAAGAACAAAATCACAAAGGCTCAGATATCGTCAAGTAAGAGTTTGATTCAACATGGCTGCATCAAAAAAGGTTGTCATGTGATAGCAAGGTCACATACACACCTCAAGTGCCAAGCCAAGGAACACATAATCTCATCTTTTTTTCATGTAAACATGTAATATCATCATAGCCAATCAAATTAGAAGGGACAACCATCCATTATATTAACCTATTCAATGGTCGTATAAAACATATCATCATAGCTAATGGATCCAATGATTGTATTGGATCGTATAATTCATCATATACTCATTCGGCTCAGACATGATCAAGTATGAGCAATGGTTCAACATGGCTGCATCAAATGCCACGCCAAGGAACACATAAATTCAACTTTCTTTGAATCGACACACATCATCATAGCCAATAAAATGGGACGTTTATAATAAATTATCATCAAATAGCAAGTAATCAAGGATCAAGAAAACACAATCGGATCCATTTGACACCAAGGAATCAATCACAAATTGTGACCAATTTCCAGCACCAAAGGTTCCAATCTGATGCAAATTTTCTCATACGAAGAATAAACCGAAATCACTAATGATATTGAAATCCAACCCAGAAACCAGGTCAAAGGGCTTCTGTCTGACCCACAAATTTCACAACAGCCCTGAAAATATACAAAGAAAATATATACTCATTATTTATTATTTATTATTATGTATATAGATCAGGTGAGGCTATAAAACAAAAATATAATTAGTATATATGAATCCAACATATACAATCCATACAAAAGAACCGGATTTTTCAGATCTAAAAAAAGTATTTGTATTTTTCGGATCTAAATACAATAAATTAAATATACCTCTATATATATGCATACCAGAAAGTGAGGACTAGATCGATATATCGGAGTAGATCCAGAGCCTACCGCCGGCGACAATTCCGGCTATCAAGAACCGGAAATGTTAAAGATGTATAGATATATAAATATCGATATAGATATATAGATATCAATTCGCCGGTTATTAAGAACCGGACAATTCCGGCGACAATAGAGAAAAAAGATCGAAGAGCATTACCATTGGGAGAGAAAATCGAAGAGCATTACCATTGGGAGAGAAATTCTGATTTTTTTTTCTAAACTTTAATTTGAAATTTGAAATGAAAGAAAAGGAAGGTGGAATAGATGAGTGGTCCAGGCTTTTCTTTAAGTGAAAAGGATTTTTTTTAGGTGGTGAGAAGCTTTAGCATCTTTCACATACTAAAACACCTTCAAAAACACACTAATATCATCATCAAAACATCATAAAAATGACGTGGCTACTCTCAATGGCTGACAAGTTCAAACAACTTGATCTTGATCTTCTTCTATGCATCTATCTTTATCTTCTTCCATACTCACCAAAAATCACCGCGGGTACATTTTTATATGCATAGTAGTATAGTATAACCCATCTTTATTTACCGGAAAAGACAAAAATCAAATGTAAAAAGGTAACTGATAATAGTCCGACGAGAAGTTTTTAGTCATGGATAAATCAGATGCTTGATAGATAATTATTTTTTTATTTCAAAACATCTACAGTATGTGGGAAACATTACTTTCAATACAAATTATTTTTCTTTTTTGTATCTTCATATTACATTACATTATTAATTAATACGGAATAATAAATTATTAGTAGTAGATAGATAAACTTTCGTTGAGTTATCAAGCATTTAACTTGATTCGAGTATATCAACTATTGATGATACTTGATACCATAAGTTAATACGTTTTTGTTAATAACATCCACGGGCATAAATAGTTGTAGAGATGTTTTTATATGAAAGAAATTTTCTAAAAAAGTTTTTTTTCCAAACATTAATAAAAGCCACTGGAGTTGTATTTATCAATCATTTCCATTTTCATTACATATGTTAGTTCAATCCTGTTTTTTTTTTTTTAAATTTAAAATCTGAAATGTGTGAGTATTGGAACATGTTTAGTATATATTTATATTTCATAAAGTATTATGTAACTTTTAATACATCATATGAATCATTTATTTAATAGTTACATGACTTACATCTCGCTGCAACGCGCGGGTAATAATACTAGTAAGGAAACTAGTTAAATTTGGAAAATGGTAAACGAACCCAGATGTTGGGCCGGGCCCATTAACATTTCATGCCCATATGGATTTATTATCAAGAAGACAAGAATTCAAGATTCAAGGGTTTAATATCCATTTGTTAAATGTGTGTATTTTTTTCTTTGAAAAGCAATGTATTTGTTTTATTTATTTATTTATTTTGAATAGAAAACTATTATATATGTATTAATTACCCCAAAACTCAATAGATGTCAGTCCAACTGATTATGAATTCATGTTGTATTTCGGTATTGGCCGGTGAAAATGATACCAATTAATAAGTGATGAACAGTAGTGCTGGATATGACAAGTTACGAAGGCACAACCACTTTAAAAGACAAAAGCATATGCATGATGATTGGCCTAAAATGCCACATTCATGCATGAAGATAATCTCAACGTACATGAAAAATACATAGGCAGGGGCGGAGGCATACACGGGGTGGGGTTGGCCATGACCACCCAAAAAGCTAACCGATATGTATTAATTTTAGATATACTAGAATGGTGTTCGCGCGTTGCAGCGACAACGGTTTATAACGCGTGAGATGCCGTAACGGTAATACAAACTGTTTAGGTCGAGAATTAGATGCAAAAAATAATAAGATGCAAAAATTAACTATTTTAGATATATTTGTTAGGGTTATTTAGGGATAGTTTGGGGATATTGAAAAAAATGCTGAATTTCTTAAAATAGGGAGTCCAGCATGGGTTACATCTGATACGATATAGCTTTGAGCAATATTTGTGAAATGTGGGCGTCCTTTGATAACCATGAGGTCAGCAACAGATCTCATGTACTCCTCAGTGACATCGGCTTTGGCCTTCCTCACAAGCTCCAACGCATAACTTAATGGTTTGTTACATAGATCTCGCGCTGTGGATATTGCAGCAGGCTAGGGTAGCTAAAAGCATTCCCATAATATCCTCAAGGGAGTGCAGGGTTGAACTTTTTACGTGCATTGACTACGCACATAATACGCATCTTCTCTTCGGGATCGGGCTCAAGAGCAATGGTACGACAACGCCAAACGGAAGCTGTTAGCACCTCAAATTTAGAACACTTTTTTAGGTGTAGAGGAAGAAGCCTACGTAAGGCTGATACCTCGGCCGAACCAAAGAAAAATGACCTTTGTGTCATGTGATCGTTTTCTTGTGGGGCGATTGTTAATTTGGTGTCCGCCTCGGCCTCTTGTTCATACTCGTGATGAGTACATGCCACACGTGGTGGCTGTCTTGCGAAAAGCAACTCCCTTTGCCACACGGGCGCCTCGTTGTTGGTGTTGGTTTACCATGTGCCATTTCACTCAATGCTGTTAAAAATTGTACAAGTCCTTGTGCATCACTCATTGTATGATTGAGTCGTAGCGCAAAGATGAAACCCCCACATAATAGACGAGTCACCTGTCCATCACATCAATGCTTGAAAATTAGTGGTAAAGATCTAACCATATATATAACGTTGTTAGACCCTTAAAAGGTCAAAAAGGAACAACACAAAATTCTTTCCCTAATCCCAATTACAGTAGTTTTTGATTCATATACTTTGGTGAGCGAAGAACATTGCTAGAACCAGGAACATCGTAAAGGAGCTCTTCCATAAAAGGAAATGGAGGCTGAAGTGCACCTCTAAATTGCTTTAGTGTAACATCGGCCTCCGCCTCAATAAACAACACTCCCTGGCCATTGCAATCCACCATCAGTTTCCTCCCCGGGCCTTCCTTTAGACGTCCAGCAAACGGATAGTAAAACACCAATGCCTTAGCCAAGGCCTCTCTAATCACACTTGCTGGATTCTTTGTTCGCATTTTTGGATGCCCACGATAAAAATGTATAATCGGAATTTGAAACCTAAGTCCTTCTTGATCGTCAATATTAGATAGAGGTTTTAGCTCTCGAGGCGTGGGTTTAGCTGGAATGATGAGCTCTGGTGTAAGTCTATGAACAGTGAAGGTCAAGGGAGTGTCAAGTTGTGCTGTGTTTGGTTTACGAGGAATGATTTTGGTACTACCATATTTGATATACTTACCACCACTTATATGTCTTACTGACTTGTACGGTATATTATAAAAGTTATTCATTGTGATAAACTAATAAAAATACTCTAACTTTATGACTTCTCTTAGTTTAAGATTTGCATGTGTTGATGCTTGGATTTGATACAAGGCTGGTCAGGAGGTGAAATTTATAGGGTACAATATTTATACTACCAATTAATCAACGATTGAATGAATGTAAGCATGTTTTCGTTGTCTTTTTTTTTTGTTTTTTTGGTTATTATACATGTGAAAAAGGTCCTTCAACATTTGTAGCCACAGAAAAAAGGCAAAATATATATCCTTTTCAGTCATGTAATCAATGTGCAAAAAATGTACGACTCACAAGTCTATCTGAAATTAGGATGTGAAACACGAAATGACAATGTCATAATAACATTTAGAAAACGTAGAAATTAGAGGTAAACTAAAAGTAGGTGGTTGAAAAACAATTCTTTCCAATCGAAAATGAGATCACAAATCAACGACAACATTGAGGGGAAAAAACCCCAAAGAAAGTGGACTTGAATATTGGGCTTAATATATACAAATAGAGATCGTTGATTCAAGTAAAATTATATCAAGTTTAACCCTTAAATTAAAATGAATGGTCAAGATTCAAACATCAAATTTTAATCTTAATTATTAATTTTAATCTAAAGGTTAAGGTTGATCCAACTTTACCTATAAAGTTGGATTAACTTTAGAGGATCCTAATCCAATATCTACACATGGGTTGGAGTAATTATTGACTTATTGTACATTTGAACATAAAGCATCATTATTATTATATATATAACTAGATGGGTGTCCGCGCGATGTGACGACGACAATATACATCGCAAGATGTTGTGACGACAATTATTTATAATGTGATACTCATTTTCTGATAGTTGGATTTTTGTTAGTTTTAAATAGTCAATATGTGTGGTTTTAAACCACAACGATTTCACTTGATTTGTAAGTCAAACCGGAGTGAACATGGTCTCTTGGACCCTAATACACGTTTAGCAAATCATGCCGTAAGAATTAAATTTAACTCGAATTAGATACCAACAATGGAAAGTTATAATATATGTTGAATGCACTCCGTAAATATTATAAGCTAAGAATAAACAATTTGTTAAAATTGTTAAATGTTAACAACATTTACTAATCACCCAAATATAGGTGTGTGTCTTGTTTTGATATTGATTCAAAGGTGATGAACATGAGATGGGGGTTGCGTGTATTTTTTTGTGTTTAGTCAGGGCAATTTGGTCATGAATTAAGGAGGGCCAATTTGCATTATAAGAGAATATAGAAATATAGATATATGAATTCGGTTAATAATTACGGTCCAAAACCTGTAATAACATGCATTAAAAGATGATATCTTACATATATATAAAGCCACTCCTTAAACTTAATGATAAAAATGTACAACCTTTTATTTTATATATGCTAAAGACAACTTATAGGACTATCAATAGCAAAACCGTTAAAATATTATGTAAAGGCACTCTTTAAAACAAATCATGCATTATAGTTTTGAAAGAGAGATCAGCTTGTATTCTTGAAGAACTTGATCACTGTTGTCTCGCGAGAACATGTTATTTAGCTCTTTGACAAATTTCCCCATGGCAACGGTCGGCAAACATATGGGAACCACGATTCCAGATTCACCCATCGAGTTTACGAAAGATGTATAGAAACTAGCCACATACGAAAGATCACCTATTCCTCCTTTGGAAGGCCCTGCAAAGGTCGGCTTCCCCCACCCGAAATCAATTTCACTAAATCCAGCATGGGTCACATCTGATACGATAAAGCTTTGAGCAATATGTGTGAAATGTGGGCGTCCTTTGATAACCATGAGGTCAGCAACAGATCTCATGTACTCTTCAGTGACATCGGCTTTGGCCTTCCTCACAAGCTCCAACGCGTAACTTAATGGTTTGTTACATAGATCTCGCGCTGTGGAAATTGCAGCAGGGTAGCTAAAAGCATTCCCATAATATCCTCAAGGGAGTGCAGGGTTGAACTTTTTACGTGCATTGACTACGCACATAATACGCATCTTCTCTTCAGGATCGGTCTCAAGAGCAATGGTACGACAACGCCAAATGGAAGCTGTTAGCACCTCAAATTTAGAACACCTTTTTAGGTGTGGAGGAAGAAGCCTACGTAAGGCTGATACCTCAGCCGAACCAAAGAAAAATGACCTTTGTGTCATGTGATTGTTTTCTTGTGGGGTGATTGTTAATTTGGTGTCCGCCTCGGCCTCTTGTTCATATTCGTGATGAGTACATGTGACACGTGGTGGTTGTCTTGCGAAAAGTAACTCCCTTTGCCACACGGGCATCGTTGTTGGTGTTGGTTTACCTTGTGCCATTTCGCTCAATGCCGTTAAAAACTGTACGAGTCCTTGTGCATCACTCATAGTATGATTGAGTCGTAATGTAAAGATGAAACCCCCACATAAAAGACGTGTCACCAGTCAATCAATGCTTGATAATTAGAGGTCAAAATAATCCGTCTAACCATATATAGCGTTAGTTAGACCCTTAGACTAAACGGAGTGGGCAACTCTTAGCCCGTTCCTCGCCCAAAGTGCCCAAACTCGCCGTGAACACCACCCCCCTCGCCGACTTCTCCTTCCAGCGACTCCCAAGTCCCCCCTTTTGACCAGCCCCCCCCCCCCCCCCCCCCCCCCCCCCCCCCCCCCCCCCCCCCCCCCCCCCCCCCCCCCCCCCCCAAAATTCAAAACAAAAACCCCCCTCCACCAATAAAAAAAAAAGAACCCACCACTCCCCCATGCCACATGGCGCAAGTCGCCTCACTCTCCAAAACTCACCCATTTCCACCTTTTTCGAAGGGCAACTCTTTCTACCCCACATGCCACATGGCGCAAGTCGCCCCACCCTCCCTCCATCACCACTCCTTTCGGTCTTAGTGGTCGAAAAGGAACAACACAAAATTCATTGCCCAATCATTATTGATGTTTGATTATTACTTATATATTAATGAATGAAATAACAAAATCATATAGTTTATTTTACTTGTATGATTCAACAAACTATCATAGTTTTTGTTAGGTCGAAAATCGACCAAGTATAATTTGTTCAGAAATAGCTGAAGCTCAGTGAAGAATACTTGTATAGAATTCTGAGGTCGCTCAGAATTTGTTCACTGAAGCTTCACTTCAGTTCAGATCAACGTATCAGAAACCCGTTCAGAATGAAGTCAAAGACTGAAGTCTGAAGAATGAGAATCAGTTCAGATGTGGAGCTCAGAAACTGATTCTACCTGATCGAAGACTGAAACATCTCAGTGTAAAAGTACTTACACACTTTTACACTGATTACGAGGAAGACTTTTTACTTTACATATCTTTACCCGGTTAATAGAATTAACTATTAATTAAAGTACAAGGTAAAGTAAAGGTTGGGAATAAGGTTTGATAAGTCACATCAACGACTTATATACCTAAACCTTAAAAGTACACATATAAGGAATTAGCTTTAATTCCTTAAATACACCCAACCATATTTGTACGATCTGGTCCACGTCATCATAGACTTAGTCTATAAATATAAGTCTTCTCACAACTTGCAAATTGCTTGAAACCTTTGCATTGCAACTTGTGAGATATATACTCTAAGTAATCCTTACGAGTATTTCCAAGTTATTAGATCACTTGTATTTCTAGGTTGTTTAGATATTTACACTTGAGTGTTTATCTTTGTTCCGCAACAACCTTTGTATTTGTTTATATATCAATAAATCAAATACCTTAAAAAATACATTGTGTCTCAATGCTACATACTTGATCTATACATATTATTTATATAGTTTCAGCCCTTATTGTTTCTTGCATTTACTTCCAGTATCTTTATCGTATTGTTCATCCATATCTGGATCGTATTCTGAACTGGTCATCTTCCAGTTAGAAATACTTGCCAGTCGGGTTGTTAAGCCGTCTATATTTGGGACTCACAATTGGTATCAGAGCAGCAAGGTTGAATTATATTAATTCATTAACCTTTGATCTGCAAAGATGGCTGACCAAATGTTCAATACAGGCCCTGAACCTAATGCTAACGCTAATACAACTCCACCCCCTATCATCAACAACAATATACCATCACATAATGTGCATGTACACTTTCCGAATAATCCTGTTCCCAAATTTGATGGGAACAGTGAAAACTTTCAAACATGGAAAGCATGCATGCTCAAATATATTGCTGGTGTTGAAAGACATTTGACCGATATTCTTAAAGAAGGACCCTTTGTCCCCTTGAATGCCTCCACTGTTGTCAGAAATGCCGATGAGACTCCTAGGGTTTCACCCAAGGAGAAGGATCATTGGTCTGAAGAAGATCATAGGCTGGTAGACCTTGATACCAAGCTGCAAAATATGATCTTGTATGCTGTTCCTGAAACTCTTATGCCCACCCTTGTTTTACTTGAAAATTCAAAATTAACGTGGGAGGAACTCATGACACAATTTGAAGGCACCAATGAGACAATTGTCACAAGAAAAGTTGCTTTGAATAAAAGATATGAGTCTTTTTTTGCTATCCCTGGTGAAACTTTAACACAAACTTACATCAGATTCACTAATCTGGTAAATCAATTGAAAGCCCTGGGTGTAACTAAAGATAAAGAAATTTTGTTGGAAAAGTTTTGTGACATCTTACCTTCTAAATGGGAAAACTTGATCTTGGTTTTGAGACAAGGAAAAACCTTGCACAGTCACACTCTAGCCTCCCTATATGGAGCCTTCAGGTACACTGAAGAAAATAAGGCTGAGAGAGCTGTGGCTGAGCAAGATGCCAAAAATCATGCTTCTACCAGTTCCGTCATGGTTCATAATTCTGAACCACATGGGACTGCTCTATTATCTTCTGAGAGTGATCATTCCGACTCGATGAAGAAGATGATCTCTGAAATGTTAAAAACTGGTATTTCTGATATTGTAACTCATAGTTGTGATGAGGATGACAATGATGATCTGGTTGCCATGCTGGCTAAAACGTTCAATCGTTTTAAGGCCAAATCTAATCGATCTGGCAAACCATTTGCTTCCAGCACTTCTATTGATAAGTCTAATCTTGAATGCTTTAAGTGTGGCAAGAAAGGACATTTCATGAAGGAATGCAGATCTAGTCAACCTTCATCATCACAATCTACCCCTAATCATTCTATTTTTCAGAAACCTGATGACAGCTATAAGGCTAAATACAAGAAGCTGAAAGCCCAAATAGCTCTCATGGCTCAAAACAACTCAAGCAATAATAGTTGTATGATTGCCAAGACTGAAAAATGGGAGGAATCTGATGAATCATCTGATGATGAAGAAGAAGTAAGGGATATGTGTTTCATGGCACGTGAAGATCAAGGTCATCTGGTCAAATCTGATGTTGAATCTGGTCGTTGGGTGGATATTGTCATGAAAAAGGTTAGTGACTTTGGCTTTGAAAGCAATGAGGAACAAAAACTGGACCTTTTGGTTCTTTTAGAGGCAGACATCTCTTTTGTCGAAACTGTGCGTTCAGAAAGTCTAAAAATGTTTGAAAATAATACTTCTGAACTGAACGCCAGTCAGGCCAGGCTAAAAGAACTGAAAGATGTTCATTTGGCTTTAAAAAGTTATCAGTCTATGGTTGCCACTTTAGAGTTGGAAAAAGAAGAATTAAAAACCATCCTTGAAAAAGAACAAGCAATAATTAAATCTTGGATGAAAGCACCAAGGCCAGATGCTGCAATTAAAAATACCTTTGCAACTCAAAGAATAGCATATGAATCTGGTGATCTTCATTTGGCATTTATAATCACTGATTTAGATGCTCTTCCAAAGGAAATAAAACCTGAAATCATTTTTCCTAAAGTTGGCAAGCAGAAAACTGTGACTGATAAGGCCCAGGAACAATCTGAGGGTAAATCTGAAACAGCTCAGACAACTGGTTCAGAAAGGAAGGCTAAAACCAAAAAGCTATCCCCTCAGACTTCATCTAAGGTTTCTAAAGACCAAAAGAAGAAGAAAAATATCTCCCCCACTGAGCCTTCTACCTCAGATTCAGGTAAGGCTCAGGTGTCTAATGAAGAATCTATTTGGTTGAGGTTAGAGAGTCAATTTCAGTTATTGGCTAGACAAGTGCAGAGTTGCAATGCACGTTTAAAAAATGTTGAAACCACTCCTCTTCAACCTAAACAAAATGCAAAACCTTTTTCCAAACAAATCAAGCAAAAATCTGAGAAGAAAAAGGTTGAGCTCCCCATCAAACCAACTGTTTTTATGTCATCTGAAATTATGACTGAGATCCCCTTTGATCCTTCTGTTCCTTATAAACCAAATAAATCTGAGACTGCTAAGGGAGAGTCTAGCGAACCCATCATCAGATGGGTTCCCAAAAAGAACTAATCTTTGTGTTTGTGCAGGGAGACCGAAAGAAGAATATATGGTATCTTGACAGCGCTGCTGGCAGAACCATGACTGGTTATCAGACCCTGCTGGAGGAATACAGGGTGCAAGATGGGCCCTCAATAACATTTGAAAATGATGAAAATAGAAAAACTGAGGGATATGGTGTTGTGAATAATGGACAAGTCAAATTCACACGTGTTGCATATGTGAACGGTTTGAAATATAACCTGATCAGTGTCAGTCAACTATGTGATGATGGCTTCAAGGTATTATTTGATATTTCACAAGGCACCATATTCAACAGGGATGGAAAGGTAGTTTTGATTGCACCAAGAAAAGGAAACATTTATATCATTGATATGAATAGTTCACCCACTGAACAATGTTTCTACACAAAGGCAGATGAAGACACAAATTGGTTGTGGCACAAGAGATTATCCCATCTGAACTTCAAGAATATTAATAAGTTGTCAAGAAAACAACTTGTTGATGGGATACCCTCAATATCTTTCAACAAAGACAAGCCATGTCCAGGTTGTGAAATGGGTAAGCAGAAAAGAGCTTCATTCAAGACAAAACAAAGTTTCAGCATAACTGAACCTCTTCACATGCTTCACATGGATCTCTTTGGACCAGTGAATGTTCAGACAAGAGCAGGAAAGAAATATACCCTTGTTATTGTTGATGAATACTCAAGATATTGCTGGGTAATTTTCCTAAGATCTAAGAGTGAAGCTGCTGCTGAAATAATTGCTCTCATCAAACAAATTGAACTCAAGCATAAGCGAAAAGTTTGTCAGCTCAGAAGTGACAATGGCACTGAATTCAGAAATGCCACTCTGGAGTCCTTCTGCACTGAAACTGGCGTATCTCAGAACTTCTCCTCAGCCCACACACCAGAACAGAATGGTGTTGTAGAAAGAAAGAATCGTACGCTGATTGAAGCTGCTAGAAGTATGCTGAATGAATCTGGTCTTCCCAAGAATTTCTGGGCTGAAGCTGTTGCAACTGCTTGCTACACTCAGAACAGATCTGTCTATCTCAAAAGACACAAGAAGACAGCCTATGAAGTACTCAGAAATAGAAAGCCTAATATTGGATATTTCCATGTATTTGGATGTCCAGTATACATTCTGAATGATTCCAGTCAGCTTGGAAAATTTGATGCAAAAGCTGATGAAGGGCACTTCCTATGATATTCATCAAATCGCAAAGCCTTTAGAGTCTTTAACAAGAGACTTGAAAAGGTTGACGAGTCAATTCATGTTACCTTTGATGAATCTAACTCTGCAATCTTTAAAAATTCCATTCCCGTACCACCCTCAGAAAGTCCAATAAGTTTCGGTGATTCTGATCCTATTTCTGAATCTGATCAGTCACCTAAAGCTGCTTCTGAACATTTAAGTTCAGAACCAAGAATAATCAAGTCAAGCAACATTCCATTTTATCCCTCAGTCAGTTTTAAACTACCTTCTGAACTGACTATTGGATCAGACGTACATGCTGCTTCACCTCAGATATCAGGCTCCACTGAAATACCCCAATCTGAACAGTTTCATGATGCAAATCATGATCTGCAGGAGGAAGACGATGAGACTGAGGTAGTCTTTTCTGAAGCACCTCCTGAAGTATCTCAGAGGAGTTCTTGCACTGATATCATAGTTCATCCTGGTCAATACACTAAGTGGACTAAAGCACATCCTATCAAGCAAATCATTGGGGATTCCACTAGAGGGGTTCAGACCAGAAGAGCCACAAGCGATCAATGCTTAAATATCAGCTTCTTATCTCTAATAGAACCAAAGAAGATTGACGAGGCTATGAACGACCCTAGCTGGATTGAAGCCATGCAAGATGAGCTCAATCAGTTTAAGAGGAACGATGTTTGGGAACTTGTTCCTTGTCCCAGTAATCTAAAGAAAGAACCAATTGGGACAAGATGGGTCTTCAGAAACAAGATGAACGAAGATGGTCATGTTATTCGAAACAAGGCAAGACTTGTTGCAAAGGGCTACTCACAAGAAGAAGGAGTAGACTTTGATGAAACTTTTGCACCAGTTGCTAGACTGGAAGCTATCAGAATTTTCTTAGCTTTTGCAGCTCATCATGAGTTCAAAGTCTATCAGATGGATGTTAAAAGTGCATTCTTGAATGGTGAATTGGAAGAAGTTGTGTATGTATATCAGCCACCAGGATTCATAAATGAAGAAAGACCTCATTGGGTGTACAGACTGAACAAAGCTTTATATGGTCTGAGACAAGCACCTAGAGCCTGGTATGATACTCTTACTAAGCATCTTCTGAAAAATGGTTTTAAAAGGGGTGCAATAGATAACACTTTAATCATATTGCATGATAAAAATGATATCTTACTTGTACAAGTTTATGTTGATGATATTGTGTTTGGGTCTACGAATAACAAAATGTGTGAACAGTTTTCTAAAATAATGTCATCTGAGTATGATGGGCGAACTGACATATTTTCTAGGTCTTCAAGTGAAACAAACCAGTGATGGTATTTTTATAAATCAGGAAAAATATGTCAGAGACTTATTAAAGAAATATCAATTTGATTCAGTCTCATCGAAAGATACTCCTATTTCTGCACCATTAACTTTGGACTCAGATCCAAATGGAAAACCAGTGGATCCCACAAAATATCGTGGTATGGTGGGATCCCTCATGTACTTAACTGCTAGGAGACCTGACATAATGTTTGCAACATGCCTTTGTGCAAGATTTCAGTCTGATCCCAGAGATGCACACGCAAATGCGGTGAAAAGGATTTTCAGATACCTCAAAGGTGTCCCCAGACTTGGTCTTTGGTATCCCAAAGGCTCAAGTCTAGATCTAATGGGTTATTCAGATTCTGATCATGCTCAGATTTTGTATATCATTTCTGAAATGAGTCTGTCCTTTATAATGTATTTTGATACTTGGTCTTTAATATCCAAAGGCTCAAGTCTAGATCTAATGGGTTATTCAGATTCTGTCATGCTCAGATTTTGTGGATGAAGAATCAACTAACTGATTATGGTGTTAAGTATACAAAGACTCCAATATTTTGTGATAACACCAGTGCCATTGCCATCTCTCACAATCCTGTCATGCACTCCAAAACCAAGCACATCGACCTCAGGTATCATTTTATTAGAGATCACATTATTAAAGGTAACATAGAGCTTCATTTCATTCCCACTGATAAACAACTCGCTGATGTTTTTACAAAACCCTTGGATGTCAAAACGTTTAAACATCTCATCAGTGAATTAGGTATGCTAAATCCTGCTTAGCATCACCTTAGGGGGAAGTGTAAAATATTTTTATGTTAAAAAGAATTTCTCTCTAAGGGGGAACTTTGCTTTCAGAAAAATATTTTGACTGAAATGCTTCAGAATCTCTGAAATGATTTCATAATAATTGTATAAACTGAGATGGCTCAGATTTCTTGATTCTGATCATGCTCAGATTTTGTGGATGAAGAATCAACTAACTGATTATGGTGTTAAGTATACAAAGACTCCAATATTTTGTGATAACACCAGTGCCATTGCCATCTCTCACAATCCTGTCATGCACTCCAAAACCAAGCACATCGACCTCAGGTATCATTTTATTAGAGATCACATTATTAAAGGTAACATAGAGCTTCATTTCATTCCCACTGATAAACAACTCGCTGATGTTTTTACAAAACCCTTGGATGTCAAAACGTTTAAACATCTCATCAGTGAATTAGGTATGCTAAATCCTGCTTAGCATCACCTTAGGGGGAAGTGTAAAATATTTTTATGTTAAAAAGAATTTCTCTCTAAGGGGGAACTTTGCTTTCAGAAAAATATTTTGACTGAAATGCTTCAGAATCTCTGAAATGATTTCATAATAATTGTATAAACTGAGATGGCTCAGATTTCTTGATTCTGATCATGCTCAGATTTTGTATATCATTTCTGAAATGATTTCATAATAATTGTATAAACTGAGATGGCTCAGATTTCTTGATTCTGATCATGCTCAGATTTTGTATATCATTTCTGAAATGAGTCTGTCCTTTATAATGTATTTTGATACTTGGTCTTTGAGTGAACACGTGAAGGTTACTGTTTAACGTTTAACTAATGATGTTTTTGGCTGACGTGGCACACAAGTGGCGCCGTAAAAGGAAAGTAATGATCACTCTTTCTTAAAAGTGTTGAAAAGTTTTGTGAAAATGTGGGGTCATAGCCGTCGTTGCATTAAATGCGGACGTGTACCAAAAAAATTATTTTCGGACTTCAAACCCGATCAAAACTGATTTCATTTTAATAATATTTCTTTTTTTTTTTTTTTTTTTTTTTGGGTTTGAATTTCAAAAAATCATTTTATTTTATTTATTTGGAAAAACCTTTTGTATTCCATCATAAATATAAATACCCTTTCCAAAACAATTCCTTCATTTACTTCTCCTTACATTTACTCCCAATCATCATTCTCTCTCTCTACTTCTCATTCCTTCATAACTTCAAAACCCTAAATTCATCTTTCACTTTCAGTTTTCCCTTGCAGATAAAATGGCTAAAGTAGTCAAATCTTTAATTGCTTTCGAATATAAACCATCTAAGATAGTCAAGGCCAGTGCTCAATGGCCACAAGGGTTCGATGCGTCGACCCTTAGATTCAATATGAATAATTTTATGGCCGCACTGAATGCCAAAGGCAAAAACTTAATGGGGAGGATAAATACATTTCTTGAACAATCCCCTCTCCACTACGCCTTGACTGCTGATCCTCAGGTAATGTATCATCGATACTTACTTGAATTCTGGTATACTGCTACTCTTAGCAAGGATGAAAAGTCCATTGCTTTTTCTTTACATGAAGGCACAAAGCAGTATATCCTTTCACTTGATGGGTTTCGGGAGGCCCTTCATTTGAACTACCTTCCCTCATCTTCAGCCTATGCTAAAAGGCTCAAAGGGATTAATTTCAGGGAAGTTCTGCTGGCCACTGGTCATAATGACATGGTTGATGCAGATGGCAATCTGAGAACATCTGGACACATCTTTTTGTCTGGATTTGGAAACAGTTGGAAATATTTTTGGACTCAGATTGTCGAGTGCCTTGGAGGAAATTATGGTGGCTTGGACCAGATTTCCTTGACACAAGTAGAAATAGGGTATTACTTGTGGCATGGGATTGAGGTGGACTTTTCTGAGATACTTTTCTCTCAGCTGATAGCAAAATTAAAAGGGAAAAGAAGTCCACATATCTCATTCCCTAGATTTCTGAGCGTTTGCTTCATAAGCATGCTTGGAGATGCGTATCACTTTGAGGGGCTTGAATCTTCAGCGACAGAGTTCTGTAGGGATCTATCAAAGCTTTCTACTTCAGATCCAGAACCAGAACTCTCCGCTGCAATGCTTCAGGTAATTTCTAAAACTGAAACAGCACGACCGGCTGGCTCAGAAAGGTCACCGAGCGGGTCGCAAAAGAATGCGAGACCCATTGGTGCACCTGGTGGTCAAATGTTGAAGTTGTTTAAACCCCCAGCAACTTCTTCTACCCAACCACCACCTCCCTCATCCACTGACCAACCTGAGGATCTCCCAAAAGATCCCTCAGGATCTCCAAAGTGCGTTTTAAAACGACGTAAATTTAAGAAGTCCTCACAGCCCAAGGACACTAGTACCGAAGCAAACCCCTCTGGATCTTCCCAACAAGAACCAGAGGAATCGAGTCTAAAGGGAAACCCACAAGCAGCCATCTCCAAAACTTCTTTAGGGGGAGATGGTGAAGAAAATATTAGTGTGTCCGCCCAGCACACAATAGAGTCCGTGTCTGCACGCGCACCCCCTGAAACTTCACAAATCTCACACTCTTCTACCCAACCACCACCTCCCTCATCCACTGACCAACCTGAGGATCTCCCAAAAGATCCCTCAGGATCTCCAAAGTGCGTTTTAAAACGACGTAAATTTAAGAAGTCCTCACAGCCCAAGGACACTAGTACCGAAGCAAACCCCTCTGGATCTTCCCAACAAGAACCAGAGGAATCGAGTCTAAAGGGAAACCCACAAGCAGCCATCTCCAAAACTTCTTTAGGGGGAGATGGTGAAGAAAATATTAGTGTGTCCGCCCAGCACACAATAGAGTCCGTGTCTGCACGCGCACCCCCTGAAACTTCACAAATCTCACACTCTTCTGTAGCACGAATTGATGAAGTCTTTGGTGAGATACCACCTGAGACTGAGATTCCAGACTCTACGGCCGATGAAGTGATTCTTGTTGACGGTACGAGAATCATTAAGGCAATCCCCGTGTCTACTGTCTCTGGCGATGAAGCTATGGCTGAGCCAACCAATAAATCTGGTGACGATGCATCTGCAGCAGCAGTTGTTGAACCAGAAGCTGGTTCAGGTACCAGTGATCTGAACCAGGGCATATCTGATCAGACTGCAGTTACGACTGACCTCTGGGATGAAGATGAGCCACCTCAAGGGAATCTCGATTCCTTTGCTGACTTTGAGTTTGACGAGGGTCTACTGGAGGAGAATCAGTCTTCTGATTCTGAGCCAACCTTCAGCCTCGCAAACGTCCAACCTCCCCCAGAAATCCAAAATGTTGAACAACCATATCGCCAACCAGAAACTTCACATCAACATCCATTTTTTCCACCCGGCTCTACACCTGCTTATGTTTCATCACCACGTTTTCATCCACAACTCCAACACTTACATCCCCAAATTCACAAAGTGCCAAGGCCCACCAACTATGATATTGAAATTGAGAAAGAGTTGGACTCTACTACTGAATCTGAGAGTCCAACTGAAATGCAGTTGGAAAAGGCATTGGATGGGCTTGGTAGAATTCCCTTTGTTGCTTCTGTTTCTGCACAGCCACCTCCTCCTTTGAGTGTAGAAGCTCAGTTAGAGAAACAAAATGCCGAAGTCCAAAGCCTACTTATCAAGGTGGAGGACTTAACTAAATCTCTAACTGCCAATACCAGTTCCATCGCTGAAATGAAGGGTGCTCAGATGTTTCTTGGAACTGAGTTCACCAAAGTTGCTGGAAATGAGGGACTGGTAGGTGGGAAGCTAAATGAGGTGGTGCATTCATGCAATAAGATCAGTATAGCTATCAGGGAAGCCTTCAGACTGGCCAAAAGAGATGTGCAAGCTTCAGTAGTTGCAAACTTGACATCTGGTATTGAATTGCTAAAACAAGAAGTTCTGGCAGTCGGGAAGGAGGTGAATGAGTTTGTAAAAAGGCCAAGTGTCAATGAGAAAGAACTTGGGTCTTCCATTGGTAATAATGTGATTGAGAAGCTGAAGTCTGAAATCTCTCAGACTCTTGTTGATCAGATTTCAGCTTCTGTGGCTGAAAAGGTTGAAGATGGGGTCAGAAGGATGGTCTTAGAACTTACTGTAGACACTTCCGAGAAAGTAGATCAAGCTGTTGCAGAAGTTCAAAAATCTGTGTCTACTCTCGAAGAAGTTGTTAAAGGCCAGTCCAAGCAGTTAGATGAAATTCTGATCCTACTTAAGAAGGAAAATGTTGGTGTTGCTCCTCCTCCTTCATTCTCTGAAGAAGATAGGAAATTGCTGAAAGAATTAAATGAAAAAGAGAATCTGATCCTTAACTCATCATTCAGGTTAAGGGCTCAGTTCTCTACCATGGCAAAAGGCATTTCTGATTGCCTTTTGCAGCAGAGTTGGGAACCTCTGAAGGCCATTCAGACGGTGATTAATATTTATGCAAAAATGCCTTCTGAGGTCCCCAAAGGGGGAAATATGCCTATTGGTCTGCTCTCAAGTACTCAGGAATTAATCGAAGCAACCAAGAAGCAAGCTGAGGTACCATCTGATAGTGCCTCAGTTCAGGGGGAACAGGTTCAGAAATCTGAAATGCAAGCTTCTGAACCTGCTAAGAAAGATAAGGGCAAGGCCCAAGTGGTGGAAGAACCAACAAAGAAAGATGCAAAAGGTTCTGGTTTGGTGGTTGGTGAGAATATTGATGAACAAGGTTATCCCATTCATGATCTGAATGCTGATAGCAAGAAATTAGAGACTTTGCAAAAGCAAGTTTCTAATCAATTTATTATGTGGGGAGAAAATAAGGAAAGAGAAAGGGTTCAACATCAGAAAATGGGAACCCTTGATCATATTGATGCTGCAGCTCTTGGTCTTTCACTTGAAAGATATCTGAAAATTAAAAATGATCCAAGAGTGCAGAAGGCTGTTGTTGATATGCTCGAGTATGAATATGGGGTGAATTATACTCCCTTAGAACAAAAGCTGGACCATCTCACATTCAAAATGTCCATTGAGGACTTGGTGAAAAACAGAGAGAAAGAGATGGCAATTAAAAAGAAGGAAATTCTGGCTGGAGTTCTGAAGGTGGAAAAAGAATTGACAAGGCCACCCATTAAGCCCAAAGTGACTGGACCAAGATCATCAAGAAAAAATATTCGTGATGCTGATCTCTCCACCTTCAAACCAATGTCTGATGATGCTATTGAGCTCCAAAGAAAGCATGAGAAGGATCAATATGAGCATTATCTGAAGCATCGATCTCATCCAGCTAAAATAGTTGATATGGAGGTAACAAAAGCTGATGGATTGAAGCTCTTTGATTTGATGATAAAAAGAGAAGGTAGAGCAGCTGAAGAGTATAATCAAGTTTCAGTGCACGAGTTTGGGATTTCTGAGCATAGGGAGATGATCCAAATTCTGAGAGGGAAGCCGAAATCTGCTTTGATTGGTGCATGGTTATCAAGAATGCAACAAAAGATGCAGGCCAAGGTAGAGATTGAAGGCAGATTGTTTGGAAAGAAGGATCATTCTCCACTGAAGAGGAAACCTACTGAAGCACCTTCTGGTTCAAGGCCTGCTAAGAAGTAGTTTCTTTTTCAGATTATCATGTACTTGTATAAATACTTGCAAATGTAACAAACACTTCAGTTTGTATAAATATGTTACATTTTGTAGCTTATAAGTAGATGATAGGTTTAAGTTAGAAAAACCACAAGTAAAATTCTGATATATCAATGATCTATAAGATGTACTTAAAAATTTTTTTTACAACTTAAACAAAAACTTGCTTTTCAGACTTACAAACATGTATAGATAGAAGTCTGAGATGCATGCACTATTTCAGAACAAATAGGGGGAATTTGTTAGGTCGAAAATCGACCAAGTATAATTTGTTCAGAAATAGCTGAAGCTCAGTGAAGAATACTTGTATAGAATTCTGAGGTCGCTCAGAATTTGTTCACTGAAGCTTCACTTCAGTTCAGATCAACGTATCAGAAACCCGTTCAGAATGAAGTCAAAGACTGAAGTCTGAAGAATGAGAATCAGTTCAGATGTGGAGCTCAGAAACTGATTCTACCTGATCGAAGACTGAAGCATCTCAGTATAAAAGTACTTACACACTGATTACGAGGAAGACTTTTTACTTTACATATCTTTACCCGGTTAATAGAATTAACTATTAATTAAAGTACAAGGTAAAGTAAAGGTTGGGAATAAGGTTTGATAAGTCACATCAACGACTTATATACCTAAACCTTAAAAGTACACATGTAAGGAATTAACTTTAATTCCTTAAATACACCCAACCATATTTGTACGATCTGGTCCACGTCATCATAGACTTAGTCTATAAATATAAGTCTTCTCACAACTTGCAAATTGCTTGAAACCTTTGCATTGCAACTTGTGAGATATACTCTAAGTAATCCTTACGAGTATTTCCAAGTTATTAGATCACTTGTATTTCTAGGTTGTTTAGATATTTACACTTGAGTGTTTATCTTTGTTCCGCAACAACCTTTGTATTTGTTTATATATCAATAAATCAAATACCTTAAAAAATACATTGTGTCTCAATGCTACATACTTGATCTATACATATTATTTATATAGTTTCAGCCCTTATTGTTTCTTGCATTTACTTCCAGTATCTTTATCGTATTGTTCATCCATATCTGGATCGTATTCTGAACTGGTCATCTTCCAGTTAAAAATACTTGCCAGTCGGGTTGTTAAGCCGTCTATATTTGGGACTCACAGTTTTATATATGATTCAACAAACTATCATAGTTTTATATATAGTACTGCTAAATTATAAAAACCTTGAACTTGATGACTGGTTTGATATCATACTTAGGCTTTGGCTATATTATAAAACCTTAGGCTTTGGCTATATTATAAAACCTTGAGGCTTTGGCTATATTATAAAACCTTAGGCTTTGGCTATATTATAAAACCTTAGGCTTTGGCTATATTATAAAACCTTAGGCTTTGGCTATATTATAAAACCTTAGGCTTTGGCTATATTATAAAACCTTAGGCTTTGGCTATATTATAAAACCTTAGGCTTTGGCTATATTATAAAACCTTAGGCTTTGGCTATATTATAAAACCTTAGGCTTTGGCTATATTATAAAACCTTAGGCTTTGGCTATATTATAAAACCTTAGGCTTTGGCTATATTATAAAACCTTAGGCTTTGGCTATATTATAAAACCTTAGGCTTTGGCTATATTATAAAACCTTAGGCTTTGGCTATATTATAAAACCTTAGGCTTTGGCTATATTATAAAACCTTAGGCTTTGGCTATATTATAAAACCTTAGGCTTTGGCTATATTATAAAACCTTGAACTTGATGACTGGTTTGATATCATACTTAGGCTTTGGCTATATTATAAAACCTTAGGCTTTGGCTATATTATAAAACCTTAGGCTTTGGCTATATTATAAAACCTTGAACTTGCAACCTCTAGCTAGCTTTCATGGTTATAGATATGAAACCAGTGAACCACAATATTAGGCTAATTTGATATCTTAATTACTCAAATTTACTAAACTACAAAACGTTCACAACAACTTCCAACTTGTTTAATTTCCTTTTCATTCGTTTAAAATTGTGTTTGGAAAGTACAATTATTTGGAAACATTCATATTTTGTCTATCATGAGGCTAGATCCCTATTCAATAGTTAAGCCTAAAATTTATTTCGTGTTTGTATTGCAAAATTCAATACTTTGCATCTCTCCATCAAAGATTCAAAGTTAATTAGAATACATCTTGCAATAAAACTCGATGTCAATTGTCAAGTGCGGTTAATTTTATTTTTTTTAGAGAAAAGTTACCCCCAAACTACTATACATATATCAAATAATCTGAACTACTAACGTACCCTCTAAGTGGCATAATGAGCGATCTACCAAGTAAGCTAACATCACATTAGTGTCAAGCATGGTCAATTTATTGGATTTTTTATGTGGCGTTATTTTAGTTTTTGTTCCTAGTCCTGGACTTACTTTGGTTGACTGGTTGTTCCTTTGGTTATATGGACTTATGGTAAGTTCATTCAATTTAGCATACGTTCTCTATATATATACACGTTTTTTTCCCAATTGATATAATTTTGTGTGTATTAACTTAATTAAGAAAGACAATTGTGATACCAGGGCTAGGGTTCCCATTACTTTTTTTAAGAAAAGTTGGTTACTACACCATAGAACTATATATATATATATTTCACTTGAATGAGTAACAATGGTGAGCCAAGAACGCCGCTAGAACCAGGAACATCGTAAAGCAGCTCTTCCATAAAAGGAAACGGAGGCTGAAGAGCATCTCCAAATTGCTTTAGTGTAACATCTGCCTCGGCCTCAATAAATAACACTCCCTGGCCGGTGCAATCCACCATCAGCTTGCTGGATTCTTATTTTCCATTTGTGGGCCCCCATGATAAAAATGTATAATTGGAATTTGAAACCTAAGGCTATCTTGATCATCAATGTCCGAGAGAGGTTTTAGCTCACGAGGAGTGGGTTTAGCTGGAACGATGAGCTCCGGTGCATGTCTCCGAACAGTGAAGGTCAAGGAATCAGTGTTGAATTGTGCCATATATATTTGGTTTAAGTTCTTTTTTTTGTGTGTTAGTTGGTGGCTTAATTGGATTTGGTACATGGCTGGCTAATTGGTGATATTTATAATAGGATGGTCGAGCACAATATTTTTTACTGCCAATTAATGAATGAATGATCGAATGTGAAATTTTTTCCTTGTCCTTTTTTGGTATTAATATTAATATTGGCACATGTCTATACAAAGTGTAACTAATTTCATAAACATAAATGATAAGACAATAATGTAATGAAAAAGATAAGACAATTAATGTAATTCAGTTACTACTATGGAAAAGGTAGGTAGGTGCTTCAACATTTGTAACCACACAAAAAATGCAAAAAAGTCAACAACAACAACAACAACAACAACAACAACAACAACAACAACAACAACAACAACAACAACAACAACAACAACAACAACAACAACAACAACCACCACAACAACAACAACAACAACAACAACAACAACAACAACAACAACAACAACAACAACAACAACAACAACAACAACAACAACAACAACAACAACAACAACAACAACAACAACAACAACAACAACAACAACAACAACAACAACAACAACAACAACAACAACAACAACAACAACAACAACAACAACAACAACAACAACAACAACAACAACAACAACAACAACAACAACAACAACAACAACAACAACAACAACAACAACAACAACAACAACAACAACAACAACAACAACAACAACAACAACAACAACAACAACAACAACAACAACAACAACAACAACAACAACAACAACAACAACAACAACAACAACAACAACAACAACAACAACAACAACAACAACAACAACAACAACAACAACAACAACAACAACAACAACAACAACAACAACAACAACAACAACAACAACAACAACAACAACAACAACAACAACAACAACAACAACAACAACAACAACAACAACAACAACAACAACAACAACAACAACAACAACAACAACAACAACAACAACAACAACAACAACAACAACAACAACAACAACAACAACAACAACAACAACAACAACAACAACAACAACAACAACAACAACAACAACAACAACAACAACAACAACAACAACAACAACAACAACAACAACAACAACAACAACAACAACAACAACAACAACAACAACAACAACAACAACAACAACAACAACAACAACAACAACAACAACAACAACAACAACAACAACAACAACAACAACAACAACAACAACAACAACAACAACAACAACAACAACAACAACAACAACAACAACAACAACAACAACAACAACAACAACAACAACAACAACAACAACAACAACAACAACAACAACAACAACAACAACAACAACAACAACAACAACAACAACAACAACAACAACAACAACAACAACAACAACAACAACAACAACAACAACAACAACAACAACAACAACAACAACAACAACAACAACAACAACAACAACAACAACAACAACAACAACAACAACAACAACAACAACAACAACAACAACAACAACAACAACAACAACAACAACAACAACAACAACAACAACAACAACAACAACAACGACAACAACAACAACAACAACAATCACCACAACAACAACAACAACAACAACAACAACAACAACAACAACAACAACATCTCACGTTCTCATCTCGATCTCAAGAATAAAAGATTTTCAATCTCAGATCTTAGATCGGAGGAAAAAAAAAGCCGTTAGAATTGAGAGAGAACAAAAAATGCAAAAAAGTCTTTCTCAAAAATGTGATTTATTTGTAGCAATATACACCTGACAAGTGACAAGTGCATGTGAACTTATTTATAGGATGTGAAACACGAGATGACTATTCCATTTCATAATAAAATTTAGACAACGAGAAATTTTGAGGTAAATTAAAGGGAAATGATCCATACATAACATTTTTTTAGTCATACACAACACTGTATGTATTATATAATTATACAGTACAATTAAAACGTAGGTGTATGAAAAACATGACTGAAATCTTCTCTCTTTTTTTTTTCACAAAATTTTATATGTACACAGTACACACGTTAGCTTTTTTAGAAAAATAAACAATTTTTCTAGTTGGAATCTTTCTTGTTATGTTTTTCAGACAACAAAAAGGAAAGTAAATGTATACATTTTTTTTCTCTTTATAAAAATGTTATATTTATCTAAAACTGCAATGAACTAATTTTTAATTCGCAAATCACTTGTAATAAAATAAGTTAATTGGAACCCTTTTGACATTGACATCATTTTGATACCCGTCAATACCATTAATTCCATTTTGCTTAAATTTTTTTTTTTTTTTTGTAATAATAACATGTAGTTAAGTTACTAAAATAGTAAAATGATAATCATCATGTTTGACTTTGATATACGTACACTTGACGGGAAGAAACCAATATTAAGTGATAAAGTGAGTTTGTTACTCATATGATAACACTATCACAATAACCGCGCAATGTGACGGCAGTGGCATAGACGGCGGTGTGGTAATGGCGGCGATTGGTGGTGGTGATGGTGACGACTAGTATAGCTAATTGATGTAAAGATAACTGATCTAAAAAGAGTAATGGAGATTTTCTAGAAGATAAGGGACTAGTGGCACAAGTTAATTCATTAAGGGTAAAATGATCATTTCGCATCTAATTCATTCCAAAGAAGGAGTTCATTAAAGGTATTTCGGTCGATTAACAACTAACTTTTTTTCTAACTTTTCCGAAAAATGGAGGTGGGGAATTTTTATATAGGAGTAAAGATCAATGTAACCAACATAATGCATTATAAAAAAAAATTGAATTTTGTTATAAGGGTGATAAAATAGCTTATGGCCTCCTACAAGAACCATACTCTATCAAGTTAATACTTCAATAGCAACAAAATAACTATTGTGAAGCGAGATATGTCAATACTCAATAGCAAACTCGATGCAAGACGAAGTTCTATCCAATACAATTCAAACTGAAAAAGCATGTTATTGATGCATTTGTGAGCCAAGAGTTTTATTATTTTTATTTTTATTTTTATGTTTTGACAACATTTTTACTAGCATATCGCCATCAGGGCCAGAAACATGTGAAGGACAAGAGGGTATGGTATCTTTTTTTCACTATCAAAACTACCTACAACAATAACTAAAAAAAAATCATCCGAAATTATCAATGAGAAAACTTAACTTTGATGTGTCAAAACAATATGCACCTTACGTGTATATGTCAACTTAGGATGTGTTTTGCTACATCTTTTCGAGTATTTTTTTGGACATATTCAATGCTTTTCTTGACCTAAATTGAAAATCAAGATGTGCATATTAGTTGTTGGCTGGTATCATGTCCAACTGTGATTATATAACTACAGATACTTTCACTAGCATCTGTACCATATGTGTCAATTTAGGAAGTTAACTTGTCTTCTTATCAAGCATTGTAATCTCAGTTCAAATCACTGGTCGATGGACATCAACATACACTCGATCTTATTCAGAAGAAACGTAAAAGGAAAAAGAACATCATAAAACTGCTCATATTTTGTTATAAAATCACTAACTGAATACTTCTACCATAAAAGAAAATTGTAACCAATTTGTAAAGTGTCTCTGTTTGCAACTGAACGATAATCCAATAACAAAATTATTACTTTTGTGGTTGCATGATTTGCAATGTAACCCGAAAACTGCTAAATCCAATAACTACTTTGACCAAACTCTAAGTTACTAGAGACAACAAACAAAGTTTACCAACTTCAAAAAGGTGATTATATGATAATCAATGTTGTAAGCTGGGATCTTGGAATCATGAAGCAATATGTGTATGCTTTTAGCTTACATGGTGCATCTGAGTTGTTTGCAATACTAGAAGTGCAGATAACATAAAAACCGATCAACGCTTGACCCACTGGAAGCTCTTTCTTGCTTTGGCCTTACCAGGTTTCTTCCTTTCCACAATTCTCGAGTCTCTGGTCAAGAAACCAGCTGCCAAACAACACATATCACAAGTTACAACCATGCAAACTAGGAGTAATACTACCATAGTTTCAACCAGTAACCATTTACTTGAAAGTGGGTTGATTTGGGTTAGGTTCTCCAACTTTTCAATTAGCCAAACTGAAAGTTCAGCTAAGTGGGCCATTCATATCGAAAGCCACCAAAATTGTTCTTCAAATGTTTTCAAACTCCTAATTTGGTTTATTCAGACAAATCATACTTTTTTTATTGTTGTTGCTCTAATATATGATTTTATGTGTTTAATTCAAGAAAAGGGGGATCACACCTAAATAGTTTTGACTCACTATTCATCCACCAACACATCTAGTTAGCCACCTCTAGGCGCTCTAGGTGATACAATTCACATAGAGGAGAATAAGTTTACATATGGGACAAGAGGTGTTGAAGACACATGAACTGTGAACTTTATACCTAAAATGATCTAGCATGACAAATTGATCAACAGTCATAGAAAACGATAACCCTCTCACACAAATAGTTCGCGCTCAGATAATGTGTTATAAGCATATTGTATTGGATTGTACCTAGGTGTCAAAAACATGTACAAATGTCGCCAAATTTTTTTCTACATGAGGCACATGCTTTTTGACATTGCAACATGAGCACATGCTTTTTGAGACATGTTTATAAATATAATAAAACCTTTCGAGCTAAAACTCGTAATCACCTTCCAGTGTTGTAAATAACGGCCTTAACGGCCGTTATCACGGTAACAGAGGTCCAGCGTTACGCTAAGGGGGTTGGAGAGTAAATTTGAAGGTCTGAGTCAAAAAAGGTCCAATAACGGATTTAACAACCTTAACGGCCGTTATAACAGGATTTAACGGTCAAATAATGGATTTAACAGAGTTTAACGGAGCTTAACGGTCAAAAGACATCCTTTTTGACTAATTTTGTTAGGAAATTGCTAATATGTATATTTTTTATATAAATTCCTTTATATTTTATAGTCTCCGTTATAACGCCGTTATAACTCCGCGAAATGAGATTTAACCTTAAAGGTGGTCGACCGCCGAGTGACCGCCGAGTGTTATTTACAACCTTGCTACCTTCGTAACACTGATTTTCATTCAAAAGTTTTTCTAATTTATCGGTCCTTAATAACATGCATATTTAACATTTGATTGTGCCAAAAAAGTTATCAGGCCACATGCCAAAAAGTTTGTAAGCTATACGCCAAACCACATTGTTGCACTCTTAATGGGACAAAGGAACCATGATAACAATCAATATATGAGATTCTAATGCATTTTTCCAAGAAACTTAGCTATCATCCAAAACATATTTGATCAAATAACTACAGATAACCAAAAGATATGAGCACTAATTCCTTAGATATAACAAGCTACCAAAACTAACATGCATAACAATGTTCAAGTATATGCAAAACAACAATAATACCTTCTTTCAAAGGAGGACGGAACTGATCCGGTGCCCAGTTCTGCAATGCCCTACTCATGCCAAGACGGATTGCACCAATTTGACCTGTTTCATGCAATTATGAAATTTAGACTCAAGCCTCCAAGTGCATGGAATTACATAAATCATGTCCATTGTAATTAACAGAATTAGATTGGAGTTGGAGGGGAAAAAAAAGGAAAAAAGGTCCATTTTAAACCCGTTCACGATGCGACCTTTCATGTGCAGTAGCACAACTGAACAAAATGTATTGTATGTACATAACTAAGTAGTTAAGGACCAAAATTTCGGTGTTTCGGTCAAGGACTGGTATACGAAATATTGGTAATTTCGGTGGTATTTCGGTAATTTTAATATTATGTAAAATATTATATATAATTATATATATACCAAAAAAATCACAATTATACACAAATAGCAGTTATATTAATTAAATACTTAATCTAAATATCAAAAGTCAAGCTTAAAAGTGTCAATACTTGATAGATTAGTGTTAATACTTGCAAAAATTAGTGTTTCTTATGTTGTATTTTAAGTTTGGACAAAAATAAAATGTAAAAAATAAATAAAACCTGAAAAACTGGTATACCACCGAAATTTGGACCGAAATTTGACCAATTTCGGTGAGATTTCGGTAAATTTCACCGAAAATCTCGGTACCGAAATTTTGGACAGAAATCTGGACTGGTATACCAGTGGAGGACCGAAAACCGAAATACCACTGGTATACCACCGAAATTGACTACATAGGTACATAATATGCTCACCTGACATACCATCACCTTTCACAGTACAATTAATATCCAGAAGACCCAACGTTTTTGTCTCTGAGAGAGGACGAAGAAGAGCAGCTCGTTGATCAAGCATCGGAAAATAGGCATCAAACTGTTTGTCATTGATGACAAATTTACCATCACCTGGCTCAATCCAGACACGTGCAATGCTACATTTCCTTTTCCCTGTCCCATAAGCCCTTCCCTCACTATCAACTTGTCTAACTCGTGACTTGGCAATTTCCTCTTGCTTCTGTCGTTCTATGTCAGCTCTAGTAGACTTGTTAGTGTTCTTTTGATAACGCATATCCTCAATTGTGCTTAGTGGGGGCAATCCAGGGACATCATCTAGGTCCTTGAGGGCCATTAAACTGTCTAGCATGTCATCTGTGATTCCCGATGCAGCAATTAAATCACCAAATGCATGATCTGGACCTGCGGTCAAGAAATTTATGATTACAAAAAGTGTAAACAGAGTATGAAACAAGCATAGATAATAGATAACTAAAGTATAATTCGAAATAAAAACAACCCCATGTACTACTTTTGGGGCATTTTTACATTTGGATACCACATATTACTGTCTTTGGAATTATAGTTTCCAAATTCAGATTTGGAAGAAATACTTAAGCAATTGAAGTAACTACTTTTCAAAAACTAATTGTGAACCCGTGTAGCTATGAAGATATGATGGCTGACCAATTGTCCAAGGCGGTAGTCCATATAGTAGACAGAGAATTAGAGTGAGCGTGGTGAAAGGGCGTGGATTAATAGAGAAAGGGAGGGGGATGTGAAAATAAATCATGTTAATAATGAAGGGTGGAAACTTTTTAGAAATGAATGATGGAGATTGGCTTGGTCAACTTCTTAACTAAAAATCAACCACTTAAAAATTGGCAGGGCATACAACTTATATGTTTTAATAACTGTATAGATATGCTGGTCGAGGCTGAGATATAAACGAATACAGTTGATTATCGTGATTTGTAAAAACACATAAGTTAACACAAAAACTATACAAAAACGACTTTATGACATACAATATACATCAGGAAAAGGCTATAATGGCACCCAACTCCAATGTAAATTGTAAACAAATTTAGCAGCCTTTGCAATTCAGCATTGGTCAAATCATAACGCTGTATAGATTTGTACACATATACATCCCATTTGACCTTCCTATTTCCCCACTAGTTTTCTGCTTGGCACTCGGTCAACCCCAGATCAGCTTTGTCCACAAAAAAGGGAATTATAAAACTGCAACTATGAATCCATGGAGTGAACCTCCCATGTTGGATTTCCAATTATCATCTTCATCCTTTAGCACTTTATATTATTACACAATGACTTTAACTAATTATTAATCACAGCTGTATTAATGAATACGAATGAGTGAGAAGAAAGAGAGGAAGCACACGCCTTTTCACAAGCAAGATAGACCGACCCGTAAAGAATAAAACTTGTGGAAGTTTTGAAGCATGATTAATGATCACAGGATAGGTAAAAATGCGTCCATGATTAATGATCACAATGACTTTAACTAATTATTAATCACATTCATAATTGTATGATCATATTTATTTTGTATTTTATTATATAATTAATATAAATTCATTGTTTCCATTGTATCTATAATCAAACCATATATATAGTCATATATATAAGAAAGATAATGCATCTGATGCTGATGCAGTTACTTCACATCAAAGAGTAAAAGCAGGCAGGCACATCAAAGAGTAAAGTTAGGGGCACCATTCTTCCTGCCTGAACCGTACAGACATGTATGTATGTACAGTGGCGGAGGCAATGTACATAGATACAGTGGCGAAGGGAACACCAGACCTTAGTCACTACTCAGCACAACCCAATTTTGCAGAATATTTATTTAATTTCAAAAGTAATCCTAATAAATCAACCCAGCCCAACACATTATGTCCCCCTGTCCCTTGCTTCCGATAGATGGCTTTCTAACAAACCTTAAGACCATAACTTGAGAAAGTGAAATACCGACCTACCCCAAGTAATCACCCCAACTTCCTTAATTTTTATTTTATTTTTTCCTACAGAATGTGACATATCTCCTAAGTGAACACAACGCCCAAATCTCTTGCGTTCACAAGTCACCTTAGCGACTTAATCCACCAACAACTCATACAAAATTGTTTTGCTACTGTAAACACTTTTATTAACATCAACAAAGCTGTGCTTTTTCCCTGTGCATAGGTGCAGCTTTGAAGCTGTTTTACAGCGTTGTTTTAAAGCAGTTTCCCAATTGTTTTAGATGCATTTGTATAAATTACTATTAAAATAACCTTCTAAAAATAAATGCCCCTAACTCAAATTCATGGATCCACCACTGGGTATGTATGTATGTATGTATGTATAGATATCTAAGGTCGGATTCCATTGCAAAGGGGTCTTAATAGTAAATGTAAAAAACATCATAATGCTTCCACCTATCCCAGCTCTTGTCCGCCCAAAAGAATACATTGATACTCCCTAATTCATCAGTTTTTTTTACTCTTTGACACTCCTTTAGTAGCGCATCAAAGAGTAAAAAGGCAAGTGTCTGAAATTGTAAACCTCGAGTACTTCCTACGTCCTACTTCCTACTTCCTACCTAGTCCTTCACACTTACAACTTATTCTACACACATAACACACACACACACACACACATAGACACATATATATGCATATAAACTATACATAACAATGCAAGATAAACATAATGTCTAATATAGCATATAGATATAGATATACACATAATAGGAAGGAAAAAAAAAGGCATCAATGTATACCTTTGAGTACTTGCGTTAACGCATTCTCCTCGATCTCGAGTAACTTATCTTCCTCTTTACTAACCTTCTCATCATTATCATCACCATCTTCAACTTTCCCATCAAACCCGACAAATTCGGAAACCCCATTACCCAAATCATCACCATTATCATCATTACCAATATCAAAAATCTCATCTTTAATTTCATTTCCACCCTCCACAAATTTCCAAACATCATCCTTTACCCCTTCTTCTTTTCCTTTATCAATATCAAAATTCCCACCCATTATTTCTTTTTCAGATTTTTTCTCATCAGTTTCTTTAAATATATCATTTTCTTCATTTGATGGTGATACGATTTTCCAGATATCATCATCAGACCCATTATTATTTGTAGAAAAAATCTTGAAATAAAAGGAGGGGAGTTTTTAAAGGGTTTGTTTTGAATCAAATGATGATGTTTTGAAGAAGATGATGAGATTAAAGAAGGGTTTTTTAAGAAAGGAAGGGTTTTTGAGATTATTAATCGACGGCCAAGCATTTGGCCGGAATTTGCCTTTCTTTTAATTATTATTGGTTTCTGGGGAGCTTTTTACTCTGTTTCTGGTTTGGTTGGGTTTTGGGTTCGACTGACCTACAACTACAAGTGAGTGAATGTGAGGGTAATTTCGTAATTGGATCCTGTCTAGGGGTTTATTGGAATTAAAAAGTATTTTTTTTTCTAAACTTTTTATACGAGTAAATTTTTATTTTTTCCTCTCTTTTTTAAGTTATCATCATAAATCGATAATTTGTTTCAATTAGTTTTTTCTTTAAAGTGTAAATTACTATTGAATATCGAGAGTTTTAGTATACATTGTCTTAACTGGATTCGTACTAGAGAGTTAAATCATCTTATTATCAAATCTTTTTTTATCTGTAACTCCTATGTAAATATAAATAGTGTTTGCACGATGCATGTCTATAAATGATTAATATATTTAAGTTTTTGTATAGATCATTTCATAAATTTCTATTAGTATATGCAGCTAAGGGTGATGATGGCCGACAACCACGCTTTCACGCTTTAGGTTATCAAACACAATATAATTCATTGTATTGTAAAAACAAAAGTAAAAAATGTAGATTATTTCAAATTTCTATATACATTTTATTGTAAAAGCAAAAGTAAATGACATATTATTGTATAACTAAAAGGTTTGATTATTTAAATATTAAGACACAAATTACCAACTTAAATGAAGAATATAAGATACGATGATTTGAAGGAGTAATTTTTTAATAAAAGTTAAGGTACATAACATTTATTTGTAATTTAAAATTTTTGGATGCTAATATCATATACAAAATGCATTCAATCGGTACCATCAAATTCCACTTTTGAAACTACACAGTTTCCTCGGGATATTAAGTGAACGTATTTGAATCCATTCACGGACCACCTCAAGATGTTTAGGCTATCTTCAATGTTAAGGCCTCTCTTAATAAGGTCCTTCCTAAATCTCTTCCTCACATCTTCCTCATTGCCACGTCAGCTTTTCCCTCTTCAAGAACTACCCCTCACACTAAGGCATCTTCCTAAATCTCTTCATCACCTCTTCCTCAACAAAAAACATTAAAAAACTCCACCTCTCTCTCCCAATCTCTCTCTTCCGGACCCACCACCGCTCGTCCACCTTGTTCGGATTTAAGAATAGAGGGGAAAACGACGAGCAAGAACAACCTCCTAGCATTAACGTCATTTTGCGAACACCCACGAACTACCCCTCGACGAGCTCGTCAATCTTCTACTACGAGAGGCCTAAGGACATCCTTAGACATCCTTGAGTTGTCACATCATATCTTTACAAATCCTTAAAATCCTTACACATCTTTAAAATCGTTTAATTTTACCTTCAACCATACAAACATTCTTACATATCCTTACATTTATATACAAACAAAAAAAAATACTGTAGTATTGAAGATAGCCTAAGGGCATGCCCTTAGGTAAGGACATACATAAAAAAAATCTTTAGTTTTGGACAAGCTTCAATGGCAAAGGATATCCATGAACATCTAAAGGCATCTAAGGGCATCCAAAAACACCCCATTGGAGATAGCCTTAGCTAAAAATGTTCTCGAGACTTCTTGTGAGGATATCAAGATGTGCGGCGACCATGGTTTGACTATGTCCTTTGGGTGATGGTTTGACTAGGAGCTAATATGGTACAAAAACTTGCAAACATATGAAACATTACTATATTTTTTATGGAAAGTTTTGGCTTTGTGACCGTAAGATCAAAACAACAAACCGCGACTTCATTCTAGCCAAGTAGATAGTTATGTCGTAAATGTAGAATGATTTATCATGAGTCCTTGTGATAGTATATAAATAAGGGACTTTTGGGAATAACCATATAAATGTTAGTACAATATACATATCTGATATTAACTCTTGAAGTAAAACAAATAGCCCACTGCATATAGATGCAAAACTAGTGGGGCGAAAGAATGAATATATATGAACCAAAAAAGAAAGTAAAAGAACTGTAGGTTGATCATGGTTATGATTCGTATGGCTTGTGAAAAGGTATAATCTTCTAAGCAAATGTAGGCTTCTTGATCCCTCGGATATCTATTTTTCTGTATCTTGGTGATCATTGGTTGCACCCGATGCCTCATTGGTGGCTTTACCCTACAACATGATAATACCGCAACTTTTAAACCAGCATGAAGCATGTTGTCTTTTTGAATATTTCAAGAAACAGATGAGTGAAGTATAGAGGTAGTCAAGAACGCTAACCTTGTTTTTGTCACGCCATCCTAGTCCGAATGAAAGTAAGCCTGGCCTTTTTGTGTTGTTGTCTCTTGCAGACTCAGCACGAATGTTCCTATGTAGCATAATCACTCAAGTCAGTCACCATAGTGGCATAGTAGTCGGGGTTGCACAAATGCATATATGCATACACAGACACATCTGACCCGGTCCATTTCATTATTGGTTAGTCAATTGAAATCAAGCCATTCATAGGTAAAAGGGTCAAAATTTCAAGCCTTGAATAAATCTGATTGTTAGACACATAAAATATATATAACAATAAACTTTAACTAGTAACGCCATTTGTGACAGTAATGGCTTCTTCCATTATTTTTTTCTTTTTCTGTAGATTTGTCTAGTTATTTCCAGGGGTGGCCAATTTATATTTGGGTGATGTTCAATTTATAACAGGCCAAACGGGGTAAAAGCTAAAACATTTAAGTTCAAAAGAAAGGGTTAAATAGGCCAACCGGGCCTCCTATATCGCTTTAGTTAAAAAAAATAGATTAGATTTGTATACCATGTAATGTAATATTTTTAATCATATTGAACACAATAACTTTTACAAAAAAACAAGATATGAATTAATCTAGTGTTTGCAGTTTGGGTCAATGCAATCGACCCATGCTGACCGGCACTAAGATTACCCATTTCGACGAGTTACCCAACCCGCCTGACCCGTCCATTTCGACACTTCTAGCAAACTGATCAGAACCTTTATAGATAACTATACGATGCATTGTAAATGCCACTAAATTTGATAAATCAATAATGTTTCAAGTTCAAGGAATAAGTAACAAAACATATACCCTGGTGTTGGTGCTGGTGTTGATGTTAATGGTGCTTTTTCCTGTGCCTTAACTTGGCTAGAGTCGTATTGCAATGTCGCCTCTACCATAGATTCTGCCATTAAAGCCCTCTTTTCCCATTGAATAACTGAAGTCATAGCTTGCTCATACTTTTCCTGCATAGAACAAATACCAAACTGTGAGGTGTAACGGTAAATTGAACCTGATAAAAGCTTATTCACCTCATCAAACTTTTCTTTGTAATGGTTATTTGTTTTAAAAACTCAACATATGTGACCAACTTCCACCACATCACAGCAAAATTTCAGATAAAGTGTGGAATTGACAAATTCAAAGCCGTAGTAGAAGTCCAGATGAGTAGTTACCTCAAGTACACTCACTAAATACCTCTGAGCAGCTGCATCTCGCTCAGCAAATCGACGAGCATCTTCTGTGATCTTTTGTTCTTGTTCAACTCGCATTAGCACCTACATCAATATCCATAGTTATATAGATATGCAATGTTTTTGACATGGAAAAGCTGCAGTTCTATCTAATTGATTAATGTATTGATAGAAATCACAATAATATAAATGCAACTATTTGGACCTCAAGCATAGCTTTTTCCTGTTCTTTCTTATCGGCAAGAAGTTGATGCAGCTCAGATACCTCTTGTTCCATATACTCGAGCTTCATGACAAGTTAAGAAACCAGGAATCAATTTTTATTATTTTACATATTATTGGTGCCTAACATAAAGGGGGGCATATTATCATAAAGAAGAAATGCTTAAAATAGTTGCTAAGGGAATACCCTTGCGCTCAATTCCCGCCGATTATCTTGTTGGGCCATCTCCATGAGGGCTGTCTCCAATTCCTCAGCTCTGGCAAGGCACAAGACCTTTGTTAAGAGTCCATTGGCATGCTTTCATGTATCAGTATAGATAATGGGGCATAATCTATGCCGAGTACGAATGATACATTTGTAGAGGTGGCAAGATGGGTGGGTTAGGTAAGGCGCCACAATGGGTCACTTTCAGTACATGCGAAAACTGGCCAGCCAGGTTAGGTTGACCCTAAAACACTTTTTGTCCGTTTTTTTTTTTTGTAAGCACTTAATGCCTTAATCATGATTGCCATAACAATATTATGACAAAAATAGTCTTTATATACTTCGGACGACTTTCAACCACTTTCCCCTTTTGGTTGCAACTTTTTATTTGCCCTCCATTTGGCCTATTTGAGAATAGATACAACTCAATTCGACTTATTTATATGTAAATCTGTTAAAACTGCCACCTCTATGTTTCAGAAGATCTACAAACAAAGCTTGCTTGTGCACACGAAGAACTAGATATGTTGCAGACTCTTGTTCTATTGTAGATAGCTTATGAACTCGAAAAGACAAAGATGTATCTAATTTTGATAAAAAAAACATTTTTGCTTATGAGATCATTTCTTAGATTAAAACTACTTCTCCATTTCATAAAGTTCATCAACATTTTTGCTTATTTTACTTGCATCCAGGCTGTCTGCATAAAGAGTTTTAAATGGTCCTTGAAAGATATAATACTTCTTGAAACTGACCTAATTGTAGCAGATCTCTTATCCTCCAACATTGAGCACAACTGAGCCTTCAACCAGATAACCTGTACATGTACGGTGACATATAAATACTAGTAGTAGTAAACGTCTGTTTTACTTTTTGGCGAAAATAGAAAAATTTCACTATGATGTAAAGAAGAACGATCTAGAACATTCTAATGTCAGACCAATATTGCTAATGAGGATATCAATGGAAGAGGTGAATGCTGCATAACAAAACAGTCCTTAAGGTGTTCATCAACTGGCATTAAGAACATTTATGTAGTTTTGGGAAGCAGATATCTGTGGTACTACTAACTACATAGTTCTATAGAATCATCGACAGATGAACTAACTTGAGTAAATACTCAGATGGATTCAAACTATTCATATGCTCACAAACATACCTATATAAACATGATGCTTTGATTGACAGTTCTTGGTTTTTCTATGTATTATCTTAAACTAAAAAGTTAAAACAGATACCCAAAAGCTTCTTGTTGTGCCACTATTTATTCAACTAAATAAACATGTAAGAGTGTGGTAATTATGTATGTTATTGGTGACATAAGATTAAGCACTATCAAAAACTTAAAGGACAACAAAAGGGTTCTGACTGCAGTAAAATGCATACACAATACACAGTAATTACTAGGTATAATAGGTCCATGTGTTGAGGTTGAAAGAATATATATGTCATAACGCTCTAACCTGATCTTGAATATCTGGAAGAGAGTCTACTTCAGCAGCGAAGGGTTCAAATTTAAGAGATTCGTCAGGTTTAAGAGGAGACATCAAGTCTAAAGCATCTTTATCTAATTTTTTCATGTTCATCGTATATCTTGTTGTTGGTTCATGTTCATCGTATATTGATTGTTGGTTCATGATTGATGCATTTACGATTGATTGTAAGCATTGCATACATTGTTCATAATCCCTCGGTTGAGGAAGCAAACATCCTAGTGTATAGATGTATACACTTATCCTGTGAGATGTTGGAGACATGCCATCCGAGTATATAGACATATATATCTCGATGTTTTTGAGATACAGCCTTGTTCATTGTGATGACAGAAGGGTATCGTTGCATTGGTGACTTGAGGTCACGCATAAGATAGGCATGTTGGCTTATTTATGCATTCAGCACTTACTTTGATATTTACATCATTTGTGCACTCTTATTACACGCCTACTTACTTGTGTAATCTTGTTGTTGGACGATATTGTGTTGCTTAGAGGCTCGCTGTAAGTCATGTCTAGCCTCTACTCGTATATTGTGATTATTGTCGATGGTTCTTTATGGACCATTACTACGAACTCACCAACCTTGTGTTGACTATGCTTAGTACACTTTTCAGGTAACCAAGTTATTCCAAGGCATGAAGTATGATCGATTTGTTAGCTTGCTGTTGAA
>CM067171.1:93164067-93169212 GCA_034093135.1 Erigeron breviscapus | reverse complement strand
ACTCTTTGGCTATATGCCCAGGTTGGTTACATTTGAAGCACGCCCCGCATTGAAGGTGGGTGGGGTGGTGCTTGTTACATCTTTCACACAAAGGATGGGGTCCCATATATGCCTTCTTTACCGGCTCCACCGCTGCCATGACTCTTCCTAGGTTAGCATTCTTGGGGTTAAATCTCCCCATCTTCTTCACTCCACTACTCTCAGCCACCTTCTTTCTTTTGGATGATGATGCTTTACTCAAAACACCACTCCTCAACAAATCTTCGGTTATACTACCGGTTCGATTAATAGCCTCGGCCAAGGAAGTAGGCATGACCGAGTTAACAAGAGAGCGGACTTGTGGAGTCAAGCCCAAAACAAATTTATCAATGGCCCGGAGCTCGGGACTCACCAAATGAGGAACGAGGGTAGTCAAGTCTTGAAATCGTCTGATATAGCCTTTGTAATCCGCCCCATCCATTTTAAGATTGGCAAACTCTATAGTTAGATTTTGTAGTTCATAGGGCGGGCAGAACTTCTCTGTCACTGAGCTCTTGAAATCGGCCCACGGCAAGTTATAGGTCCGACCCAAGGTCATTTCAGCTCAAAGCATCTTCCTTGAACATACCAGATGCATAAGTAACCCGATCATCATATGTGCAGTGACTTCTCTCAATCACCGCCTCAATCTTCTCAAACCATCATATACAATCCACGGGACTACCCAAGCCATCAAACTCCGGTGCCCCACAATTCTTGAAGTCTTTGAATTGACACCCCTGACGGTAGACTCCCTGTTGATTATACATGGGAATATGGTTATCAACTTCCACTGGTTCCTCTCCATCCCCCACTACAACGTGAGGTTGGGCACCCCCGTTATTCACATTTTGCGGAACTTCAGCATTTTGGGGCTCATTAGGTTGTGCCCCATTGTTCCCTCCAAGAGATGCCGTGACCTGAGCAATTATAGTTGGCATGATGTTGGTGACCGTTTGAGTGATCACCTCTGCTAAGTTCGGCTCGGGGGCCTCACCACGGCCCCTACCTCGGCCTCCACCACGACCTCTACCACCACGGCCTCTACCACGACCTCTTTGAGCTACCGGTTGAGCTTCCGGTTGAGGTTCTTCCGAGTTAGCCCTATAATTTGTTCCGGTTCTTCTTGGTCTCGCCATTTCTATAAAATAATCAACACGTTGACCCGTTGGTTAATCTCAGAATGCTCACATGTGAGTCACACAAGTGGTCAATGCTCCCATGTCAATATAACATACTCATTTCATATCATTATGCTAAGGCAAGAGTGCTAGAATCATAAGGGGATTGTTGCTTATCATATCATCATGCTAAGTTCACTAAACTTGTTATTCATCGGTCCAATTACTCATGTTCAATACATCATACAATCAACAACTAACACAAATTATTCAAAGTATAATCCGAATTCGATATGCTCTCTAGTCATTGACCGGGTATGTATACAGGGTGTACCAATGGCTAACCCTCCACCCAATCAACTTCTATTAAGCATATCGGTTCCTTATTATACTCTAAGTCATGCATGTGCAATCCATGATGTCATTAACTTGTTATAATGTTGGGTAACCATAAAATAGTTGATTGGGCTCTTTTACGAATTCACAATGTACACTTTCTAGGGTTCACAGAATTCACGTTGCACATAAAATTCCTAACCATGAATGCTATATGAAGAGTTTTAACTTAAGCCATAGTCTAGGTCAAACCGCCTAATTCTCTACGACCACGCATGGGCCACCATTCTGTAACACCCCAAGCCAAGGGCTCGAAATATTACGGAAATCATATAGCACAAGGTGTGATTAATGTAGAACATGAACTAAATGCAAACAAAGGATCCAGTGAATCCATAAACAAGATAATTCAAGTACAGAAAGTATGAGAAACAAATAGTCATCAGAGTTTACAAAAGAACAACATCAAAAGATGACTATCGATCTAAGCATAAAACAAAAGTAGGCGATGAATCCTTGATTCATATAAGTCCAATGCCCGGGGTTCACAAGCTAGCAATCAGTCATACTCCTTGCCTTGGAATAACTTGGTTACCTGAAAAGTGTACTAAGCATAGTCAACACAAGGTTGGTGAGTTCGTAGGAATGATTCACAAGGAACCATTGCCATAAATCACAACACGTATAAGTAAAGGCAAACATAACATAAGAGTAGCCTTTAAACGTTACAATCTCAATCACAACCAGTTACAACATATAAGTAATGCGTGAAATAAATAAGCACAAGTGATGTCTATATCAGGGTATGTGCAACACGCATAATCATGTCATGATGCATATGAAATGTATGACTATCGATTCATCTATGCAACGATACCCACATGCCATCAGAATGGACAATGTGGCATCTCAAAATCGTCAAGATATATACGTCTATATACTCGGATGACCGTTGTGCATCTCGCACCAAAGAGTGTCTAGCGTGCTTCTCGCACCATAGACGTATAAGTAATAGTGCACACATGTCATCACAATGACCAATGTGGCGTTCACAATCTCGATTGACTACCAACCGCAATCTATATGTCTCTGATTCCAACAACAATCAAACAATCAACCAATAGCCTAAACAATACGTACATACACTTCGGAGGATTATACTTTCAACGAGTACTAGATGCTTATGTATAGGGTCACCCGCAGCCTTCCCACCACATCTAAAACCCTTTGAAGGCATAACCGACTTCCATGTATGCACTACTATCCTAAATTAATCAACCATTATCACAATCATACATAAATCAATCAAGCGTGTCATTATATCTACTAATTTGTTAACAAACAAATCAAACAATAAGACGGATGGTAAATCAAGAATCAAACAATCAACCAATAGCCTAAACAATACGTACATACACTTCGGAGGATTATACTTTCAACGAGTACTAGATGCTTATGTATAGGGTCACCCGCAGCCTTCCCACCACATCTAAAACCCTTTGAAGGCATAACCGACTTCCATGTATGCACTACTATCCTAAATTAATCAACCATTATCACAATCATACATAAATCAATCAAGCGTGTCATTATATCTACTAATTTGTTAACAAACAAATCAAACAATAAAGCACGTATGTTTACACTTTTTAGCCCGAATCTCAAATGAGTAGGGAGCTACGGAACTCACCTTGTTCGGCAAAAGAAGCTAGTATTGTTAATATAATATTATAAGCGAGTATTGGGCTCCACGCATCCACAACCTATCAATGCACATCATAATAACATAAATGTCAACTCTACAATCTTAAACAAGTTAGTTCAGCAAGTTTAAGTCGAGTCACAAACTCATAAACGCTTCTACAACTTTACCGAGTAAAATTAAGACACTTTGACTCAACATTTTTAGAAATGGGGAAAGTTTCATACAAATTGAATGTTATCAAAAGAAAATAGACTTTCTCACGATTCCAACGATAGGTCATATGACTTATTTGGACTTACGGATCAAAAGTTATAAGCATTTGAAAATCAGCATGAAGTTACTCAATTTTCGCGGCGTGAGACTTCCAACTCGCGACGCGAATGACAGCAGCTGCGCGACCCAGCAGGAAACAAGACGACCAAGGACTCCTCAAACTTGATTTTCAACCATAAATACACATACCCAAACACATTTGGACTCAACCCACATCACAAATCCATTCCAAACATCAATTTCAAGATCAAGATTAGATTTTAAATTTATTAAACCCTAGTTAAACCCTATTTCAAGTTTTGACTCTATTTGTGACCCGAATAGACTTGGGTTCGACCAGAACATGTAAGTAAACATAGATTGATGATTATGGGATGAATTTGACTTACCAAAATCTTCTTCTTGTGTTCAAACCCGAATTTGAGCCAAATGGGTAGAAAATCTTGCACTTTGAAATCCAAGTTTTTGATGTGATGAGTATGAGATGAAGATGATGATGATCTTGTATTGAATCAGTTCAACAACACTAAATGATGCAAGTGTAATGAGAGAAAGAGGGGAATGAGAGATTTTTGTGGTGTTCCTTGCTTTTGCTAGAGAGAAAAGAGAGAAAGAGGGAAAGAGTTGGTGAAATGAATGGAGGGGAGGGGTGAAGGGTGGCTAAGGGCTGATGGGTCGTGGATTTGCCCATGGGTCGACCCGTTTCCCTTTTCAAGTTAATTCACAAGTCTCCTTACATTGAATCGTACATTAAGTCATACACCCGACCCGTCAAGCGTAATACTTATTCATTTCAACCCAAAGTAAATCTCAATTATCTAATTAATTAAGATCGTTAGTCAAATTACACATAAAGTCAAAGGGTCAAATCTCACGGATGTTACAGAAAAAACGGATCCCAATCTTTCATCCCGAGATCTGGTAGAATTGAAATCGCCACATATAAGGTAACTGCCCACATTAAGATGCATGAAGTCCAAAATCTTAGACCAAAGGTCGACTCTTTCATTTTCAATTTGTGGCGCATAAACGTTCACCATATAGCACTCAAAATTGGTAGCCACCCACTTCCCTTTGACCACTACAAAATTATCAAACGCAAATCTGCCATTTGCAGTAAAAGCTTGGGGATCCCACATCGAAACAATACCACCCGAACGACCATTAGACAGAGATTCCACATAATCAAAGCAAAAATTACCCCAAAGAGTCTTAAGCCGAATTAAATTAGAAGCTGACATTTTAGTTTCTTGAATAGAAAGGAAATTAACACTATACTTTACCAGAATACGATTAAGAGACTTACGTTTATCTTCGCTTCCGGTACCACACACATTGATGGAAAGAACATTCATTGGAAACCTTTGTCAACACTCATCCCTTTTACAATATGAGCAAAATCCCTAGGGCTATCGTATACTACATAACCAATCGATCTCCCAGCTTTATGGATGCCGTTTGTTTTAGCAGATGAATCAGTAGAACCCAAAGAAGAACATGTCGACCCTTCCTTATGGAGTTGGGCATTTCTGACCAGGATATTAACAGGTTTATTATTACCCTGATAGTCCGACAGATTCAAATGCATACCCTTAACGAAACTGGATGCGCCAGAAGGTTCAGAAGAAGAGGCTTGATGAGGACGAGAGGGAGGAGGGCAGGACTTGGAAAGCTTTTGATCAACTGTACCTT
>CM067171.1:93114067-93159067 GCA_034093135.1 Erigeron breviscapus | reverse complement strand
AAGGCTTAGCTGGGTCGCGCCGCGAATTAAGGGAATCACGTCGCGAATTTTGTGTAACTTAATGGCAGTTTTTCAAACGCTTATAACTTTTGATCCGTAAGTCCAATCAAGTCATATGACCTATCGTTGGAATCGTATGAGAGTCTAGTTTCTTGTGATAACATTCATGAGAGATGAATCTTCCTACATTTCTAAAAATGTCGAGTCAAAGTATCTTGTTTCTTACTCGGTAAAGTTGTAGAAGCGTTTATGAGTTTGTGACTCGACTTAAACTTGCTGAACCAACTTGTTTAAGATTATAGAGTTGACATTTATGGTATTATGATGTACATTGATAGGTTGTGGACGCGTGGAGCCCAATACTCGCTTATAATCTTATATTAACAATACTAGCTTCTTTTGCCGAACAAGGTGAGTTCCGTAGCTCCCTACTCATTTGAGATTCGGGCTGAAAAGTGTAAACATACGTGCTTTATTGTTTGATTTGTTTGTTAACAAATTAAGTAGATATAATGACACGCTTGATTGATTCATGTATGATTGTGATAATGGTTGATTAATTTAGGATAGTAGTGCATACATGGAAGTCGGTTATGCCTTCAAAGGGTTTTAGATGTGGTGGGAAGGCTGCGGGTGACCCTATACATAAGCATCTAGGACTCGTTGAAAGTAGAATCCTCCGAAGTGTATGTACGTATTGTTTAGGCTATTGGTTGATTGTTTGATTGTTGTTGGAATTAGAGATATATGGAATGCGGTTGGTAGTCTGAATTGAGATTGTGAACGCCACATTGGTCATTGTGATGACATGTGTGTATTTTAGGTCTTATGGCTCGGTGTATTAACAATCAAGTGGCCCAAAATCGAATTACGATGAAAAAAAGTGGCCTTAACGGCCGTTAAATGAATTATTAGTGAGTTTTTAATTTTTTTCAAGTGTTTTTTGTGAAATAACTTGGAGTTTTTTGTGTTAATTCACTAAATATTATCATTATGAAGGTATTTAAGGTCTTATGGCTCGGTGTATTAACAATCAAGTGGCCCAAAATCGAATTACGATGAAAAAAAGTGGCCTTAACGGCCGTTAAATGAATTATAGTGAATTATTAGTGAGTTTTTAATTTTTTTCAAGTGTTTTTTGTGAAATAACTTGGAGTTTTTTGTGTTAATTCACTAGATATTATCATTATGAAGGTATTTTAGGTCTTAAGGCTCGGTGTATTAACAATCAAGTGGCCCAAAATCGAATTACGATGAAAAAAAGTGGCCTTAACGGCCGTTAAATGAATTATTAGTGAGTTTTTAATTTTTTTCAAGTGTTTTTTGTGAAATAACTTGGAGTTTTTTGTGTTAATTCACTAGATATTATCATTATGAAGGTATTTAAGGTCTTATGGCTCGGTGTATTAACAATCAAGTGGCCCAAAATCGAATTACGATGAAAAAAAGTGGCCTTAACGGCCGTTAAATGAATTATAGTGAATTATTAGTGAGTTTTTAATTTTTTTCAAGTGTTTTTTGTGAAATAACTTGGAGTTTTTTGTGTTAATTCACTAGATATTATCATTATGAAGGTATTTAAGGTCTTATGGCTCGGTGTATTAACAATCAAGTGGCCCAAAATCGAATTACGATGAAAAAAAGTGGCCTTAACGGCCGTTAAATGAATTATTAGTGAGTTTTTAATTTTTTTCAAGTGTTTTTTGTGAAATAACTTGGAGTTTTTTGTGTTAATTCACTAGATATTATCATTATGAAGGTATTTAAGGTCTTATGGCTCGGTGTATTAACAATCAAGTGGCCCAAAATCGAATTACGATGAAAAAAAGTGGCCTTAACGGCCGTTAAATGAATTATTAGTGAGTTTTTAATTTTTTTCAAGTGTTTTTTGTGAAATAACTTGGAGTTTTTTGTGTTAATTCACTAAATATTATCATTATGAAGGTATTTTAGGTCTTAAGGCTCGGTGTATTAACAATCAAGTGGCCCAAAATCGAATTACGATGAAAAAAAGTGGCCTTAACGGCCGTTAAATGAATTATAGTGAATTATTAGTGAGTTTTTAATTTTTTTCAAGTGTTTTTTGTGAAATAACTTGGAGTTTTTTGTGTTAATTCACTAGATATTATCATTATGAAGGTATTTAAGGTCTTATGGCTCGGTGTATTAACAATCAAGTGGCCCAAAATCGAATTACGATGAAAAAAAGTGGCCTTAACGGCCGTTAAATGAATTATTAGTGAGTTTTTAATTTTTTTCAAGTGTTTTTTGTGAAATAACTTGGAGTTTTTTGTGTTAATTCACTAAATATTATCATTATGAAGGTATTTTAGGTCTTAAGGCTCGGTGTATTAACAATCAAGTGGCCCAAAATCGAATTACGATGAAAAAAAGTGGCCTTAACGGCCGTTAAATGAATTATAGTGAATTATTAGTGAGTTTTTAATTTTTTTCAAGTGTTTTTTGTGAAATAACTTGGAGTTTTTTGTATTAATTCACTAGACTTTTGTGAAATAACTTGGAGTTTTTTGTGTTAATTCACTAAATATTATCATTATGAAGGTATTTTAGGTCTTAAGGCTCGGTGTATTAACAATCAAGTGGCCCAAAATCGAATTACGATGAAAAAAAGTGGCCTTAACGGCCGTTAAATGAATTATAGTGAATTATTAGTGAGTTTTTAATTTTTTTCAAGTGTTTTTTGTGAAATAACTTGGAGTTTTTTGTGTTAATTCACTAAATATTATCATTATGAAGGTATTTTAGGTCTTAAGGCTCGGTGTATTAACAATCAAGTGGCCCAAAATCGAATTACGATGAAAAAAAGTGGCCTTAACGGCCGTTAAATGAATTATTAGTGAGTTTTTAATTTTTTTCAAGTGTTTTTTGTGAAATAACTTGGAGTTTTTTGTGTTAATTCACTAGATATTATCATTATGAAGGTATTTAAGGTCTTATGGCTCGGTGTATTAACAATCAAGTGGCCCAAAATCGAATTACGATGAAAAAAAGTGGCCTTAACGGCCGTTAAATGAATTATAGTGAATTATTAGTGAGTTTTTAATTTTTTTCAAGTGTTTTTTGTGAAATAACTTGGAGTTTTTTGTGTTAATTCACTAGATATTATCATTATGAAGGTATTTAAGGTCTTATGGCTCGGTGTATTAACAATCAAGTGGCCCAAAATCGAATTACGATGAAAAAAAGTGGCCTTAACGGCCGTTAAATGAATTATAGTGAATTATTAGTGAGTTTTTAATTTTTTTCAAGTGTTTTTTGTGAAATAACTTGGAGTTTTTTGTGTTAATTCACTAGATATTATCATTATGAAGGTATTTAAGGTCTTATGGCTCGGTGTATTAACAATCAAGTGCCCCAAAATCGATTTACGATGAAAAAAAGACCTTTAACGGTCGTTAAGTTCTGGAAAAAAAAAGGTAGATAATTTGGAACCGATTCCAGGAACCGGTTCGGAACCGAACCGATTCGGAACCTATATATCGGTTCCATCGGTTCGGGTTTTCAAGACCAAGAACCGGTTCCGAACCGGTTCCGGTTCTGGTCAAAACCGATTCCTATTTGGTTGACCAGAACCGGTTCCGGTTCGGTTCCGGTTCCACCGGTTCGGTTCCTATGCCCACGACTAGCTCCACTTAAGAAAAAGTGCACCGGCTTAAAATTATTATGAACTTAGGCACCGGTTTGCATTGGATGAGTTTTAAGTCAACTAAGGAATTTTATAATATCGATATTATTTTCTTAAAAAGTAAAAAATTTTATAACATCGATCGATATCATTTTTTTATAAACTTATTTTGACAAAAAGTATTTATTTTCTATTTTATTAAGTTTGATTTAACATGTCTATTTTTATTTTATTAAAAATATAAGTAATTTTATTAACGATTGTTTATCAATATTAAAGTTTGGTGGGGTTTTGGGGTAAATATATGTTTTACATAATATTGTCTCTGCTTTGTGATATTGAAAAATATGTTTTCATTTATAAATACATTTGGTTGGTTTTAAAATAATTTTTTTGTTGAAAGTTAACAACATTATTTTTGGTTGAAGTTATAAGATTAATTTCAACCATTATCATGTGTTAAGTATTATTTTGGGCCTTATTCTTTCTTTTTAAGTGTTTTAATTTATGTTTATGAAAATTGAGTTAACTACATAAAATGCTAAACCATTAAAAAAATATATTACTTGAGAACAAATGAACACTAATTTAAACAAAACATTTCATGGATTGCCAAAAACTATTTAAAAACAAACACTAATCAAATTTAATGATTAATACGTAGCTATATGAAATTTGTAGCGTCAAAAAAAATTTATACAAAGGTCTACGTATTTTTCGTGTTTCTACACGGGTCTACATCTAGTATCATATGAAATCAAAATGTTTTTCACAATTTCTCTTACCCCGCCCCCAACCTTCACAACGCTCTTTTATCCAATCATGATGTGACAGGTGTCACTTCTTTTGTAATTAGCATCAATCGCTTTGTCTCTTTGTAATTCGCACGCCACTAATCATTTCCCAACTCCCATGCATTAATTACACCCCCATGCATTAATTAATGAATGTTCTCTCCTGCTTTTTTGGATTTCCATGCATCATTGTTTTGCTACATATAATGAAAGTTATCTTCTTTTTTTCAACAAAAAAAACAGCGTCATAATGAAAATTATCATAAATTAGAAAATCTAAGGTAAGTAGTACTCGTATTGAATTATGAGTATTAACGGCATTTTCAGCTTTATAAATGAGCAATGCTACGATAAATAACTTTTTACACATGTAACATGTGAGATGATCCGATTAACATATTTATGAGTTAATTAGTGAAAGTTATATTGTAAAAATTTGTTTGTAAAATATTTAATAAACCTACAATTATTCTTTATAAAAAACAAGTTCGTTATTCGTTAAATAAGAAGGGAATCATTTGAAGTTTTTCTATTTGGAATCGTGTTAGGTCTAATTCCTATTACTTTTTGGCTGGATTGTTCGTAACTGCATATTTACAATACAGACGCGGCGATCAGTGTAACGCATGCTCCTGTTCCGCGGTTGGTGTTATATATAGAAGTTCTTGGTTGAGAGTATCGGGTCTTCAATTAGGGCTGATCTCCTCAACGCATCCGCTGTTCGTTTCGTTCCTGTTCTTCATTTCCTTCTTATCGAAAAAAAGGTGGCTTGCTTTTCCAAATTGCATTTTGGCCTGCGGTAATGTAATCGAGATTTTCAAAAAAAAATTTCTATGAAAGCAAGAGAGAAACTATATACGAAAGAGTACGATAACAGGCCTTTCAGTGCCATCGAAAGAGCCTAACGCCTATATCCTACCAACCCCAATCTGCACGTCCGAAAGGGACACACGGCTCATCAACTTGAAATTCCGGGGGAACCGTATGTCCGAACAGGCCTGGAAAAAGAGGTAAGGTCTCGCTTTCTTTTTCCACTCATCGGCCGGTAATACCCAATTCGCGTAAAGAGAGGGCGCCTTACTAAATAGGGGCACTTCGCCACGGAGGTCAGTTAGAAGCTTGTAAGTTCTGCTTTAAGCTATGGGCTTCCCTAGAGGGATGAGGTGGTCGTACCGCTTCTGGGACCACGATATGCACGTACGGAAGGCACGGACTCCGCGAACGTCCCTAGCCCCCTTTACTAATAAGGAAAAGAAAGCCTCAACCAGAACCACATTCCTTTTGCGTGCGGATGTAGCTTTTTGAACGCTGGTTTTAAGAATGAGTGGTTGCCCTTCTCCGACCCTTACTGCCCAACCTGAGAGTGTAGATCATTTTAATTAGTCAAACACAAATATAATAAAATAACACCATGACTTCCAACTTTGACCAGCGGGGGTATCACTTTTTCGTGATAAAACAAAGATAGCAAATAACAATATCAATATCAAACAAATGTTTTTGTTTGGACCAAGGTTGTAAATATCGTTTTCGGTATCGTTTCAGCCGACCCCTGATAATCGATATATCGGATATATCGGGAATATATCGGATACCCTAAATTGTAAAGGAATTTATCTAAAATTTATATGTATACTAACAATATATACAATTTGACATAAGTTTACATACCTTTCAAAAAAAAAAGTGAAGAGAAAGCAATGAATAGAACTATGGAAGTCAGAAACCCTAATTTTTGTTTTAACGAGTTTTCAAAAAAAAAAGTCAACTTTTTTTGACCGAAATTGACCGAAATGGCCGATATTGACCGATAAGTGCCGAGCTTGACCAAAATTTGACCAAAGCGAGAAGTTGGCCCGATAACCCACTTTTCGTATCAGTTGAAGGTCGACATCCGATATATCGGCCGATATGGCCGATATTTGCAACACTGCATATAATACAATTACACATGACCTTAATTGATACATATATGAGGCGATTCTAAAACAAAATCCTATTACCAAGATATAACATTGGAGATGCATGTTTGAGAATTACTTGAAAGCCTGAAGAATATGCTAAAAAAATTGAAGTTCTAAAAAACAGTACTCGTAAAAACAGAGTCAAGCATGTTTACCAAAATGCTATAACCAAATTAAAACTACTAAAACTATAACCTAAGGCCACTCCTTATAGGAGCCCTATGTTTACCCTATTTTTTCACTATTCACCAGTTTTTCTCTCTCCTAAAACACCCCAAGAACACCACCTCCTTATAACCCCTTATTCTTCCCCTATTCTTCCTCTCACATCACGTTGAACGCGCATCTAAAGTTAGAAGAATCCCCCCCAGACTCCGCCTTGGACGCACCCCGTGCTAATAGCGTCTTCCCCTCCAACGCGTCGGACGGCGTCAGATGCGGGGAAAGAAGTGCTATAAGGACCGGCCTAACGGTATTAGTATCTAATCGAAGTACTCTCTAGTCTTTACTCGATAAGAAAGTACTATAATACATGCATTGAGGTAACATTTTACCAAAAAAAAGTTGAAAGGAAAAATTACCTTATTAGAATAATATAGTGGAGTTCTTAGGGGGTGTTTGGTTCATGGAATTCTTGGGAATTCCATGGAATTGGAATCTAAATTCCATGCTTTACCTTGTTTGGTTGGGAAATATGATGGAATTGGAATGTAAAACTTTCCTTCAAATTCCTTAATATACAGAATTCATAAATCCTTCATTATATCAATGGAAAGTTTTAATTCCAATGGAATTGAAAATTTTGACAAAAATAACCCTCTTTTACAATTAAACCGTATGTTGTATTCAGCCTACCTCTTTTCCTTTTTCACCATGGCATCTTCTCCACTGCTATAAAAGTATCCACTATTACTGCTGCTTATCGAAGTAACGGTAGTCACCACCACTGTTGCTTATTGAAGTAACAATCGCCGCTGACACTTATCGGAGTAACGGTAGTCACCACCACTGCTGCTTATTGGGGTAACAACAACCACCACTGATGCTTATCAGAGTAACAACCACCACCGCTGCTACTTAATCACGGCTATCGAAGTAACAACCACCATAGACAGCGATCGAAAAAACCTTAAGGACATGATAAAAATGGAGAACGCCGGTAAAAGATAAATAAGGGTGAATTTTTATTTTTTTTTGATGTGGGTGTTGTTCGGAAAAAAGACGGTCGGAATAACAGACGGGGTATTTGTAGATTTGGACGGTGAAAAGAATGTTGATTGGGTTTTTTGCGAAAAGAAAGAAGAAAACAAGCACGTCAACTTTAACTAGCTTAATATTAATTGTGGGAGAATTAATTAGACCAGAAGGTGTGGTGGTGTCTTGCGAACGAAAGTAGCAGCCGCAAAACAAGAACTCGACTCTTGGTTTCTTTTGATCGAAAGCAGCAGCCGCAAGAGACAAAAGAAAAAGGCTTCTTGTCTTTACTTTTTCAAGCAACAGCCATTCGAACTCGACCGCAACATCATTCACTCATGAGGTGAAACAATATGTGGCGGTTGCTCAAAAACCAAAACCAAAAATCGGGTCCTTTGGATCCGCAAGAAAAAGTCGGGTTCGGAGATTTGAACCCGCATCTTCAAATATTCAATCGATTCAGTAATGGTCGGTGGTCAGTTGTTCAACCAATCTCTTCATTTCCATGCCATAATTCATATGGTGTCTTGTCAACCTTCTTGGTTGGAACCATATTGAGAATGCGTACAGCAGTCTCAAGAGCATAATCCCAAAACGAAAATGGGAGAGTCGTAAGGGTCATCATAGATCTCACCATGTCTAGCAAGGTTCGATTTCTCCTTTCAGACACTCCATTATGTTGAGGAGTGTATGGAGGAGTAAGCTGTTGGACTATTCCACACGCTTTCAGATAATCCTTAAACTTTTGGCTTAAGTATTCACCACCTCGATCCGAACGAAGAATCTTGATGGTTTTGCCGAGTTGATTTTCTACTTCATTTTAAACTCTTTGAATGTTTCAAACACTTCATGTTTATGTTTAAGCAAGTAAACATAACCATAACGACTGAAATCATTCATAAAAATGATAAAGTAGCTAGCATCTTTCCTTGACCATGTCTAAATCGGCTACATACATCCGAATGTATTAGTCAAAGTAGTTCCTTAGCCTTTTCTGATTTTATGCGAAAAAGGTATTCTTGTCATCTTGCCGAAAACACAAGATATGCATTTTTCAAATGATTCATCATTTGATTGTAAGATCCCTTTACGTTGAAGTCTTTCAATGCTTTTCTTGCTAACGACAATTCAAAAGACACGCATTTATCAAATGATTCATCATTTGATTTGTAAGAATTCTTCACATTTAAGACTTTTAATGCGTTTCTTGTCAAAATTAAACAAGATGACAATGTCAAAGATAGATAGAGTCCAAGTTAACTTGACTTTTGCTATTGAATTATCATTTGAATCTCATCAACACTTATAATTCAGTTAAGAAGATACTTGAAGAACTGGTTAAACCAACTTGCTTCTTCTTCTTGTTCAACTCAGCTAGATACTTAGGACAATTCCTTTTCCAGTGTCTCACTTTAGCATAGTGATGACAAGACTGGTCTTTAGCCGTATGCTCCTTTTTCCAAGGGGTCTTTTAAGGTTTTGAGACTAAATACTTTGTTTTCTCTTACCAAAGTTCTTGCCCTTAGCTTTACGGTTGTTTTGCTTTCTAAACCATTCCCCCCTTGATCATAAGAACTTGGGGTATCTCAGATTTCTTAGGAAGGTTTTCCTCATACTCAATCAACTTGATTATGAAGTCCAACTTATGCTATGCAAATTGTAATTGTGCACAAACTTCTCAAAATCTTTTATGCCAATAAAAATCGGCAGAAGATACGCATAGTTTAACCTTTCCAAAATGCTCAAAGTAACTCTTCATCTTGAGTACACGAGCATTCACCGGTTTCCCATACTCGTGTTCAAGTTATGGAGTGACTCAATTAGCTCAAGTAATTTCAACTCCAACTTGTTTTCCATACATAGACTTGAGTTATTTGATCATATCACACGGATTTTGCAATCCGAATTGCTTTTTGAAGCTTGGGAGACATGCTTCTAGCATCAAATAAGCAACCTCAATATGTCTATAGTACTGAGTATTTTATGCTTCCAACTGCAAAGCAGTGGCACTCGCATTAGGAATAGCGATATCTGAGTTTCAATGACACGGGTTTTCTTTTCAACTTTTAGAACAATTCTCTATTGACAAAACAGCCATTGAAATTGGTTTTCTAAAGTTTTCCCTTTCTAGCATCGACCTAAAAGCCGATTGGTGTATGTTTTGTGAAGGATTTGTTGCCTTTTACAAAACAGATTCAAGTTCAATTATCGGTATTTTCGATAATTAATCCTTAAGAAATCAATTACCCAATGTTTATAAAATAAACAATTAATTTCATTAAGGCTAGGATCCAATTGACATACAATCATTTCATCAGTTGATCTGCTAGAAATGATTGTACTCAAAAGGTAAGTGACGAGCAGTAATTGCATTACATGTGCAATTCCTAGTAAGAATGGGACCTACAAATGACACTTGATTCATCAAGTGATTTGTAGTCATGTTTTGTCCCATCTTTTGCCACGGGTCAAGGTCTCACCGCTTAACTCGCTTTAAGTCGTCCAACCAAGAACGCGCAAATTTGTCCACCACTGTGTACCAGTGAGTGGGATTTGCCATGCAACTGCCATTTTACCACTGTGTACCAGTGAGTAAAACAACAGCCACAAGTGTCCTTTACGAGTTGGATGGCAATGACTTAAGTTTATTGGGTCAATCAATTTGATGTGTGATCAAAATGTTATGTTTGAAGATTCATGCATATCTCCTAAACATAATTTGTTTATAAAACTCATTTTTATTGCCTTTAAATACAAAAGAGCTCGGTAGCTCCATTTGAACGCACAAAGAAGCGCAAGGGCAAAGGTTTGCGATGAACGCAATTAAAACCCGCCCTTTTAGGAGGCTAACGCACTCCGACTTATACCTCTCTTAGAGTTTGTTCAAATGGGTGAGCCGGTGTATCCTTTGATTTTTAGGGCACCAATTTTATAAACAAAATCTTATTTCGATAGTTATTAGTCAAGTTTATTTTTCCAAAAACAATTTTGCACACAATTTTCATAAAAAGGCAAAATTAAACTTACTAAATTTACAACTTAACAATTAAGGTAATCAACCTAATTTTGGTCACTATGGTATAAGATTGACTCCTCTTTCATATGGAAAGAGACCACATGCATCAAGTTGCCTTGATTGCGTAAGCCAAAATATCTATAACTAATTTATCTACCATAAATAACAAGATGCTGATCTGGAAAATCCAGCAGCTTCACGACCAAATCTGGCCCTGAAGAAGGCCGAACTGGGCTTAGCACAAAACATAAAAGTTGTAGCCCTATGAGTCAAGCATCTACTGTAAAGATTTCAGCTTCCAACTCCTTACGGTTGATAAGTTATGATTTTTTTAGTGAACTGGTGTCAAACAGGAACTTTCACAAAACATAATCACATTGTCACACAATTAGTTATTCAATTATCTAGCATAATTAACCCTAATTGATCAAGATTTCATATCAATATATCTAAGTAATAATCATGAATAATTTGCATGAAAAATTCATGATTTTTACTTCTATTTAACAATTAAATAATTAAAAGGTACATCATAAACGCATGCAATTATCATATAATAATGCTTAAAGATCAAAACTTGGAATTAGGGTAAAAAAATTTTTTTTTTTTTTTTAATTTCAGATCTGATTTCGAAAATAAAAAAAAATTATATATATTTTTTCCATTATTTTATTACAATTAAACAAATTAATTAATAAAATAATCAAAAGAATTACATAAAATTCTAAAAAATATAAAACCCTAACCCCCCTTCAAATTTTGATCTTTTTGGTAATTAATCATCACATAGTAGGCTCGTGATACCACTGTTTGGTTATATAACAAATTATCAAATTAAATCACAAAGCACGCAGCGGAAGATTTAAACTATGCAACTAATTAATTAACCAAGGAAGAAAACATGTACCTTTAATTGTAGATGATAAAGTAAGAAACTTTATAATAAGGTTTAAAATAAAACCTCTCTACGATCGCACACACGACACGTCAAACAATATCCGGAGATTGCTAGATCTTGAATCACCAAAGCCAAAAGCTCAAAGCTTGCCTTTTAATTATTATTATTGTTCGAATGGTAAAACAAGAACAAAGAGATTAACTTCGTTCTGTTTGACTTGCTTTGCACCAATGAAAACCAAAATTCTAATTAATTCTTAGTAGCAAGTGCATAAGAATGAAAAGGTGATGTTTTGGTTTTCTTATCTATTCGACAATATAAACGAATATGGAGAGAATGGGTTTTTCGGATTTTGTTTTCTGCCGAGAGACTCAAAACCCAAAGAGATTATTTTATATGTTAGGGTTTTATTATTAGGATATATATAGGGTATAAATATATTCCTAATAACTTAACCTTCAAGCTAACACATTTTGACTTGGACTAGGGTTTAATTAATAATTACATTAATTATTAAATTAATATTTAATAATTAATAATTCATATTTATTAATTAATAAATAATTCTAATTAACATATCTAGTTAATAATGTCCAATTATCATTTCTCTCAACTTGGTGATTATAAATATGTAGATACAATATATACATATTACCGGATATCTAAGTGTCAACGCGTGTGACCCCGTAGGCTTAAATACTTTCCGGACATACGTTCATTTTTACGTGATCATATACTAACACTTTGGATCCGCAAGAAAAAGTCGGGTTCGAAGATTTGAACCCGCATCTTCAAATCTTCAATCGATTCAGTAATGGTCGGTGGTCAGTTGTTCAACCAATCCCTTCACTTGGAGATGATAATACTCCACTTAAGGATGTCGATGCTTTTTATGATTTTTGGTTCAGTTTCAAAAGTTGGAGAGAATTCCCTCATGAAGATGACTATGATCTTGAACAAGCAGAATCACGTGATCATAGAAGGTGGATGGAGAGGCAGAATGCAAAGCTTTCAGAGAAAGCAAGAAAGGAGGAGCATGTGAGAATACGTTCTCTTGTAGAGAATGCTTATAAACGGGACCCACAAGTTATAAAGCTAAAAGAGGCTGCAAAAGCCGAAAAACAGAAGAAAAAGGAAGCCAAGTTTATGGCGAAGAAACAACAAGAAGAGAAAGCAAAAGTCGGGTTCAAGTCTGTGAAGCCGCAAGAAAAACAAATCCTCCAACTTGAGGGGGAGTGTTCGAGAAAGAAATATTCCTTGGCAAGTTGGGAGTTCGTAACCTTAACCTTCCAACTTGAGGGGGAGTATTGGTAAAACCATAAAAAGGCGGTAGCTCAATACCTCAAAACCAAAAGTTACCATGTCTAAAAAGGCGGTAGCTCAATACCTCAAAACCAAAAGTTACCATGTCTAAAAAGGCGGTAGCTCAATAGCTCAAATCAAAAACCAAATCAAAACCCCAAAACAAACAAACCAACCAAACAAACCACATGATACCCTCCTATATTTTTTTTAGGGGGAGTATAGGCTCAGTCAATCAAACCAAAGGCTACCATGCACGAAGGCGGTAGCTCAAATCAAAAACTACCATGTCCGAAAAAGGCGGTAGCTCAAATCAAAAACTACCATGTCCGAAGAAGGCGGTAGCTCAAATCAAAAACTACCATGTCCGAAGAAGGCGGTAGCTCAAATCAAAAACTACCATGTCTGAAGAAGGCGGTAGCTCAAATCAAAAACTACCATGTCCGAAGAAGGCGGTAGCTCAAATCAAAAACTACCATGTCCGAAGAAGGCGGTAGCTCAAATCAAAAACTACCATGTCCGAAGAAGGCGGTAGCTCAAATCAAAAACTACCATGTCTGAACGCGGTAGCTCAAGTCAAACTCAAAACCAAAGCCAAAAATCACCACAACCAAAAAATCGAAACCAATTCAAGTTGAATTTCGGTAATCCCGATATTCAACTTGAGGGGGAGTGTTAGAATTAAGTTTTGGATCTCAACTTCGGCCCCAAGTTTTCATATCAAGGCCCGGTCCAGATTGTGTTGCCCTAGTTTTATTTCCTTATTTACGTATCAATTCCATAGTATAAATAGAGGCATAAGTTGTAATCAAAAATCATCTCAATATCAATACAAAAATCATCTTTTCAATTTCTGTTTGTTAACAAATACACATGTGTTTAACATATTTTACATTTTCGTTAAATTTATATATGACTTGTAAATTTTGAGGTGGTGTGTTCCTAAAATCTTGATGTTGCAACAAAAAAATCTGCAAGCAGAATTAAGCTAGTAGTAAGTATTCAATATTTTAGACTTTCGATTGTAAAAAGTGTGGAAAATACTATATATTTTGGTTGTACAAGCTAGAAAACTAGTGATTTTTGCTTGTATAATATACAAAAAACATGACTTGTGATTATCAAAAGTTGGAACAACACTGCATATTTCAAGTTATTTGTGGCGAAAATAATTTAAAGATATCCAATGGATGTCCATTTATCCATTTCATCCATTAGATATGGATATGGATTGATGAAAACTTTTACAATATAGATATGATATGGATATGGATATGATATGATAGAAAAATAAATAGATATAGATATGGATATAGATATGGTTATAGATATGGATATGGATATGACGATATCCGACCCATATTCAATCTATTGCCATCCCTAATACTCTTGGTAAAGGAGAGTATAGCGATCACTTTGTCAACTAAGAAAATCACTTAAAATTTGTAAGTAATATATGAAGACAGAAAAATATATATATTTTCCTAAAGATTATTAATACTTTCCAAAATAACAATCAAATATCTATAATCTATAATCTTAATCTTATCTTATCTTATATATATTAGTATAATTGACCTAACCTTGATTAAACGGTCATAAATCTTGATTCATCTTATGCTATTTAAAAAAAACCTAGACTTTTATATAGTTTAAAAGAAACAACTTGATATTGATTAATTAAATTATTCAATAAAAAACATATCATAAATTTATATTATACTTTTTAAAGTCACTTTTTTGATAGTTTTTTTACATTATATTATTTCTTTTTGTTTTATGCCGTACATTTTATAAAATTATGAGTTTATATCGGATTTTTATCATATAACGTAATAAATATTGATTATAAGTATTTAGTTTGCATCGTTAGTATCTTATAATATTTAAAATAAAAATATTACCGATATGTAAATGGTGCCTAAAATAATTAAAAAAATAAAAGATTGTAAAAATGACAACATCACCATTTTTCAATATTTTTAGTGAAAGGTAACTTTTTTACTCAAATTTCCTAATAAGGAACCTATTTAGTTTTCGTCTATCAAAAGATTTCATTTTTAAAAATTTCTTAATAAAAGGAATATCGTTAGTTTGTTAATTGTTAAATTACGCTATTTGAGTAAATCATGTAAGCTAAGATCCCCTTTTCTGCAAAAATTTCCCTCCCTCTTCTTTTCTTCCATTGTAAAAATCCGTATATGAACACAAGAAGCACAATAAGGTACCAAATACTCGTTCTGTAGTTCTACAATGGCTACTAAGCCATCTTCCAGTTCCAGATTAATTATCTTAATCTCTTTAGTTAGGACAAAGTCTATGAATAATGAATTTTTCTATTAGTAACTCATTCTTTATTTCTGCAATGCCTACTTATACATCTTCCAGTTCCAGATTCTTTTTCCCTTTATTATAAGTCGTGTTATGGTTAATAAGTTAAGAATGGTGAACACATTTTGAGGTGGCAATTTCAGCATCAGTTAAGAATGGTGAACACATCTGTTTCTGTATCATTACCGAAAAGAAGTTAGCCCGATATAGCAGCTGAACAATCGACCAAAATACAAATAACAGTTGTAATCCGTCTCACTTTATTCATCTTTCCAGGCGAGTGTCCTTCAAGCTTATTATACCTTTGGTTTTAGTGGTACACAGTATGCAAAAAAGTAGTTTCCTGTATATGGTGACCGAAACAAGTATTCATGGGCTGTTTAACTGTTTTGGTCAGACTTGACAATTCAACTTCTCCCATGTCGCCCATTTACCCAACCTGATTGACCCGGTCATCTTTTTAAGCAAAGTTTTGACACTTTAATACAACACAGATGTCAACAGAAGCACGGCAAAGGCTGAGTTTTGTTCTTACAGTTAGTTTCCTCATTACTGTTGTCTTTGTAGATGCAATACCACCCCATGCTTAGAAGAACGTTTCAACACCGACCATGTTGCCCATTTACCCAACCTGCTTGACCCACCCATCTATTGCCTCTTTGTTGTCACAATGAGAAAGTTCACTTATACTGATACATGTACGTACCTCCCATTAACATCTTCACCAGTAGAAATTGACCATAGCCTTGGTGTAAGATCATAGTTCTATACATGTAAAACGCTTAGTTTCAAGGTTACCATTACAACTTTCCTTTCATTTATATTCTGTTCAAGCAAAACATAATGCACATATGAGACTGGACAAACTCCTTGTAATCTCTTATGTAACAAACCCTCTCTACCATTCTAGAATGACAAAGCTAAATCGTTCAACGGCTTGGAGCCACATATATAATTAAGACTGACTTGGTATTTTTGGGTCAACCAAATGACCTGCAAGCAGAGAAAAGCTTTGTCCAGATTGTTACAACTGAGCCCAGGCATTGATAACACTCTAAGCTCATTTGACCAGCTTACTGTCGCTTTTACTTTCTGCCCTGTTTTCAAGTGTACATTTAACCGGATTACCTTACGATTACACCAGGTTGATTATTTAGGCTGACTTGGTAATTATTGGACCATGTTGCCATTTTACCCAAGTTGTTTACCTCTCCATCAGTGGGCCAAAACTTTCTGCGTAGCACAGGTTACAATTTACATGTTCTACAGGTCAAACTGGTCAAATGCATTGTAGAGGTTACAGATTTTAGATGTTTTGCAGGTCAAACCCGTCAAATACACCCACCAATTACACCAGGTTGATAATTTAGACTGCCATGATAATTTTGGCCCAACCGAATGACCTGCAAGCAGAGAAAACCTACTTTCTTGGTCCAGATTGTTACGACCGAGTTTAACCAGCTTACTTTTACTTTTACTTTCTACCTTATATAAGGTGGGTACATGCTGATATCAAAGTAGTTTGCCGCTTATATTATTTAGGAACTCTTAATCACATAATCAGCTTTGTACACATTAACAACTGTTTTGCTTGACATTCGAAGAACCTATGATGACAGGGGATCGTCTTTTGGGGCTTTCTTTCTTACAATTGGTTCCTATATAGTGTTCCGTGTTTATGGGACAACTGGTGCGTTGCCATAATCATATTACCTCTATTGAGGCTATTTCTAGCTTTCAGTGAAGTTAGCTGTTAAGCCATCCAGTTTCCCTGCTATTTTATACTCTAAATTTTTTACGTCTTCCCATTTATGTGGTACTTCTTTCTACTACTATACATCTTCCTATTTAATGTGTCGATTCTTCTAATTTATGAATGTGCCTATGTAGACCAGATGCGAATTTCATCATTGTAGAGTTGCAGTTTTTACTATTACTTTTTTTATTTTTGCAGTTGGCTTTAGAGTACATTTTTACACTTGCAACTATTGTTGAGTTTTATTGCATCAGTTGTTTTATCAGTAGATAATCATTTGCCTAACACAAGCTCGATCTATGTAGACCAGATGCGAATTTCATCATTGTAGAGTTGCAGTTTTTACTATTACTTTTTTTATTTTTGCAGTTGGCTTTAGAGTACATTTTTACACTTGCAACTATTGTTGAGTTTTATTGCATCAGTTGTTTTATCAGTAGATAATCATTTGCCTAACACAAGCTCGATCTATGTAGACCAGATGCGAATTTCATCATTGTAGAGTTGCAGTTTTTACTATTACTTTTTTTATTTTTGCAGTTGGCTTTAGAGTACATTTTTACACTTGCAACTATTGTTGAGTTTTATTGCATCAGTTGTTTTATTAGTAGATAATCATTTGCCTAACACAAGCTCGATCAGACAAAAAATCCCAGAATATTATTTGTGTTTGTTGTAAGTTAGTTATTGGCTGTCTTTTATAAATAATGTTCATTCAGCTTTGGAGTGTTTGGGTCTTCATTGCATATGCTTGGATTATGTGTTGTCCGCTGGTGTTAGTAAAGTTAGCTTTTAAGGTTTCAAGTATATCTGGTTTTTGTATACACTGTATATTTAAGTTATTTTGTATTTCCGAATGAGAGTGGTATATACTGCATATCCGGTATTGACAATTTCAACCTCGACATGTTGCCCAATTACCCAATCTGTTTGACCCGCCCATCTATTGCTTCTTCGTTGTCACAAGGAGACAGTTCACTCATACTGATACACTCCCATGATATATTTAAAACTTAAGCAAACAACTCCAAGTGATGCAATCTTGATTAATTTTTAGAAGACATTAATGTCAAAAAAGGGTATAATTTACAGGTGCATAACTTGGACAGTCTTATATTTGTACAGTTGCCTACAAAATAAACAGAGAAAAGAGTTTCATGTGTATGTGTGTATACAATCATTATATGTGTGCGACATAGTCTCATAAAAAAAAAAGCCGAATTCAGTTATAACGATAAAATAACACCGATCAAAGTAATTAGCAAAAGCTTCTTTCCTGGTCGAGTCAATGACATAAATCCTTACAACCGAGACCCAGACACACGTAACAAGGACAAGCCAGGTAAATTTGTAGCCATCAAGGATTAGGAATGACAATAAACCTTCTCTCCTGGTCTAGTCAGTGAAATAAATGCTTACAACCAAGCACCATACAGACATAAGAAGGAAAAACCAGGTAAATTTGCAACCATCAAGGCTAGTCAAATGCAACATCAAATGCTGAAAAGAATTGCAATTCAATGAAGAAGATGCTAATGCTTAGAAGCATGTCCATATGCAACAAGATGTAGTACAACTGTACAAGAAGTCTTAGCTAAATTGTTACTGGTTCACAAAGTTCAAGGGCTGTTGTTGTAACTTTATAAAGATAGTTGGTTAGGGAGTTTGTTAGACCGTTATTAAGATTATCAGTACGTGTATATAAACACTCTAATCTCTTGTAGTCTTGTATCATTTCAGTTAATACTTGTAGTATTTACTTGAGTTTGATATTGGTAGCCCTTAGAGCTATCGATAAGGTGCAAAAATGTGTTGTACATGGTGGTTAAAAATTCTTTTAACCAGGGGAGGCTAGAGGGGGTGCAAACCCGATTCTCGGCCGGGGCATAATTTTAAAGGGGCATAAATTTTGAAATTTTTATATATATATATTATATAGTGTGGGGTAGTATAAAACAAGTATTAAAGTAAAATAAATAGGACAAGATCTTGACCTTTAGGATCATGGTTAAATTGATGCACGAAGATTCACGAAGCAATTGATACACGATGATTTTCATGATGCACAGTGATTTTTAGTGAAGAGAAACCTATTGTTTTATTTGTTTTACTTTAATACTTGTTTTATTTTACCTAAAACCTATATATATCTAATACTATCTTATAAAGCATTTTGCTTTTTTTCAAATCTCAATTAAGTAATTGAACTACCTAAATTACCCCTCTTCTTTATTCACTAATATAAACATCTCTACCTAATATACCTATAATACCCTTAAATCTCAACCATTCATTTTTCTCTCTCTCCTCAAATCTCAACCACTCATTTTTTCTCTCTCCTCCATAAATCATTTTATTCATCTAATTCATTCAAAATCTTTTATCTCAAAAACCGTATATCGATAAATTATAAAAATTGTATGGGTGTTCTTAAAATTTCATGCTCTTTCATTAGAGATGTCATTCGATATACTTTCGACGAATTTTTAAATCCGAGGGCGGAGCCCATACGGCTAAGGCATTTGGCTATCATACTCTATGACTTGACCTATCACCTCCACCATCTCACCGCCGCAACGCGCGGGCACTATCTCTCATAATGTATAATATGCTAAAAAGATGTGTTATAATATAAATATATATTTGATTTCATTTTAATTAATGTCTAAAATGTAAATATACAATACTTTAGGTACTAAATATGTATATAAAACAAAGTTTGTAACCTTATCAATAATTTATTTAGATATTTTTAATAAAAATGAAAGAGGATAAAGCCATAAACGCATATAATTTATGATCTCATTATGCATATATAATTTTTTGTTATAACGCTAGTTATAATTTGTAAAAAAAGTTGTTTATATATTTGAATTCGGTACAAGTTAGGGCATTTTTTTCTTAGCTCGACCGGGGTGTTTGAATTCTCAGGGCCGCCACTGCTTTTAACATACGGTTATTTTTACGTACAACACTTTGACGAGTAGTATTTAAGGTTCGGATCGCCTCTGATCAGTGCGTCATTCTATTCAAGTCCTCTATCAGTCTACGCTGAAATGCCGACCATTCAAAATAAATCTTGTAATTCACATGAAAATTTTAAATCTAATGTATCAGTCCCATAAGTTGCACTTTTTGACAAAAAAGTGTCTCCATGAATAGTTACAAGTATATTTTTTTCACGAAAAGGTGTTCTTTTGACTAACAATTAATTAGCTTAAATAACTATGCAACAAATACTATCCTAAGTCCTAACTTATATTTTTTTTAACGACATTCTATTCTACATCTACTCCTAAATTACACGTATGCCTGGAAACCAGGACTCTCGAAAAACCCCTATTAATCCACCCTCACAAATGTGAGAAGTGGGACTCGAACCCAGGTGGATCCTCCCAAGGTCAAAGACCTTACCAATTCAAACCTTTGATTTCAAATCACAATGAGAACAAGAAAGATGAAAACAAAATAAATCAATAATAAGAACGAATAAATAATTTGGTTATTATTTAGCACAAAACTGAAAACAAAGTAATCAAGAACATTGAAAAAAAAAATTGGATACAAACATACACCACATAAACATGGCTGTAAAATCTAAGTTTCGGTATTTGTTACACGGACATAAATGATACAAAATTGAAAAGATTCAAACACAATGACAATTCTTCTGACTAATACGGTCCGTTAGGACCAACTTGGTTCAATCCAAGCATGAACATTGTGGAGGTTACGTACCATTGTGTGAGTTGCTTGGATGGTTTTGCGATAAAACGAGCCATATGTGCATGTTTCGAGTGAATAGAACACTATCCTCCCATTCTTGGAATGTAGTTTTGGAAAATATATCTTGTTTCCCATTTCTGGTGTTTTTGCTTCAGTACAGAGGCATGTTTCGTCACATATATAAATCATGAGCCGCCCTAAACCATCTGTTTTCTCCCACGTTTTAGTCCTTCCATCGAGCTTGAATACCTCAACAGATTCTTCAGACACAATAACCAGGAGAAAGATGTTGATCATCATGTCTCGTAAGAAAATGTTTAGTCCAAGACGTGGGACAACTAATTGGGGCTTTGGCTACATCTTGCTCCCAAGAGTAATCGTCTACGCCCAAATTTTTAAAAAGATGAAGCTTACCCTCGAGTAAGGCATAAAGATCTCGGCCAAAAAATGTTGGAAAACGGAAGCAATATATGCTATGCTGACCGAGGCTTAGATTAAGCCTATGCCACGAAAACTCTCCCGAAACAAAATGGATATGTACACTCCAATCATTGTCTTTTACAAAACCAACCACCATACAATCGGGGGAAGTAGGCGGTGCAGAGAAGGAGAAGCTATCAGCACGCGAACAATATATAGGTGGAAGCTTGCAGATATCACTTGTGAAAGGATTACAGAACACCAGTGTAGAATCGTAATCAAACAACAACCAACCAAACCTGGAACAATATATCCTCTTTTGTAATATGCATTCCAGTAAGCTATCTATAAAGTACCTGTCACCCAACAATGGATCTGTAAAAGTGATAATTTCCTCTTCTTCGTCTACCGCCATTAACCATGGTGAAACTAATGAATAATTCTGCATTCTCGTTGATACAGATACGTCCCTCCAATGTATCAAAGGTGCTGCTAAATGACATAGTTTGCATGTAGCACGGAATTTCATGTATTCCACTCCAACGCAATGCTTCATAACCATTTCCAATAAGTGAAACGGAATGTTGAGCAAGTGCATTATCCGTAACTGATCTTATCATAATTTCATCGTCTTTGTCCTTTTCTTCTTGTTTATAATCAGCACAATCACCTTTTAGCCTATAAAAAATACGATATTAGAAGAAAACATTTTTCAAATGATAAATAAACACAGATCAATTAAAATTAAAAGTAATTTAATACCACCCTTTTTCTTCCCACAATGAGACATGGCTTGTTGGCAGCAGTGGAGAAGGCATATAAGATCGAGAGAGTGTTTTATCTTTCATGTGGTAAGAGTACATTTTATTCTTATTTTACCTCGAATATGTACGTAATCCCCTAACTCTGAAGCAATTTCAGGGAGGTAAAATACCGATCGAGTGATCACGAGCAAGATCCAAAAAAAAGATAGCGTCATTGAGATCTGAAATTTTCTTCCACATTTTACGTGTTAACGCCAATTTATTCACTTGATCGTCGTTCAATTTGGACACATCAGTCATGTCCCACTCTTTATTACAAAGGCTATGTACCTCTGCCCTCTCTGTGTTAGCGGTATTGAATTCAAACACAGTTACCGCACTTATTGTTTTCTCCGCGTACTCAACAATACCTAAGACAGCGGAATAGCATTGTAGATGATCCTTTAAGAAAAAGTTTCTCACATTTGCCCTCGCAATGGTAATTCATGTTTTTACGAGGAGTTGACCCAAATGGCAACAGTTGTATCACAACTTCTTTATCCTTAACCACAATGTCAATGATAATGACAGCTTCAAACAAATCACCATCAGTATTTAAGGCATATACTTTATCATTGCAACAAGCTAGGCTATGCAATAAACGACCATCACCTGTTATTCTCTTGAGTTGTTTGGCATATGACATTTCCGTCCATCTTAACCTCTTTCTTTTACAGTCTAGCCGACAAAAAACAAATCTAGATTTGTCGGTTCTTGTTAAGAGAAGAATTGAACCTCGGTCATCGGGAGGGGATGTCAAACAACATTGTCTGATGATATCATCGTAAGAATCTCCATCCTTCAATATATGCAAAGGAGGTAGACGTATGAACCTAGAAGTCGATGGGTTCCAAAGGGATGGACTCAGGGATTCGATTACGATATTTAGACAATGAGTTGTGAAGGTTATAGAAAATCTGGTCACCAAAGTCGTCTTCACCATTCCATTGATCACAACTTATTGAACCATGCTTTTGTTGCGGCTCGATCATTATCATCCCCAACATCTTGCTATCACTATGGCTTGAAAGTCAAATAATGATAAGTGAAACGATACACAAAACTAACACGGTAAGTTATAACTCATAAAGTCAGCGCTAACACATATCAAAATTAACACAAATCTATTAAGCCTAATCAGCTAAAAAGACTTGATTTTTAACACAAATCATCAGGTAATCCTTATTTTCCAACAATAACGTACATTAACAATAACAATAATAAGTATTGAGTGATGAATATATACATATATGTAAAGTATAATCGAATTCATACCTCAAGATTCACCGCCGATTTACTTTAACTTCAGATTGTCCGAGTTGGACGTATCTACAATTATTATTATTGTTAAACCCTTTATTATTCTAATATATAATAAGAAATAAATTAAGGAATGTGTCGTTCGTATATGATGCAACATATATAGTTTACTTTCCATATATTCAAAGTAAATAGTTTCTTTCTTTCTTTATTACATTACATTACAAATTACAAATTACAGATTACAACGTACAAATATATATAAAGTAAAAGGGATCGAAACAAATAATCCAACTTGAAAATTGGGGTTGGGGTTTCGCCAGTGACATTTGTTTTGGCTGCGGGTATCTCTGTGCTCTCTCTTTTCTTAGCGTTTTTTAATTTTCTTGTCAGAACTTGCACCATCCATATTATCGGGAAAAATTTGTTTGAGTCATAATGCAAATCAGCTATACATATCAGAATAAGTGACATTTGCAAGACTTTAGAGCACGTTGAAACACCCCAACTCCCCAAGTATTTTAGGGGGGTGTTTGGCTTAACTAATATTTGATGGTTTTTAGTTTCTTTAGTTTGGCTTAACTAATATTTGATGTAAGCATTTGGTGGAAGGATTCAAAAGACTTGGATTTGTTCACTCATAAGTAATTCCCAATGATCGAGCGAATATAAAACATTCAAGTGAAGTAGAATATTGATGTTAAAAAGAGCTTGTTTTGCTTATGTGGATAAACCATCAGTTTACAAATTGAGAGATGGTTAGTTAATAGGAAATGGTCTTTCTTGATAAAAAAATATAGATATATTATATTGAAAAATGCTAATGACAGCTCTATACATAAAAAAAACTAGTACTTTATACATCAAAAACTGTCATTTTAATTTGTGCATAACAAATTACAAATTTTTATGCACCTAAATAGTTTATACAAATTTTTATGCACCCAAATAGTTTATACAGACCTTCATTAACAAAACCCTATATATTTTTTGGTTTTTTTAATTGGTAATGATAAAGAGCGGGTGGATACAACAAATATGAGAGAATTTATATAATGAAAGATTTGATAAAATTTATTAAGTTTGATCCTTTAAGGTTTTTTTCTCCGATTTGGAAAAAATCATAAAAAAATATTGCATACTTTTTAGCGATAAGTTAGATTAAATATACAATACCTTTAAACATGTGTAAACAGATTAGACATAGTTCATGAAGCTATATTTATGCATATTTTGGATGGTGCATAGGGAATGTTGAGATATAGAGAGTTTTAACTCTACGTAAAGAGGTTGCTTCATATTCCACATTTTCACCTATGTTGAAAAGGACCTCCAAATTTAAAAAGAATGATAATCGAACTCATGACCTACATAGGCGAACATGTTAACTACTCCATTCAAGTTTTACAAAAATTAAGCAAAGGAGATGGGAAGAATTTTAAGAACTTACGAGCATGGTACCCGCGCAATGCGGCGGCGAACCGACGATGATGGTGGTGTGATGACGGCGACGGATGGTGACGGTGGTGGCGGCATCAATTGGTGTAGGTAAAGTATTTGATTTAAAGGGGGTTAGTAGAGATATTTTATAATATAATGGACTAATAGTGTAATTTAATATTAAGGGTTGATGGTGTATTCATTAAGGTATTTTGGTCAATTCGCATGTCCCATTTTTTCTAATTTTCAACATGGGGTTATAATTTTTATATATTAGTATAGATAGCGATTTTGTTAAAATAAAATCAGCATAAAAAAATAAAAAATAAATAAAATTAAGTAAATATAAAGGCGAAATGTAAAGCAAACAAGCCTTGCGTAGGGACAAAACTTTCATCCATTAATTTCTCAAACGTTGACCGTTTCTCACTTTTTTACTGTTCTGTTTTTTTATTTTTGTTCTACGGTTAAACGTACGAATGCACCTAAACTAAAACAAAAACAAAAAATTCAATATTTCCGTCGTGTTTTAATTAATGTCGTCATGGATAAGATCTGCCATGAACAAAGCTGCCGAGGTACCGGGCAGCGCTATGTTCAGAGCCGTTGTCCGTACGTATACCGACACCATCGTCAACCATGCTGGAAATTCAGTTTCCGAGGCTGCCAAGATGTTTCAAGATCACATTGTATGTAACCATGATCTTATTTAGTTATTTCTCATCTTTCATGCTTAGGATAAATACATTGCATTATATATAGATGAGTCATATGCCCAGGCAATGCGGCGGCAAATCGGCGATGGTGGTGGCGGCGCGGGATGGCGGTGGTGGCGACAGGTGGCGGGACGGTGGTGTCGAAAGAGGTGGTGTCGAAAGAGGTGGCGGCGACGGGTGGTGGGGGCGACAATGACGGTGAATGTAAAAATAATGGATGTTGAACGTGGTAGTGTAGTTATTTTAAGGGTGGGTTTATGTTATAAATTATTTCAAGTATTATAGGTATTATTGAGGTAGAGATGTTTAAATTAATAAATAAAGAAGAGGGGTATTTTGGGTAGTTTAAAGTTGTAATCCGAGGAAAAGGAGGAGTTGTTGATGCGTAAGTATAAGTATAGATATATTTAGCCATGAAATATAAAACATTATTGTTTTTCTTAAACGGTCTGTTTTTGTCTATTGGATAATATTTCATATCATATGTCTTATGAGATTGTCATTCACAAAAATGAGGATTTAATTACGACCATTTGTTTATAGAGCGGGCATTGCCAATTTGTCACATTTTTTGATCAGTTTTTAATAGATGCAGCATAAATAGTGTAATGAAACATAACATTATTGTCATTGTAAAAATCAGACTAATCGGAATATACAAAGCTTCAGTGATGTAGCTAGAAGGCTCGAAGAAGTGTCTGTATCTTGTAAAGGGGAAGAAAGAGTTCAGTTGCTAAGAAAGTGGTTTGTTGCTCTAAGAGAATATGAAAAACTAGACGAAAGTCAGCTTGAGAATGATCGAAAAACTTTTGAGGATCCTCAGACAGTAAATGATAAGAATGTTACTCATGGGAAGCCGATTATGGTACTGTTTTTTCATTATATACTTATACTGTATATTGTTACCTTTATAACTTGTGTGCTTATTTATAATTCTTATATAATCTCCATGGACGTTCCTATCTATGATTCATACATTCTCTTTCGACAGATTTTATATTATGACCCTGATCTTGGTAATGTACCAATGAATTTCCGTGATGTTTTTCTACAAAGTCAAGCTCTCGAAGGCATGACAACGTCTATGGTAAGTATAAGTCAAGAAATCCTCTCTAGCGTCAACAAATCAGCAATATTCGGTGAAATTAGACTAACAATGGTTTTTCTCTATGACGAATTATACATATGTTAATGAAGTATATAAAATGCGTGTGTATATTGTAATGGCGTGTTGCTCATCAACTTGATTTTGAATTTTTCTATAACAATTCGATAATGACTACTATATAACTCCTTGAACAAAGTAGATCTTGAAATTGGTACATTGTTCTATCATTGTTTCCATACTACATTCGCATGATTTTTAGTAAGTTTCATGTTTATGCTTGTCGCTAGTACATTAGCTAGACTTGTTTTTCAATACCATATAAGTTATTTTTGTATTTGCTGATTTATGGAGTTTAACCGCAGGTTCACTCTTTTGTCTAAATCAGATTCTTGGAGAACCAAATGAGGAGGAAATTTTTCTACTGCACAATATATTTGGGTAACATTTCTCACAATTCAAATTAATTTGATCATGTTACACGATAGAGGGCATTAATTAGACTTTCCTATTATGTTGTTTCTCTGGACATAGGCTGTGTCTAACAGGAGGGAGGGAAATCCATGATGCCATAGTTAAAAATATGCAAGATCTGGCAAAAGCTTTCTCAGTTTATGATGGTGAAATGCTGGTAATATTATCACATACACTTTACACACTTATGAATTCAGAGAAACAAATCTGACCCATTTACTTATAAATAGATAGATTTGGATATGTTGTATCACTAACGGGTCAAAAGGGTAAACGGAGAAGAATAAGCTAAAATGTGAATGCATTGAAAGTTGCCCCGAATGTAACCTATTAATGCATACAAACGCCCAGCTTTATCGTTTTGACTAAAAATTTTATAATTCTCATATTAATGTAGTTTTTAAATCATATTTGATACACTAAAAAGTTATTGAAAAGGTAAAAAAACCTGCACGTTCTGTTTTGACCTGTCCTAACAGTTACCCATTTTGACCTGATCTCATCTTGACCCATTATCCAACCTGGCCATTTTTCAACCCCTATAGAACAAGGTTGAATTCGAATATCTCACAACTGTCCCAGGTCAGGAAAGAAGAATTGCTTCAATTTGCTAAAACTGCAATTACCGGGCTGAAAGTAACTGCTGATGTATCAAGGTCAGTGGGTAAACATGTGTTCTATTTTTATTACTATTACTTTTGTATAGCTGCTAAATGCTATGATATCTGATCCTTTGGTGACTTTCCCTCAGAATAGATTCAGAAATCTCACAAATACAACAAAGCTTGAATAGAATGAACTACCAAAAATCTGTTGATGAGAGTGGGAATTCTTCTGAAGCGACAATTAGTGCATCACCAAGGGTAACACACCCAGATCCTTAGATTTTGCATGGTTTTATATAACAAGAGATCCACCTGTAGATAGTGACTTATTATTTCTTGAAAAACTACCCGTTTGTTGGCAGGATGCGAAAGAATTTGTAGCCCACATTCAACTGTGTTGCAGATTAAAGTCACTTTTATCAAAGAAAAGATTGTTAAAGAAAGGGGATATACCGGAGACTCATGCTCAAAAAGTACGGTTCATCTTAGTTGTCTTGTTTTGCTAAGTTTACTTCAATTATTCTTTCTTATTAGCTAATCAGTCAACATTAATTAAGTAACAAGAAATGGAAACAATCTTTGCAAAAGTGACATTGTTTGATTCTCATTTACCAGTAATAGGGAGATGCCGTGTATGGCCATGTCTTGTACTCATATGTAGTCTGATTATTTTATTATTCTGCAGGTTGATAAATTGAAAATTCTATTAGAATCTCTTTATAACTCAGCCTACAAAACTGAAAAGCGAATTTTAGAACATAGGTACATATTTGTCATTTCTATCCCTTTATTTATATTGAAATTGTATGTGTCAGGAAGAGAGTTAGATTTTATGTACAAAACTGAAAAGCGATTTTTAGAGCATGGATACATATTCACCGCTTATTTGAAATTTGAGCATATATTATAGGTTTGAAAGTGATTATCTGACCTTTATAATCAAATAATCAGTAGCAAAATATGTTAATTCAATAATGAACTGATTACAGGATAATCTGTATGAAAACGCAAATCCGAACACCCCTTATTGATTACAAAATATTGAACTAGTATACTTTTGACTTTCATTTCTAAAGTAAAATGATGACTTTTTCTTGACCTCATCATACATCTATCACCAATCTGTTGGCAGGGAGCAGAAAAAGGAAATCCTTAATTTTCGGGTAGCAAGAACAAATGAAGTCAGCCAAATTGAGAAGGTGTATGGTTTATATACAGTTCACTTATTATTGTATATATATTTTGTTAGCTTACGCTAAATTTGGCACATTTACATGGTTGTTCCATAAACAATTCGGATAATAAGAACTACTGGTTTTCCTGTTTATGCTAGCTAAATATTATGGTAATTTCCAGGATTTAGAAGCTGAAGTTAGTCTGATTGAAAAGCAAAGAAATGAACTTGAAGCTGAATTAAGAAAGGTAGTGTCTGCCATTTTCAATGACATTTGACATTTCTATCTATAAATATGCATTAAAACAAACAGTTGATTGGAAATCATGAGTGTCTGTATCGTTATCGAAATGCTACAAGAGTGTGCTTATCGTTATCAGAATGCTACATTTGATTTTTTTTATTTATTAGGGAAAGGAAAAGTGTTACAATCCGATTAAATTTCATGTTTAGGTCAATAGCACTTTGGCAGCTGCAAATGCTCGTCTTCAGGATGCCAGGGAACAACGATTACAGTTTGATGAAGATAATAATGAGTTCCTTATATACCTAAAGGAAAAGGTGGGATGTTTTTTTGACTTATAAAATTTAAGGTATATCAAATTTAGTGTATTTTCAATACGTATTATAGGGCTATGTGATATACCCTTATATAAATGTTATCATTTAGGAAGATGAACTCTCAAAAACAATTTATTCGTATAGAGCAGAAGCGGATAGGTGCGGTGCATTTATTAATTTTCTGGAAACTACTTGGGATTTCCAGTCCTCATTTGAGAAGCAAAGGGACAAGCAGGTCAAGTATGTTTATTGTTAATAATATTTTTGGATGTGATATAACTTAATCGATAATCGGACAATTGTAAAACTTATGGTTTATTCTGGCACGTTGAAGTGAGCAACTGCAGAATCATGAAGCATACTTCATAAATGCGGCTACTAGTTTTTTATCTACATTCAAGGTACTATAAATCTGATGATAATCAGTATGCAGTCTTACTTGCATTTCACCGCTTGTGTGACATTAAATCTTACCAGGATCAACTGGAACCTGCTATTGCCAATCTACGGAAGATTCTAGAGGGCTTGAACGGGTACATTGTGATTATTTCATCATTCTCCCTCTGTCCATTTAAAGTTCCTAAGCATATATTTCGGTGGATGTTGATTTAAATATCGATTGTGCTTAGAGTTCTGGGTTGTGGTAGGTATCAATATATAATCGATCCGGCTGAAGAATTTTTGCAAGATATTAAGCAGAGGGAAAGTTTTGAGCAGGAATATCTAGATGCAGAAGCCAAGGTGTTATTACACATCTGAATTTAGCTACTATCCATGATTGATTATTTCCATCATACTTTACATTACCAGTTGAATCATGCAGGTTATAAACATCTTTCATGCAGTTCAGAGCATTAAAGAGCTCTTTTACAGTACGATTGATGATGCTTCTAGGTAAGGTTAATTCGATAGATTAACTTCGATCATATTTGTGAAATCTACCAAATTTGATATAAAAACATGCATGTTGTTATATGCAAGTAACTTTGCAAAAATCAGCCAAGTTATTATGACATTCAGTACTTCTTTATGTTACACACTCATTTAAACACCGAGATGGGAGTTTCAACCCATTTACTTGATTTGGTCTGCGTTAACTAACAGGTCCAACTGGTAAAATCAAATAATTAGCTTAATACGAAACAGGTCAAGTTAATAGAAAATCACGCAAAGGGTAAGGGGAATTTAATATCAATAATCAATCTCGTTATTATATTTGAAAAACTGGTTTGACCTGACCTTTTTCGACCCGTAACAAAATAACCCTGTTTGGACCTCAACTGACCGTCCCATTTGCCACTTATACCAAAAGGGTATTGGCTAATATGATGTGTGGTGGAATAGATAGATGTGATCATGTGAAGCATGTTATTGTTTCTTCCACCTGTTAACATAAGGTATTGCTTCTCTGATATTTCAAGTTTCAGTTTTTGCTTGCATAATTTATAGGTAGTTCTCTGAAAGTGTTTTTATACTGAAAAAAAGGGTAATTATTCAAACCTTTTGCCTGAAGTGGTTAGTATCAGAATTTGCAGTGATTTTTTCAATCACTGCAATTATAAAATGGGTGCTTAGGACGGAATAAGAACCGGTTCAGTAATATTCATCAGAGTAGTAAAACGGGCGGACCGGGCAGTGTGGGGAAATTCTTTAATATGTTAAAATTTAGATACATGTTTAGCAACTTTTAACTATTATTACTCAACTACTGAACTGACCCATGTCCATACACATGAGTTGTGAGTTCCACATCTAGCATTTCTGCTAAAAATTTTGTGTATGTTATTCTGGATAGGAAAGGTGTTGAAGTGGTCAATGAGCTATGCAGTGCTATTGAAAGTATTAAACGTGACTTCAAAACTATCAAAAGGCCAATTTTGAGGATCGAAATCTCAACAAATGAGGAAGAGTTCTCCCCTGCAACAGGAAGTCCTCAAGGAGTTATAATACGGTCTCCTGGACGCGTCATACCAGATCTTAAGTCCATCTTTACTCAAAAACTGATCAAGTCTCCGAGACAAAAACCATATATACCACTAGGTGGGTCACCTGAAAACTCCCCGTTATCAAGCAAGGGGAATGATACCATATTTTCAGAAAACAAGCACCATAAATCACAAGTGTGGGAGTCTGAAAGGCCGCCACACATTGACATGACATTCCAACTTTCAACATCTAATGACAGAAAGTCAGTTGACCCTGATGTGGAACTGTCAAAGTCAACCTCGGAAATAAAGGCCGGTGAGTTCTCTACAAAAGAAATTGTTGGCTGGGAATTCAACGAACCTGGGAATGAGCACAAATATGAGGGTAATGATCATAAACGAACTTGAAAGTTACCCGGTTGAAGACATTTTGATGTGTGAGAACCCATCCACATTGCAAGTGTATCAAAGTTGAATGTTATTTATCACTCCTTAGTTGAGGCAACAAGATACTAGATAGCTGGCTTCGTTCAGTTGGGCAATGGGTTAACTGGGTTGGGTCGGGCCGGGACCTAATCAACCTGTTTCCCCTTTTATCTACATACAGTACATTATAATTTGACCCATCTAATGTATCAGGCGTAAGCCATAACTCAAGTTGTACCATTTTAATATTAATTTGTATATTGCCGTTCAAAAAATTGTAATTTGTGTATTAATGATTATTTTTTATTTATATTTATATATAAATTTTTACCAAGTACCAATTTAATAGTAATAATTTGAGTCGGTTAGTTGGTTATTAATTAGGTGTCGAGCAATATAAACACCTGTAATTGGGGATTTGGAGCTCTAAAAACCGAATAAGATTTTCAATATATAGGCCAAATCTCTTTCTTTTCTTAACGCTGTTTGTGCTTCTTTTTTTTTTCGTTTTGTTCGTCGCATACAAGTAAGTATAATCGATTGCTGCATATTACCAATTCTTTAAGCTCTAGCTTTTTTAAGCTCTAGCTATCTAACTATATCGATGATCTGACGTTAAGAAGTTTTTAACGTCAGATCGAATTTCATTCATTCGAGAATGAATATGGAGCAACAACTAGCTATGAGTAGTTTATCCACGTCATCTACCTTGAATTCAAATTGGCATTCACAAAAAAAGCCTTTACTAAATATCATCATCCCTGACGATGTGTTAGTAAGCAACCTATTCATTCGATTACCAGCCAAACAACTTGCTCAAATGAGGTCCCTTTCTAAAACCTGGAATCATCTCTTGTCTCATCCCTCGATCGTTCCAAGGATACCAACGATGCAATCCTTATGGTATTCGACGACTCATGTCTTTCAAAGAATAAACCATTGACAACATACACCTATCCGTCTCTCCAACTCAATAATTCAATCAAAGTCCATAATATTGATAGCGTATCCGGTTCGGTTGTTGGGGCCGTTAATGGTTTAATATGCCTTGAAGGTAGTGAAGGATTCAAGATTTGGAACCCTTCTCTCTCAGCCTTAATAGCTCTTCCACCATTTACTATTGGTACGGACCATAATGACAACGACGACGATTACTTTTATAATTGGACTTTCGGGTTCGGGTTTGATCCCAAAATGAATGACTATTAAGTTGTCATGCTTACATATAATGTTAATGAAGACGAGGGTGTAATTTACAACTGGTTTCCTGTGCAGGTGTTTAGTGTTATAAAGGGTTCTTGGGAATCAATCACCGAAAGGTTTCCATCCCATGCTTTAGCCATTCGTAAGATAAATGAAGTTGTTGTAGATGGACACGACGGCCGTCTTCATTACCTTGTCTTGTTACTCATGATGTTGAATGGAGGCTAGAAAAAATCGTGGCCTTTGATTTGGGTGATGAAACTTTTAGTGAGATGTCACTCCCGGATTGGGGACAAGATTATCGTAGGGAGAACGAGCTAGGATTTTTGTCTCAAAAGCTTTGTGTAATGTCGTGCATTGGCAATGGTGATTGTGAGGTGTGGGTGATGGAAAATTACGGGGTGGCTAATTCTTGGGTGAAACGATATGTAGTTCCTAAATATGATGGTGATAATATTGTTCCAATTGGATTCACTTTAAACAGTGAGTTTGTGTTTGAACATGGTATTCATCTAGCATTGTACAACCTAGAATCACTCACAGTTAAACGTTTTAAGGGCGCAAGACTATTTTCTGAGTTCACCACAGTTGTTCAATATGTTGACAGTCTCGTTTGGCTGGTAACACTTACTAAATGGGACTATAATAATGATGTCTGCAAATCTTCATCACAGATTGAAAAGAAGCAAGATTTGGATGATTGATGATCAGACTAATAACAGTATAAGAGGCAACGCCATGATTGGCTATCTGCTGCTTTTTTTTAGAACGATCGACTTTGTTTAACAAAAGTATCATTTTTTAGTTTATTACTTTCGACAGCATTTCAATTCGTTAGATCGTGCTATGTATTATAAATACTGTTTATTTTGATTGATGTTTAATTAGTTTTATATGATGTTATGTTGGTCTTCTTTCTTTACAAGAATACCGCCAGAGTTCCAACAAATGTTATGGCTAAAATTATGGCCCGAATTTTTGACCAAAGTTTTCGGATAAGAATATGCTGATGTGGATGCCTACATGGAATGTCAGGTCAGCGAAAAGACACTGACTCTTCATGTCACCATGATTTGCCTAAAATTGATGAGTAACCTTAGTTGGTTTATCATAAAATTAGTATTAACCGTTTATCGAAAAAAGATAAATTAATTTCTTTAATGATGAAATAACAAAACTGCGCTTGGCGATAGAAAATGCAGCTGGTACGACATGAGAGATGATGTAAATGGCGAAGAATTCCAACTTTCAACATCTAATGACAGAAAGTCAGTTGACCCTGATGTGGAACTGTCAAAGTCAACCTCGGGAATTAAGGCCGGTGAGTTCTCTACAAAAGAAATTGTTGGCTGGGAATTCAACGAACCTGTGAACTCACAAATATCAAATATGAGGGTAATGATCATAAACGAACTTAAAAGTTAGCCCGGTTGAAGACATTTTGATGTGTGAGAATCCATCCACATTGCAAGTGTATTAAAGTTGAATATCATTTATCACTTCTTAGTAGAGGTAATAAGATACTTCATAGCTGGCTTGGTCCAGTTGGGCGATGGGTCAACCGGGTTGGGTTGGGTCAGGCCGGGATCTATTCAACCTGTTTCCTCTTTTAGCTAGATTGAAAAAAATAAAAGACAGATAATAATTTGCATACAATTAAGGATCAAGCACCAACAATGATAAGTGAATAAGTAGCTATATTAATGATGAAGAAAAAGCTTATATACAAAACACAAATCTGATGGTAGTAAATCAGATTGTGAAAGAACAACAAAAGAGTAACGATCTACATCTTGAATGATTCAATATGTTCTTATAATTTTTTTGGTGATAAATACCCTTTCTTATACTGCTGGTGTATATAGATAAATAGCCAGCAGCTGTATGAACGTTGCAAGTGATAAGGTACTAACGGGTATATTGAAGGTTTAAGACCCACTCATATTTGACCCTTTATCTTCAAGTGAAATACACTTTTAGCCCTTCAACTTGATCATGAATACCAACATACTGTATTGCACACTTTTAGTTGGAGACGAAGCTAAGATTGAAGAAAACACGATCACTTCTCAACACCCCCCCACAATCTTAGCGACGGGTACCTCAAGATAAACAAATTTGACCAAAAAGTAATGCTCCTACCAAATGTAGAGTAACAGATGTCATACTAATAAACCTTGACCCAATGGAACAAGAACCGAGTCAACCAAGAAGTTAGATCTCCAAAAACGAGAAAAAAGGTTTACAAAGGCCGGAACACTTAGTCACACCGAGGGTCTTTACCCCAAATGCACTAAATGTGGGCAGCCAGAATGTTAGTCAGTCACACTGAGGGTCTTTCACCCCAAGTGCACTAACATGGGCTAAACCAAATACCAAGATACGAGTATGTAAAGATTTGAAAGTTAACGCCACTCCAAAAAATTAGGTTGCTGATGAAATAAAATTATCTACAAACTAAACAACTCGCCTGGGTTAATAGACTCAGCAACGAGCACAGTGACCAAACTTGACTGGAGTAGTGATTGGAGTCATAACTGAAGTCGCTAACTGAAGGGAAAAACGGGTGCTTTATTTCTGAAGTAAGTTTACTGGACTAAGAGACTGGAGCATTTCACTGGTGGACTGATAACTAGTTACTGAATTTATTCGCTGAAGATCATTGCTGAAGACGGGTTACAAAGGATAGTTCCTGAAATGGGTCACATGTGTATATTTGCTGATAGGAGGGCACGCTGGTCCAACATGCTCGCTGAAGAAAATCTTGATGGCTTAAAACACTTGCTGGTCACACTTGATATGAACTGCCAACTGAAGTCGTTAACAAACAACATCAATCAGCAACCAGCAACTTTATAAACTTCCCTCACCCATAATAATTCCAATGACTCAAATACTTCAGCTAGTCATAATAATGAATTAAACAGCCAGGTTCGAGATGCTGCCAACTTCTCTAAGCATTCATTTAGCCCACATATATACCACTTACTCTACATCCAAACATGACCTAGAAGAACTTTTGTGGACTCTTCTTTTATCACAGCTCTTAACAAAGGCCTTACTCTCCTCATTTTAGAGTTCAACTTCAATCAAGCAACTTTAGCACTGAAATCCAGCTATAATCATCATCTTTTTCTCGTTTCCAGCTAGCTCGAATTCTGCAATCAAGTAAACAAACCAACAGAGAACCAATACTAAAAAAAAAGGATGTATAACGAAACAAGAGGGAGAGAATATGGACAAGAACAAAGAACAAAACCAGGGCTTTAAGTGTTTTGGAATACAATAATGGTTTGGAATAGAAGGATTTTAGAGAATTAAACAATTCAAAGAGCAAAAAACTCTAAGGCCAAAATTAACTTTTTATTTTGCTCAGCTAGCTCAATTTTTGAAAAAAAACTTTTATAGAACAACCCTTTTTTTCATATTACCAAACACAATACTACCAAACCTCATAATACCCATATTCCCCCCTTCAATCTTGTAGTTAGACACCAAAAGTATAGAAATAAGAAATAGATGATAGTAAAGGATTGAGGATCAAATGAGTATCTAACAACAAGATTGGAAAGACACATCAAAAAATTAAGAAAGAGTCATATATAAAGAATACTCCCCTGATTATCAACAACCTGAATTGCAATCACAAAATGCAAAAGGAACAACCCAAAACATGTCATAATCATTAACAGAATACCTTCAAATCAATGTCAATGAGGAGATAACCTTTTTCAAAACAACAGTAGAATCTCACAAGACAACATATATAATCAACAGAATAGAAATGTCTGAAACAATAGACAAACAAACATAAGATGAAACATAAGGTATGGCTGGAACACCAACAGACATATACCAAACAACCAGAAGTGAGAGGAATATAAAGACTAATCCAACTTAACCAAAAACTTTTACAACTTCACAAGTAAAGCAAACAACAGAACATGCAAAGAACATAAAGACTAATTTGAGTTAAGGGAAACTTTTATGACCTCATCACAAAAAAGGGCAATTTTAACCCAAACTAAACAACCAACACCTTGCAACCATAATGTAAAGATAAAACAACCAACGGTTTTCTTATAAGTAAAAAACCACCTTACTGAATGTGAACTTTGTATCCACACCCAAATAAGAAAAAAAACCCCAATCATTGTCTGCACCAATCTGGACTACAGTCTCATGGTCAACAACATAACATGCAAGATTCTATAACCAATACAAGACATATTACCCTAAACCAGCATCAACAATTCAAACTAACCAACAATCATGAGTAACACAACTCATCACCACCGAATTAGAAGAGAAAGAAAAGAAAAAAAAAACATGATTCCTCAAGATTTTGTATTAGACATGGAATCAAATGCTTCCTTTTAAAAAAAAATGAACAGTAGACTTTAAATTCCACAATCAAAAGAGTATGACTCCAAAGATAACAAATTAACAGTATAAAATTCACCAAGACTTATAAGACATCATATGAGCAAATAATATGGGAAGCAAGATTAACAAATAATAAGAAGGGTTGTCACAAAGACCAAATTGCCTAAGACAAAGAAGGGCCGACCATAAAGGCGAAAAATGCACATATCAAATACAAAGAGGCTGCCAAAAAGGCTAAGAATGCCCATCAAATATTAAAAAGTGTTGTTGTAAAGACCAACAAACCCAAGTAACCAACAACAGTTTGTAAATTGCATAAAGAACCAAACAATCAAGACACATGTTAATCAAGCACCAACAATGATAAGTGAATAAGTAGCTATATTAATGATGAAGAAAAAGCTTATATACAAAACACAAATCTGATGGTAGTAAATCAGATTGTGAAAGAACAACAAAAGAGTAACGATTAAGGATCAAGCACCAACAATGATAAGTGAATAAGTAGCTATATTAATGATGAAGAAAAAGCTTATATACAAAACACAAATCTGATGGTAGTAAATCAGATTGTGAAATAGCCAGCAGCTGTATGAACGTTGCAAGTGATAAGGTACTAACGGGTATATTGAAGGTTTAAGACCCACTCATATTTGACCCTTTATCTTCAAGTGAAATACACTTTTTGTAAGTCCCAACTCGTTAGATGGTACTACTGAAGACACCTCTATGTCGATGGTGGAGTTACTTTGCAATATATGCACTGAACTGGAGACGACCAGTTGCAGTGTGTATATACCAAGTTCTAGATAGATTACTTATATAAAAGACAATAAGTAAAGAACAATGCAATAATACAAATAACTTGTAAGATAACTTGATGAGACAATATGTATTTTTCAATGTGTAATTTATTTATTGATATTAAACAAATTACAAGGTTGATGCGGAACCAAGATAATACACGAATGTAAATATCCTAACAACCTATGAAATACAATTGATCTATACTCGGAATTTCTCAAGACAATCGAAACACTTAAAGTTGTGAAATGTTCCTTTTAGCTATTGAGAGAAGATTGCACAAGTTCACCAAGAATATTGCAGGTTTGCAAAGTGTGAATTCTATCGAAGTTTATTCGAAGAGTTATATTCTTGGTTGTGCAATGACTTGTATTTATAGGCAAAGTTAACATTGGGATGTTAACTTTAGCCGTACAAATGTGGTTGGGAGCATTTAAGGAATAACATTTAATTCCTTAAAAAGCAGTGTAAAGTCGCATGTTAAAGTGACTTTACATAACCACCTTTATGTACCTTATAATACTTAAATAATAAGATAAGGCTTATTATCCGGGTAAAGGTACATAAAGCATATAAGTCAATTCCTCGTAATCAGTGTAAAGCTTTGTAAGGGCTTTCCACTGATGGTCTCCAGTTTGTAACTGGATAAGCACCAACAATGATAAGTGAATAAGTAGCTATATTAATGATGAAGAAAAAGCTTATATACAAAACACAAATCTGATGGTAGTAAATCAGATTGTGAAATAGCCAGCAGCTGTATGAACGTTGCAAGTGATAAGGTACTAACGGGTATATTGAAGGTTTAAGACCCACTCATATTTGACCCTTTATCTTCAAGTGAAATACACTTTTTGTAAGTCCCAACTCGTTAGATGGTACTACTGAAGACACCTCTATGTCGATGGTGGAGTTACTTTGCAATATATGCACTGAACTGGAGACGACCAGTTGCAGTGTGTATATACCAAGTTCTAGATAGATTACTTATATAAAAGACAATAAGTAAAGAACAATGCAATAATACAAATAACTTGTAAGATAACTTGATGAGACAATATGTATTTTCAATGTGTAATTTATTTATTGATATTAAACAAATTACAAGGTTGATGCGGAACCAAGATAATACACGAATGTAAATATCCTAACAACCTATGAAATACAATTGATCTATACTCGGAATTTCTCAAGACAATCGAAACACTTAAAGTTGTGAAATGTTCCTTTTAGCTATTGAGAGAAGATTGCACAAGTTCACCAAGAATATTGCAGGTTTGCAAAGTGTGAATTCTATCGAAGTTTATTCGAAGAGTTATATTCTTGGTTGTGCAATGACTTGTATTTATAGGCAAAGTTAACATTGGGATGTTAACTTTAGCCGTACAAATGTGGTTGGGAGCATTTAAGGAATAACATTTAATTCCTTAAAAAGCAGTGTAAAGTCGCATGTTAAAGTGACTTTACATAACCACCTTTATGTACCTTATAATACTTAAATAATAAGATAAGGCTTATTATCCGGGTAAAGGTACATAAAGCATATAAGTCAATTCCTCGTAATCAGTGTAAAGCTTTGTAAGGGCTTTCCACTGATGGTCTCCAGTTTGTAATTGACTAAAGAACCAAACAATCAAGCACATGTAATCAAGCACCAACAATGATAAGTGAATAAGTAGCTATATTAATGATGAAGAAAAAGCTTATATACAAAACACAAATCTGATGGTAGTAAATCAGATTGTGAAAGAACAACAAAAGAGTAACGATCTACATTATGATTATTTATATATGAAAAATGATAACGACAACCCTAAGGTTGTCATTAATACCTTATTACATGCATAAAAAGTAGTACTTTATACATAAAAAACCACCCCCTGAATTTTCGCATGACAAAGTACAAATTTTAATGCACCCAAATAACTTATATTGACAACCCTAAGGGCTGTCATTAACAAAACCCTTTATTTAAATATATCAATGTTTACCCTAAGTACCAATTTGATATTAATAATTTGAGTCGGTTAGTTAGTTACTCGTATTAGTTAGGTGTCGAGCAATACAAACACCTGTAATTGGGGATTTGGGGTTCTAATAACCGACTAAGATTTTCAATTAATATGCAAAATCTCTTTTTTTTCTTTCTTAAAGCTGTTTGCGCTTTATTTTTTGTTCGTCAAATACAAGTAAGTATAATCGATTGCTGCATATTACCAATTCTTTAAGCTCTAGCTATCTAACTATATCGATGATCTGACGTTAAGAAGTTTTTAACGTCAGATCGAATTTCATTCATTCGAGAATGAATATGGAGCAACAACTAGCTATGAGTAGTTTATCCACGTCATCTACCTTGAATTCAAATTGGCATTCACAAAAAAAGCCTTTACTAAATATCATCATCCCTGACGATGTGTTAGTAAGCAACCTATTCATTCGATTACCAGCCAAACAACTTGCTCAAATGAGGTCCCTTTCTAAAACCTGGAATCATCTCTTGTCTCATCCCTCCTTTATCGAGTCTCATCTCGATCGTTCCAAGGATACCAACGGCGCACTTCTTATGGTATCCGACGACTCATGGCTTTCAAAGTATAGGCCACTCACAGCATACACCTATCCGTCTCTCCAACTCAATAATTCAATCAAAGTCCATAATATTGATAGCTTATCCGGTTCGGTTGTTGGAGCGATTAATGGCTTAATATGCCTTGATGGTAGTGAAGGATTTAAGATTTGGAACCCTTCTCTCTCAGCCTTAATAGCTCTTCCACCATTTACTATTGGTACGGACCATAATGACAACAAATACTTTTTAATTACAATTTCCGGTTTGGGTTTGATCCCAAAACGAATGACTATAAAGTTGTCAAGCTTACATATAATGTCAATGACGACGGTGCAATTTACAACTGGTTTCCCGTGGAGGTGTTTAGTGTCATAAAGGGTTCTTGGGAATCAATTACCGATAGGTTTCCATCTCATATTCAAACGATTCTCTATAAGAATGAAGTTGTTGTCAATGGAAACGAAGGTCGTCTACATTACCTTTATCTTGTTAATCATCATGCTGATTGGTCAGAAGAAACAATCGTTGCCTTTGATTTGGGTGATGAAACTTTTAGTGAGATGTCACTCCCGGATTAGGTACACGATTATCATAGGGAGAATGAGCTAGGATTTTTATCTCAAAAGCTTTGTGTAATGTCGTGCGTTAGCAATGGTGATTGTGAGGTGTGGGTGATGGAAAAGTATGGGGTGGCTAATTCTTGGGTGAAACGATACGTAGTTCCTAAATATGATGGTGATAATATTGTTCCAATTGGATTCACTTTAGACAATCAGCTCGTGTTTGAACATGGTATTCATCTAGCGTTGTACGACCCAGAATCACTCAAAGTTAAACATTTTAAGGGCGCGAGACTATTTTCCCAGTCGACCACAGTTGTTCAATATGTTGACAGTCTCGTTTGGCTGGTAACACTTACTAAATGGGACTATAATAATGATGTCTGCAAATCTTCATCACAGATTGAAAAGAAGCAAGATTAACGACTGCCTACTTGGTTTAACAAAAGTATTAATTTCTAGTTTATTACTTAGACGCTATTTCAATTCGTTTTGATTTCTTTGGGCCACTATTTTCTAAAACAATTTTTCCTTTTCATCTTGATTTCTTTGATCAATATGTAAAATGGTTTTCCTATATACAGTTCACTACAATGTATTATGTACATGTTCTAGACAATAATTAAAATTTTAAAGAATGTATTATAACCAATCTGACCCTGTTAAAAATTGCTCGTATTCTTGATTATATATCTATCCCTCAATTCTTTCAACAACTATTGTTCTAAACTTTTATAAAATCTTGTACAAATCTTCAAAATCTAAGCTAAAGTTTCAAGAAATCAATCTTTGATACCAATGTTTGATGATTTTGTGATGACCCCAACAAAATCTTGAAACTAAACAGGAGCCAAAGATATATATGATGAATAATATGAAGCATTTACACAAACAATCACATACAAATCATAAAAGAGATGAGGAAATGCCAAGTATTCAAACCCCACCATACTCACCAAAATCATATAAACATCCATCACCTCCAAGACCCTTATATTACATCTTCAACGAACAACGCTTATTTTTTATCGTCCTTGGAATCTTGATCGGTTCGTTTATCTTCATATATCAGCCGTCGATAATGGCCATTTCCACCACGACCATTGATACTATTCATCACCATGCAATTATTCCCTCAATCCCTAGATCAATTTCCATCTCATCCCACCATGAACATTCCACCTTTGACCATCGTCGTCCAACAGGACAGGTTCCTGTTGGTATTACTCATAGAAGGATGCGGACATTGGTAACTGGTGGAGCGGGGTTTGTGGGTAGTCATTTGGTTGATAAGTTGATGGCCAGAGGTGATGAAGTTATTGTGATTGATAATTTTTTTACTGGTAGGAAAGAAAATATTGTGCATCATTTAGTGAATCCTAGATTTGAATTGATTAGACATGATGTTGTTCAACCAATTTTATTGGAGGTTGATCAAATCTATCATTTAGCTTGTCCTGCTTCCCCTGTTCATTACAAATACAATCCTATCAAGACCATCATATCCTTTTCCAAATCTTTCTTGTTAAATATTCTTACTTTCATCAAAAAATATGCTATTGACATAGTGATTATATGATCAAACCGCCAAATGTATGCACAAAACTCCGGTTCTATGCACTATGTTATTACTTCTTTCTGTTTCATTATATGGTATCAGATCGAGTCTAACTAAAGTACGTTTCTATGACTTACCGGATCTAATTGTAACCAAAGGTTTCTTTTTTGTACTTAAAAACATTATTGATTATGTGCTTATAGTGATCTGTATATTGCTTTCTTGATGTTCCTTAAAAATGATATAACAAAGCCATTAGCTAGCTTTGACTACTGAAGGTTCAACATAGAGCTTTTCTGATTTTATGATTTTCATATCAACATGACAACTTCCAGATTGACTTTTTTTTCTTTTTCTTAGTATATTTATACCATTAACCTAGTGATCCATATATTTCTGAAAATTGAAGAAAACTCGCATGAATTTAAAGTTGAAAATATTATGTTTGACCGTAAAAGTCAAAGTGTAATTTGACTTTTTGGATTTGATGGGGCATAGTTCATATATGATATATGCTAAAAGAAACTCTTTTCATGGATTTGATCCTTTTAAGCTAAATGTAGTCTTCTTTTAGAGCTTGGATTATTTGAATTATGGTATCCTTGACTTGTGCAATTACAAGACAAATGTGATTGGCACCCTAAACATGCTAGGACTTGCCAAAAGAATCAATGCACGGTTCTTGATTACAAGTACAAGTGAGGTTTATGGAGACCCTCTTGAGCATCCTCAAAAGGAATCGTATTGGGGACATGTGAATCCGATAGGTGTTAGAAGTTGCTACGATGAAGGGAAAAGAACAGCTGAAACATTAACGATGGACTATTTTCGAAACGAAGGTGTTGAGGTGATTTTGTGCATACCATTTGACTATTTTGAAAACCTCTGGTAGAGAGGTTTTAGCAAAAACAAACACCACCTTAATTGCAACTCCTGTTTATACTAGAATTTTCATTTTGCAGGTTCGTATTGCACGCATTTTTAACACATATGGTCCTCGGATGTGTCTAGATGATGGTCGTGTCGTTAGCAACTTTGTTTCACAGGTAAAATTTTGCATGCTAAACAAGTTTCCATAAGTAGTAAAGATAATTTTATGTAGACAATGTCGTTTTGCAGGCCATTCGTAAAAGACCCCTGACTCTTTATGGTGATGGAAAGCAAACCCGCAGCTTTCAATACGTGTCAGATTTGGTACCCATTTTCTTTTCTTTTTTTGTATAAACAATTTCATTTGATTTGATCAAGTTTTTAGCCCTTCTATATTCGAACATTTGTAAATTATTGTAGTATATCCATTTAACCCTTGGCGGGTCTTGTTCATTTGAATTTTCGTTCTAGTTCTTCGTAGAATGTTATAAATGGTTGTTAAAATCTTTAGGTCAACGGACTAATGGCACTCATGGAAAGCGAGCATATTGGGCCCTTCAACTTAATTGGGCAATCCAGGAGAGTTCACCATGTTAGAGCTCGCTCAGGTTTGTAACAACCCTTGTATATATAGCCAATACAGATCATTTTAGGCCAAGACAATATATAATACTCCATCCGTCCCATTAGAAGTGTCTTACTTTGAATATTCAACGTCTTTATTTTTAAACTTTGACCTTAAATATATTTTTGTGTTATGTAAAACTTGATAAAAGTTATACCATTAAAAAACACGTCTAAAACACAATCAATTCATATAACTTTCATCAAGTATTATCTAACACAAATAAAATTATTTAAGGTCAAAATTGCAAATGTTAGACTTTGAAAATTAAAAACATGACACTTCTAGTGGGACGGAGGGAGTAACGTACAACACAAAATTTTTGAATATCGAGTAAGATGTAACATCCGTGAGTTTTGACCGGTTGACTTTATGTGTAATATGACTAACAATTTGAGTTAATGAAGTATTTGGGTCGTTTTGTGATTAAATGACAATGTGGTACGTTAGTCGGGTCGATAGTATGTTTTAATCGGTGTTTAAATGTATAACGATTTGTATTTTGGCTTGAGAAGGAAACGGGTCGGCCCGTGGGTCATCCACGACCCACCAGCCCCTTTATGACCCATTCCCTCCCCTTATCTTCTCATTTACGACATATCTCTTCTATCTCTTTCTCTTTTCTCTCTAAGTGAAAAGCTAGACTGTGAGTCCCTTAAGTTCGATGGTTAACCAGGAAAGTGTAAAATACAACAAGTCTAATAATCACTAGAATGGACTAGTATTACTTGTAAATAAATGCAAGAATATATAAACAAAGTGTTAGGTCCAGATTTAGTCCAGATTTACTGGACTCGCTCCAGACTTGACTACTGGAGCCTTACTGAAGATCTGTCCAGAAACGTGTTCTACTGGACCTACTCCAGACTTGGAATCTGGAGTCCCT
>CM067171.1:93092528-93113067 GCA_034093135.1 Erigeron breviscapus | reverse complement strand
TCGTTAAAAGCAGATTTTATGGCTGTTGGAAGAGAAGTGCATGAGTTGGTTCAGAAGCCAAGTGTAAATGAGAAAGAACTTGGGGCTTCTATAAGTGTTAGTATTTTGGATAATCTGAAGTCTGAGCTAACTCAGAATCTAGCTGCTCAGATTTCAGACTCCATTTCTGAAAAGGTTGGTGCAGAAGTTAGAATGATGATTGCTGAACTAACCAAAGACACAAATGACAAAGTGGACAAGGCTGTAAATGAAGTACGAGATTCAGTGTCCAAGCTTGAAGGTTCAGTTCAGAATCAGTCTAAACAGTTAGATGAAATTCTAACTCTTCTGAAGAAAGAAACTGTTATTGCTCCTCCTCCCCCTGCTTTTTTCACTGAAGAAGACAGAAAGATGTTGAAAGATTTAAAAGATCAAGAAGCACTGAACCTTAATTCTTCATTCAGATTAAGGGCTCAGTTTGCTACAATGGCAAAGGGTATATATGATTGCCTAGAACAACAAAGTTGGGAACCACTGAAGGCAATTAAAACTTCAATTGACCTTTATGCTAAAATGCCTTCAGAGATTCCCAAAGGGGGAAGTGGTGTGCCTATTGGTTTGCTGGATAGTACTCAAGAAATGATTGAAGCAACCAAGAAGCAAACTGAGGTACCACCTGGTAGTGCCTCAGTTCAGGGGCAACAAGTTCAGAAGAAAGACAAGGGCAAAGGCAAGGCTCAAGAAGTAGAAGAACCAAAGAAAAGCTCTAAGGGTTCTGGAATCATTGTGGGTGAGAATGTGGACGAACAAGGTTATCCCTTGCACGATCTTGAGGCTGATAGTAAGAAGTTGGAAGCATTGCAAAAGCAGGTTTCCAATCAATTTATTATGTGGAGGGAAAACAAAGAAAGAGAAAGGGAACAACATCTGAAGATGGGACCCTTGATCATATAGATGCTGCAGCTCTTGGTTTATCATTGGAAAGATACTTGAAAATCAAAAATGATCCAAGAGTGCAAAAGGCTATTGTTGATATGCTTGAGTATGAGTGTGGGATGAACTACTCTCCTCTGGAACAAAAGTTAGAAAGTCTGACCTTTAAGTTGTCCATTGAAGACTTAAAGAAAAATAGAGAAAAAGAAATGGCGATCAAAAGGAAGGAAATTCTGGCCGAAATTCTGAAGGTTGAGAAAGAGTTGATCAGACCAACCATTAAGCCCAAAGTGACTGGACCAAGATCATCAAGAAAGAGTGTTCGTGATGCTGATCTTTCTACCTTCAAACCAATGTCTGATGATGCTATTGAAATTGAAAGAAAACATGAAAGAGATCAATATGAGCATTATATGAAGCATCGATCTCATTCAGCCAAAATAATTGATATGGAAGTAACAAAAGCTGATGGATTGAAGCTTTTTGACTTGGTTGTTAAAAGAGAAGGAAGGGAAGCTGAAGAATACCATCAGGTTTCAGTGCACGAGTTTGGGATTTCTGAGCATAGGGAGATGATCCAGATTCTGAAGGAGAAGCCTAAATCTACCTTGATTGGTGCATGGTTAGCAAGAATACAACAAAAGATGCAGCCAAGGTAGAAATTGAAGGAAGATTGTTTGCAAAGAAGGATCATTCTCCACTGAAGAGAAAACCTACTGAGGCACCTTCTGGTTCAAGGCATGCCAAGAAGTAGTTTCTTTTCAGTTTATCATGTACTTGTAATATATTTACATTTGTAACAATCATTTCAGTTTGTATATATATGTTGCAAATTGTAACCTATAAGTAGATGGTAAGTTTAAGTTAGAAAACCACAAGTAAAATTCTGAGACATCAATGATCTATAAGATGTACTTAGAAAATTTTTACAACTTAAACAAAAACTTGCATTTCAAACTTACAAACATGTATAGATAGAAGTCTGAGATGCATGCACTATTTCAGAACAAATAGGGGGAATTTGTTAGGTCGGAAATCGACCAAGTATAATTTGTTCAAGAAATAGCTTGAAGTTCAGTGAAAACGTTTGTACAGAATTCTGAGATGTCTCAGAATTCCTTCACTGAAGCTTCACTTCAGTTCAGATAGAGATAAATCTGAAGCATTCATTCTGAAGTCAAAGACTGAAGTATGAAGAAGAGAATCATCTCAGAAGCGAGCAAAGAGTGATTCTACCAGATCGAAGACTGAAGCATCTCAGAGTAAAGTATTTACAACACTTTACACTGATTACAAGGAAGACTTTTTACTTTACATACCTTTACCCAGTTAAGATTTATCTATTAATAAAAGGTACAAGGTAAAAGTATAGGTTTGGAACATAGTACTATAAGTCACATCAACTGACTTATATACTCTTCCTAGTATGAGCATGCAAGAAATTAGGTTTAATTCCTTAAATGCTCACAACCACATTTGTACGATCTTGTCCACATCATCATGGACTTGGTCTATAAATACAAAGTCTTCTCACAACTTGCAACGCTTGAAACTTTGCATTGCAACTTGTGAGATATACTCTAAGTAAACTTACGAGTATTTCCAAGTTAATTAGATCACTTGTTTTTCAGGATTGTTTAGATACTTACACTTGGGTGTTTATCTTTGTTCCGCAACAATCCTTGTATTTGTTATATATCAATAAATCAAATACATTAGAAAGAAAACAACGTGTCTCAATGCTACATACTTGATTATACATATATATATCTTTATATAGTTTCTGCCATTTAGTTCTTGCATTTTACTTTAAGTCAATTGTTTCTTGTTATCCATATCTGGATCATAAACTTAACTTGTCCATCAAGATTAGTTGTACTTGCCAGTCGGGTTTAGTTAATCATCTATATTTGGGACTCACAATTGGTATCAAGAAGGATTGAGAGGTGATGTAGGTACATAAGGACCTTCGTTTAAAATTTTCATCATGTTCCTCTCAATACCAGTGACATGCAAAACCATCCTAGCCTTCACGTACCAAATTCATCACTGTTCCCACTGAATTTAGGAACAGGATTATTTGAGTAGTGCACATGCACGTGTGGAGAAGCAGGAGTAGTAGGAGGAGGTGGATTAGTGTTATTAACAATTGGTGGTTCATTTTGATCATTAATATTTGCATTAGGATCGGGACCAAGACTAAAACCTTGTGTATTTTCTTGGTTAGCCATCAAGAAACAGATCTAGGCAATGTTTAGCCTTCTGCTCTGATACCAAATGTGAGTCCCTTAAGTTCGATGGTTAACCAGGAAATTGTAAAATACAACAAGTCTAATAATCACTAGAATGGACTAGTATTACTTGTAAATAAATGCAAGAATATATAAACAAAGTAATACAAGACTTAAAGCAATAAACAAGTAAAGTGGAACATTAATGTATTTTTCAATTGTGTATTTTATTTATGATGTTAAATAAAATACAAGGTTGTGCGGAATCAAGATAATACAAATAAGTATGTATCCTAACAACCTATGAATTACAAATGATCTATATTTGTCAAATAACTCTTTTGGATCGAGATACTTAAAGTTGTGAAGTATCCCTGTTTAAGATCGAGAGTATTTAGACAAATTCACTTTCATGCTAAGTGTATGCTTAAAAGTATTATGTCAAGGAAATGACTTTGTATTTATAGGCAACAAAATTCACCAGTGAGTTTTGTGCCGTACAAATATGGTTGCATACATTTAATGATCCGACAAGAACATTAAATGTATTGGATAAGGAATAAGGATAAAGTCACATCAAATGACTTTGTATCCTTTTATCAACCACCTTTACACACGTATACTTTGGTAAAGAACAAGTGGATTGTTCTTTGGAAAGTGTGTAAAGGCAAAAGTCAATCCTCGATATCAGTGTTCAGACTTGTAGGGTCTAGAACACTAACAATCCTCTAGTGTACAGATCTGGTAAGACTTTCCAGTGGACTCCGCCATTTGTCAGTCTTCTTTCTTCAGACTTCAGTCTTTGACTTCAATCAGAATGTCTTCAGTAGAGTTGATCTGGACTGGGGGTGAAGTCCAGTGAGCTAATCTAGAGAATACTCCAGATTTCCTATACAAGTATTTGCTCACTGATCTTCCATTATTTCTGGACAAATCTTCAGAGAGACTCCAGATTCCAAGTCTGGAGTAGGTCCAGTAGAACACGTTTCTGGACAGATCTTCAGTAAGGCTCCAGTAGTCGAGTCTGGAGCGAGTCCATTAAATCTGGACTAAATCTGGACCTAACATAGACCATCCATCTCCTCTCTTCATTTCTCTTGCAATATTTGGTGTTCTAGATTTGGTTTAACTCGAGAATCATCATCGTCTTCATCTCATTATCGTCTAGCAAAGGATTTAGTTCTTAGTTCAAGCATTTTACCCATTTTGCCATAATTCGGGTTCTGGGCTCGGAAAGGAATTTTTGGTAAGTCTAATTCATCCCATTTACTTCTATTTATGTTAGTTTACTAGTTTCTAGTCATCTCGTACATTTACAGGTTCTAAATCGACTTAAATCTAGTTTTGGGTCAAATTAGGGTTTTAACTAGGGTTGATCAATTTGGTCGTTTTGATGATGTTATGAAGTGAAATATTGATTTGGGTAAGTGTATTTAGGTGTTAGAAGGTCAAGTGTAGCTTCAAAATGAATTTCAAACTCCTGCAATTCGTTTTGGTATGGTTTGGGTTGAGTTTGGGGGTATTTGGTTCGGATTTCCTGCACTTGAACTGCTGCTTGTGCAGATTTTTGGTCTCACTGCGGCGCAGTGGCAAGGCAAGGCCTTGACTGCGGCGCAGTGGAATAATTCTGAGTTGAAGTTCACTTCCTGACTGCGGCGCAGTGGATGAAATGCATCCTGACTGCGGCGCAGTCATGAGGCCCTGTTTCGCGCGTCAGTTTTCAAACGTTAATAACTATCGTTGGAATCATGAGAGAGTCTACTTTATCATGGTATAACCCTTATATCTTAAATCCATCACCATTTCCGAAAAGGTCGTGTTAAAGTGTCCTTGTTATAATCGGTTGAACCATTAAGACGCTTGAGAGTTGTGACGAGACCGAGTTGAGTCCCAATTACCATCCAAAGTTGATTTACTCTTCTAAAACCTAGATAGGGCTTGACTCGTGATTTGTAATGTGTATGTTAATGTGAATGTATATGATCGATATTTAGGTTTTGGACGCGAAGCGAACATCGAACGACTGTAACTCAACTTCGTACCCAACTTAGCTTTTCATAGCCAATCGAGGTGAGTTTCGTAGCTCCCTACTCAATAGATTCGGGCTGAAAAATGTACATATACGTGTTTGTTGGATTGTTTGGTTGATTTGATTGACTGTCTAGTTAATTTCTGATTAATTGTCGATTGATAGATAGTTTTGATTGATTGGGTGATGGTTTACGAATGTGATTGTGATACTGTAATTTATTAGGATAGAAGTATATACATGGAAGTCGGTTATGCCTTCAATGGGTTTTAGATGTGGTGGGAAGGCTGCGGGTGACCCTATACATAAGCATCTAGAACTTGATGAAAGTAAAATCCTCCGAAGTGTATATACGCGTTGTTTAGAGTAAATGATGGACTTGGGAATACGTTTGGTATAGACATGAATGCCTTGATATACTTGACTTGTGTGATACGCACTTATTCATACTTTTATCGTTGTATTGATGAACGTATGAACTAATGATTATCGATTGAATGTTTGATTGAATGACTGAATAATGAGTTGATTTATACGTTTGATTGACTTGGTTTATGATTGTAAAGTATTTCATTAATATTAGGATTGACGTATATACATGGAAGTCGGTTATGCCTTCAATGGGTTTTAGATGTGGTGGGAAGGCTGCGGGTGACCCTATATATAAGCATCTGGGACTCGAAGAAAGTAGAATCCTCTTAAGTGTATGTACGTATAGTTTGGTTTGAATTGTGATTGATGGTTTACGATTGATAAATTGTGTTTGCTGGTCGATAATTGGCAAATTTGTGATTGATGCACATACGCGGTTTACACGCAAGCATTATATATATATATATATTATATTATATATATATTATATATATATATATATATATACGCGGTTTACACGCAAGCATTATATATATATATACGCGGTTTACACGCAAGCATTATATATATACGCGGTTTACACGCAAGCATTCTATATATATATATACGCGGTTTACACGCAAGCATTATATATATATACGCGGTTTACACGCAAGCATACTTTATATACGCGGCATACACGCATGTATATTCTGTTTAAGCGGTCTACACGCAGGCACACCCTATTTGGTGCATTTTGTGGCATGGTTGATACGAATTTGATATACATTATGATATGCGTTATGACTGTTTATGCATTTGGTACTTGTATTGATATTTACCTCATTTGTGCACGTTTATTACACGTTTACTTATATTGTGTAATCTTGATTGAGGACGATATTGCGTTACATAGAGGCTCATTGTAAGTCATGTTTCGCCTCTACTTGTATACTGTGTTTATTGACAATGGTTCTTTCTGGGCCATTACTACGAACTCACCAACCTTGTGTTGACTATGCTTAGTACACTTTTCAGGTAACCAGGTTAATCCAGGGCGTGGAGTTTGATTGTTAGCTTGCTGTTGAACCCGGACTTGGACTTATATGGATCAAGGATCCATTTGCCTTTTTTTTGCATTGTACTTAGAACCGTTAGCCATCTTTTGATGTTCTGTTGTAATCTTTGATGATGACTTGCTCTTTATGTATTTTGATACTTGTTTATCTTACTGTAAGGATTCACTGAATCCTTTATTTGCATTTAGTTCATGTTCTACATTAATCCCACCTTGTGCTATATGATTTCCGTAATATTTCGAGCCCTGGGCTTGGGGTGTTACAGAATGGTGGCCCATGCGTGGTCGTAGAGAATTAGGCGGTTTGACCTAGACTACGGCTTAAGTTAAAACTCTTCATATAGCATGCATGGTTAGGAAATTTGTGTGCAACGTGAATTCTGTGAACCCTATAAAGTGTATATTGTGAGTTCGTAGTTAAGACCACTTATGTGATGGCTTGAATTCAACGTGATGAATGTGGAATGAGTACAATGTGGTTAATGTGTGCATTGACTGAATTTGATTGTCGTTGATGTGGATTGTTACTATTAATTGATGCTAGTTGGATGATTTAGAGCAAAATGAAGTTATGTTATTAACTTACTATAATATTGTGGCAACCCTGAAAGAACCCGATCAACTCTTTTATGGTCGCCCAACATTATAACAAGTTAATAACATCATGGATTGCGCATACATGGCTTAAAGTATAATAAGGAACCGATATGCTTAATGGAAGTTGATTAGGTGGAGGGTTAGCCATTGGTACACCCTGTATACATACCTGGTCAATGACTAGAGAGCATATCGAATCCAGATTATACTTAACCCATTTGTGTTAATTGTTTGATTTTATGATGTATTGACATGATTACTTGAATTAACGATAAACAATTGTAGTGAACTTGACATGATAATACGATAAGTAACAATCCCATAGGATTCTAGCACTATTACCTTAGCTTAATGACATGAAATGAGTACGTTATATCGGTATGGGAGCGTTGACTACTTGTGTGACTAACATGTGAGCATTTGAGACTAACTCTCGGGTCAACGCGTCACTTGTTTTATAGAAATGGTGAGGCCGAGGAGAGCCGGAACGAACTATAGGGCTGAACCGGAAGAACCTCAACCGGAAGCTCAACCGGAGGTACAAGGAGGTAGAGGTAGAGGTCGTGGTAGGGGTCGTGGTAGAGGTCGTGGTAGAGGCCAAGGAAGGGGTCGTGGTGAAGCTCCCGTGCCAAACTTGGCTGAGGTGATCGCTCAAACGGTCACCAATATCATGCCGACCATTATTGCTCAAGTCACGGCAAGTCTTGGGGGAAACAATGCAGCTCCAAACAATGGGCCTCAAAACAATGAAGCCCCGGTTAATATGAATAATGAAAATGCTCAACCTCATGTTGTGGAGGAGGAAGAAGAGGAACCAGTGGGAGTTGATAACCGTATGCCCATGTATAATCAACATGGAGGATACCGACAGGGGTGTATATTTAAAGACTTCAAAGGCTGTGGGGCACCGGAGTTTGATGGAAGAGGCGGTCCCACAGAGTGTATAAGGTGGTTTGAGGAGATTGAGGCAGTAATTGAGAGAAGTCATTGCACATATGACGACCGGATTTCTTATGCATTCGGCATGTTTAAAAATGACGCCTTGAGTTGGTGGAACCAAGAGATAACTTTGGGGCGGACTTATAACTCGGAATGGATCGATTTCAAGAACAAGGTGAAGGCGAAGTTTTGTCCTCCCTATGAACTACAAATCTAGACCATTGAGTTTATTAATCTCAAAATGGACGGATCTGATTACAAGAACTATGTTAGACGATTTCAGGAGTTGTCTACCCTCATCCCTCATTTGGTGGATTCCGAGACCCGTGCCACCGAGAAGTTTGTATTGGGCTTGAATCCTCAAGTCCGATCTTATGTGAATTCTAACATGCCTACTTCTTTGGCCGATGTTGTCAACCGAGCCGGCAGTGTGACTGAAGACTTGTTGAGGAGCGGTGTTTTGAGTAACTCCTTAACAAACAAGAGAAAGGAAGTGGGAGAGTCAAGTGGGGTGAAGAAAATGGGAAGGCTTGATCCCAAGAATGCTAACCGGGGAAGAGTGATGGCGGCAGTTGAGCCGGCGAGGAGGCCTTATGTGGGACCTCATCCTTTTTGTAACAAGTGTAACAAGCATCATCCCACTAACACCCAATGTGGGGCTTGCCTCAATTGTAATCGACTTGGACATTTGGCAAGAGATTGTAGAGCTCCAAGAACGGGTCCAATGAATGTGACTCCTATTCGAGCCGTCCCTCCTCAAGGTAATCAGCAAAGAGGCGAGTGTTTTGGATGTGGTAGTCGTACTCACTACCGTAACAATTTTCCGCAATGGGTTGGACAACAAGTTGAAGTGGCGGTCCATCCGAATCAACTCCAAATTACCGGGCCGAACCAAAACCGTGGCCAACAAGGTCAACAAGTTCAACCTCATGGCCGAGCTTTTGCAGGAAGTGGCAATGGAGGCCAAAATGATCCAAACGTCGGTTAAGGTACATTCCTCTTAACGGTCATTATGTCATGGCACTATTCGATATTGGAACGGACTATGATCTCGTTTATCCAAACGTTACTCCTTTGAATTACGTTCGTTCGTGTGTTTAGGAATTGTATGTTTAAAATTTTTTAGATGTTTAGCGACTCCCTAACTAGATTTTTTTCAAATACCCCGTGTACGTATCTTGACTCTAGAAGACGACAAACTCTTCACGTACTTTGTACCCTATGATATTAAGGTTCTTGACGATAAAGTGAGTACAATCTGAATGCCAGCGGTTAATACGATTCTTAATTGTGTAGTAGGGTTGCTAGTGTAAAAATATCTAAACGGTCGGGTTCTTAGGGCTCAATGTGAAGTATTCGATTCTTCAAACTCGAAGGCCTTTAGTGCTACCGTCTCAAAATTTGAAACTAACGTCGTCTCTGTTAATCTTGAGTCTCCCGAACGCTTTTCCGGGTGACTTACCGGGCTTGTCCCATCTCGATAACTTAAATTTCGTATATGCTTAACTTCCTAACATCGCGCGCGTAGTCAAAACCCTTATAGACTTCTGAGATGTGAATAAGCGTGTAGTGAAAGACCGGGAGAGAAATTTGAAGGAAAACAAATTGTAATGGATTTCACCATGAAGTCGCCGACGACAAGAAGTAGTCACAATACGACGAAACCGGTAAAATCTGACAACTTGGCACATTAGTATGTAGAAGAAATGGTGTAGGTGCACCAAGATTCGATTTCTATCATTTCAGATAAAGAAAGTCGCTTAACTCCAATTCAGGGAGCCATCCAATGAGCAGCTGGTACTCAACCCAACTTGAGACTTGATCACATGTGAAGAGATTGTGCTTATGACCCAGGCGGAAATCTTGTGCAATGACGGGTGTTACGCGAATATTCGAATGTCACTAACCGAAGCACTGGGTAGTAGAGGTGTTACTCTCCACTGGATGAGCCAAATCAAAGAAAGCCAATGCAGCGGGCCTGGAATAGTAATTGGAATGACAAGAACAACTTCTCAAACTAAGAAGATAGCAACTAGCTCGCATGCTACGAAGGAAGTGGGTCGATGTGTGATGGAGACCGTTAGAGTTGAGACCTAAGTACCCACATTTGTCTAACGATTGGCGATATGTTGAATTTCGGGACGAAATTCTTTTGACGGGGGAATAATGTAACATCCGTGAGTTTTGACCGGTTGACTTTATGTGTAATATGACTAACAATTTGAGTTAATGAAGTATTTGGGTCGTTTTGTGATTAAATGACAATGTGGTACGTTAGTCGGGTCGATAGTATGTTTTAATCGGTGTTTAAATGTATAACGATTTGTATTTTGGCTTGAGAAGGAAACGGGTCGGCCCGTGGGTCATCCACGACCCACCAGCCCCTTTATGACCCATTCCCTCCCCTTATCTTCTCATTTACCACATATCTCTTCTATCTCTTTCTCTTTTTCTCTCTAAGTGAAAAAGCTAGACCATCCATCTCCTCTCTTCATTTCTCTTGCAATATTTGGTGTTCTAGATTTGGTTTAACTCGAGAATCATCATCGTCTTCATCTCATTATCGTCTAGCAAAGGATTTAGTTCTTAGTTCAAGCATTTTACCCATTTTGCCATAATTCGGGTTCTGGGCTCGGAAAGGAAGTTTTGGTAAGTCTAATTCATCCCATTTACTTCTATTTATGTTAGTTTACTCGTTTCTAGTCATCTCGTACATTTACAGGTTCTAAATCGACTTAAATCTAGTTTTGGGTCAAATTAGGGTTTTAACTAGGGTTGATCAATTTGGTCGTTTTGATGATGTTATGAAGTGAAATATTGATTTGGGTAAGTGTATTTAGGTGTTAGAAGGTCAAGTGTAGCTTCAAAATGAATTTCAAACTCCTGCAATTCGTTTTGGTATGGTTTGGGTTGAGTTTGGGGGTATTTGGTTCGGATTTCCTGCACTTGAACTGCTGCTTGTGCAGATTTTTGGTCTCACTGCGGCGCAGTGGCAAGGCAAGGCCTTGACTGCGGCGCAGTGGAATAATTCTGAGTTGAAGTTCACTTCCTGACTGCGGCGCAGTGGATGAAATGCATCCTGACTGCGGCGCAGTCATGAGGCCCTGTTTCGCGCGTCAGTTTTCAAACGTTAATAACTTTTGAACCGTAAGTCCGTTTTAGACGTATGACCTATCGTTGGAATCATGAGAGAGTCTACTTTATCATGGTATAACCCTTATAGCTTAAATCCATCACCATTTCCGAAAAGGTCGTGTTAAAGTGTCCTTGTTATAATCGGTTGAACCATTAAGACGCTTGAGAGTTGTGACGAGACCGAGTTGAGTCCCAATTACCATCCAAAGTTGATTTACTCTTCTAAAACCTAGATAGGGCTTGACTCGTGATTTGTAATGTGTATGTTAATGTGAATGTATATGATCGATATTTAGGTTTTGGACGCGAAGCGAACATCGAACGACTGTAACTCAACTTCGTACCCAACTTAGCTTTTCATAGCCAATCGAGGTGAGTTTCGTAGCTCCCTACTCAATAGAGATTCGGGCTGAAAAGTGTACATATACGTGTTTGTTGGATTGTCTGGTTGATTTGATTGACTGTCTAGTTAATTTCTGATTAATTGTCGATTGATAGATAGTTTTGATTGATTGGGTGATGGTTTACGAATGTGATTGTGATACTGTAATTTATTAGGATAGAAGTATATACATGGAAGTTGGTTATGCCTTCAATGGGTTTTAGATGTGGTGGGAAGGCTGCGGGTGACCCTATATATAAGCATCTGGGACTTGATGAAAGTAAATCCTCCGAAGTGTATATACGCGTTGTTTAGAGTAAATGATGGACTTGGGAATACGTTTGGAATAGACATGAATGCCTTGATATACTTGACTTGTGTGATACGCACTTATTCATACTTTTATCGTTGTATTGATGAACGTATGAACTAATGATTATCGATTGAATGTTTGATTGAATGACTGAATAATGAGTTGATTTATACGTTTGATTGACTTGGTTTATGATTGTAAAGTATTTCATTAATATTAGGATTGACGTATATACATGGAAGTCGGTTATGCCTTCAATGGGTTTTAGATGTGGTGGGAAGGCTGCGGGTGACCCTATATATAAGCATCTGGGACTCGAAGAAAGTAGAATCCTCTTAAGTGTATGTACGTATAGTTTGGTTTGAATTGTGATTGATGGTTTACGATTGATAAATTGTGTTTGCTGGTCGATAATTGGCAAATTTGTGATTGATGCACATACGCGGTTTACACGCAAGCATTATATATATATATACGCGGTTTACACGCAAGCATTATATATATATATATATACGCGGTTTACACGCAAGCATTCTATATATATATATATATATATATATATTATATATATATAATATTATATATCTATATGTATATACGCGGTTTACACGCAAGCATTATATATGTATATACGCGGTTTACACGCAAGCATTATATATGTATATACGCGGTTTACACGCAAGCATTATATATATATATACGCGGTTTACACGCAAGCATTATATATATATATACGCGGTTTACACGCAAGCATTCTATATATATATACTTATACAACATATTATATATATATATTCTATATGTATATACGCGGTTTACACGCAAGCATTCTATATATGTATATACGCGGTTTACACGCAAGCATTATATATATATATACGCGGTTTACACGCAAGCATTCTATATATATGTATATACGCGGTTTACACGCAAGCATTATATATGTATATACGCGGTTTACACGCAAGCATTCTATATATATATACGCGGTTTACACGCAAGCATTATATATATATATACGCGGTTTACACGCAAGCATTCTATATATATATACGCGGTTTACACGCAAGCATTATATATATATATACGCGGTTTACACGCAAGCATTCATTCTTATATATATATACGCGGTTTACACGCAAGCATTATATATGTATATACGCGGTTTACACGCAAGCATTATATATATATATACGCGGTTTACACGCAAGCATTCTATATATATATATATATTATTAATACCTAATTATTTAAGAAAAAGTTTAAATAAAAATACTTAATTTATAAATATTTCGTTCGTTTGTGTTCGTTCATTAGTGTTCGTTCGTTTGTGTTCGTTCATTATGTTCGTTCGTTTATGTTCGTGAACATTTGTTCGTTATGTTCGTTTACATATATCTATATGTATATACGCGGTTTACACGCAAGCATTCTATATATGTATATACGCGGTTTACACGCAAGCATTATATATATATATACGCGGTTTACACGCAAGCATTTATATATATATATATATACGCGGTTTACACGCAAGCATTATATATATATAGTATATATTATTAATACCTAATTATTTAAGAAAAAGTTTAAATAAAAATACTTAATTTATAAATATTTCGTTCGTTTGTGTTCGTTCATTAGTGTTCGTTCGTTTTGTTCGTGAACGTTCGTTCGTTTATGTTCATGAACCGTCGTTCGTGAACAATAATTTGTTTATGTTCGTGAACATTTGTTCGTTATGTTCGTTTACATATATATATACATAATCAACTATACTATAAAAAATAGTTTAAATATAAATATTTTTTATATAATATATATATTATTAATACCTAATTATTTAAGAAAAAGTTTAAATAAAAATACTTAATTTATAAATATTTCGTTCGTTTGTGTTCGTTCATTAGTGTTCGTTCGTTTGTGTTCGTGAACATTCGTTCATGAACACAAACGAACGAACATGAACAAGTCATTATGTTCGTTTATCTGTTCGTGAACCGTTCGTTAAGTTAAACGAACGAACATGAACAAAACTCTCGTTTGTTCGTTTACGTTCATGAACGTTCGATAATCTGTTCGTGAACGTTCGTTCGTTTATGTTCATGAACCGTCGTTCGTGAACAATAATTTGTTTATGTTCGTGAACATTTGTTCGTTATGTTCGTTTACATATATATATACATAATCAACTATACTATAAAAAATAGTTTAAATATAAATATTTTTTATATAATATATATATTATTAATACCTAATTATTTAAGAAAAAGTTTAAATAAAAATACTTAATTTATAAATATTTCGTTCGTTTGTGTTCGTTCATTAGTGTTCGTTCGTTTGTGTTCGTGAACATTCGTTCATGAACACAAACGAACGAACATGAACAAGTCATTATGTTCGTTTATCTGTTCGTGAACCGTTCGTTAAGTTAAACGAACGAACATGAACAAGGTCCCGTTCGTGTTCGTTCGGTTCGTTTACAGCCCTAAACCCGATTACCTTTACAATAAAATTATGTAGCTCTTTTATATATCTCTTTTTTATGTGGTACAAGAAACTATAGATTCGAATGCTAGAATAGAGTTCAGAGAGAACACGGCCGACGATCCTCAAAAAAGGAAAGCGGATATCAGCAAAGCAAGAAAACTGCTAAACTGGGAACCAAAGATTACACTTCGAGAAGGTCTGCCACGAATGGCATCCGACTTCAAAAGTCGAATCCTGAAAGAAGAAGAAGAAAGGGACATTGACAAATGAGAAAATGATCAGTCAATGTAAAATCTCACATGTATATATAGATATTTGTACATCTATATGAATCTTTTTTACTCGAGCCCTTTTAGGAAACAAAACGTACTAGAAGATGTCGATATATTGTAACATCCCAAACTTTTCTTTTTGTTAAAGAATTTATTTTGCAATCATCATATATTAGATAGGAACATGTATAATTAAAACTTATTTTTTATTGTACAAGTGAAGAATGTAATAAAGAAAATAAGTGTGAAAAAACCAATAAATAACTTGAAGAAAACAAAAAATGTTTGTGCGAGAAAACTAAGAAAACCACATCAAAAAGTTTGCAATATCGAATACATACATTTAGTTTGTGCAATAAAACCAAAAATCAAAACGAAGAAAAAACAAAGTAGAGTAAAAGTTTTATTTAGATTGAGAACACAAAACAAAAAAAACTATGAAAAACCAAGAAAAACCGAAAGAAAAAACCCAAACGGATTCGATATGACAAAATCTAAATAATGATGCGGGGTATAAGATGTCTGAACGTGAACATTCGTTCATGAACACAAACGAACGAACATAAACAAGTCATAACGTTCGATAATCTGTTCGTGAACGTTCGTTCGTTTATGTTCATGAACCGTCGTTCGTGAACAATAATTTGTTTATGTTCGTGAACATTTGTTCGTTATGTTCGTTTACATATATATATACATAATCAACTATACTATAAAAAATAGTTTAAATATAAATATTTTTTTATATAATATATATATATATATAATATATATATATATATATATATATATATATATATATATATATATATATATATATATATATATATATATATATATATATATATATATATATATATATATATATATATATATATATATATATATATATATATATATATATATATATATATATATATATATATATATATATATATATATATATATATATATATATATATATATATATATATATATATATATATATATATATATATATATATATATATATATATATATATATATATATATATATATATATATATATATATATATATATATATATATATATATATATATATATATATATATATATATATATATATATATATATATATATATATATATATATATATATATATATATATATATATATATATATATATATATATATATATATATATATATATATATATATATATATATATATATATATATATATATATATATATATATATATATATATATATATATATATATATATATATATATATATATATATATATATATATATATATATATATATATATATATATATATATATATATATATATATATATATATATATATATATATATATATATATATATATATATATATATATATATATATATATATATATATATATATATATATATATATATATATATATATATATATATATATATATATATATATATATATATATATATATATATATATATATATATATATATATATATATATATATATATATATATATATATATATATATATATATATATATATATATATATATATATATATATATATATATATATATATATATATATATATATATATATATATATATATATATATATATATATATATATATATATATATATATATATATATATATATATATATATATATATATATATATATATATATATATATATATATATATATATATATATATATATATATATATATATATATATATATATATATATATATATATATATATATATATATATATATATATATATATATATATATATATATATATATATATATATATATATATATATATATATATATATATATATATATATATATATATATATATATATATATATATATATATATATATATATATATATATATATATATATATATATATATATATATATATATATATATATATATATATATATATATATATATATATATATATATATATATATATATATATATATATATATATATATATATATATATATATATATATATATATATATATATATATATATATATATATATATATATATATATATATATATATATATATATATATATATATATATATATATATATATATATATATATATATATATATATATATATATATATATATATATATATATATATATATATATATATATATATATATATATATATATATATATATATATATATATATATATATATATATATATATATATATATATATATATATATATATATATATATATATATATATATATATATATATATATATATATATATATATATATATATATATATATATATATATATATATATATATATATATATATATATATATATATATATATATATATATATATATATATATATATATATATATATATATATATATATATATATATATATATATATATATATATATATATATATATATATATATATATATATATATATATATATATATATATATATATATATATATATATATATATATATATATATATATATATATATATATATATATATATATATATATATATATATATATATATATATATATATATATATATATATATATATATATATATATATATATATATATATATATATATATATATATATATATATATATATATATATATATATATATATATATATATATATATATATATATATATATATATATATATATATATATATATATATATATATATATATATATATATATATATATATATATATATATATATATATATATATATATATATATATATATATATATATATATATATATATATATATATACAAAATCTAGAATATAATGTATAAGATGAACCAATAGAAGAGAACACAAAAGCAAAAAACTTTGTGTAAGAAACCAAAAAAAAAAAAAATCTGAACTGGATCCGATATGGTAAAATCTGAGTAGTTTCGCGTGATATAGATGGACCAACAGAACCGTGTCAAATGGCAGGTGACACGGTTCATAAGCTGGCCCTTTAATGATACTAAAACTAAAATACAATAGGACCGATCACCCTAGACAACAACTTATAAGACTATCCTCATCTAGGGAATAAACATCTAGTCGGTTGGGTAAAGTGGAGGTTAAATTTTTTTAGAACAAGATGGGACGAACCTTTGTTTGGAGAATAATTTATATAGCAAGTTGGCAATGGTCTACATATTCCTTTTGACTTATCCGAATTATAATTATATATACATTTCCCGTGGCCTCCAAGCACTGTAGCTTTACTGTAGCAGTGTCGTTCACTGTAGTTTTTTTTTTTTTTCCACCGACTTAAAGCTTTCTCTCTAATCCTACCCCTGCTTCTTCATCTTCATATTTCCTTCCCCAACTTCTTACCTTACCAACATCCATTCTTTTTGTTCTCCGGTCCTTCCTCTGCTCTCACATACACTTCATCATCGTCATCTGTTATTTTTCTGGACCAGTTTAGATGTGCTTTTGATGTTTCAAGTTTTGGTGGTTATGGTGTCCACGCTTGCAGACTATGTTAGCTACTTAGCTGCCATAAATTGGAGGCCATGACGCTTGCAAAGGGAACACCAATGCTTTTGGTAGTAGTTTTTAGAGAAAATTTCATTACATACCCCTGTGGTATACCATATTATCAAGTTTCACCCCTATGGTTTTTTTTTATCATTACATACCCTTATGGTGACTTTTTGTATCATTACATACCCCTCCACGTAACGTCCGTTTGTTAGTCTCCGTTAACCCTCTCATGTGCAATGCACATGAGGGTATTTTCGTCTTTTTACCTCTAAAACACTTTTTTCCTTTTCTTCTTTTTCTTTTCAAGATCCAACCACTCGTATATAATCACAATAACACTTTTTTCCTTTCCTATCATTTCATATGAACTTATCTCATATGAACACATAATCTTCCACTGCCTTTTAAAAATCCCTTCACAAACCTTTTTTTTGTTCACGGGCCCAAAACACAAACAAAAGGGTCCAACAAACTCTGACTATTCCTTTTATCCTTTTGTACATACTCAAGTTAGGTTTAAAGAAACGCATCTGCTTCTTTGCTCGTCTATGATATATGATGGTTGGTGCCCTGGTGGTCTGGTTTTTATTCAAGTGCACGGCGGTGGCGGTTCCTTTTCCTCCGGCGATTGCTCCTGCAATTCGTCTTCTCTCTGGTTCGCAACACTAACGAACAAGTTTCTCTTTTTCATTCTTTTTTTTTATTTTACTTTCTCTGATTTTGTTTCTGCAAGGTTATTATATCTCTTGTAATGAATCCCATTTTCTGAATGGATCTTCCTCTTGATTGATTCCAATTAACGGGGCTGTTTTTTTCTTCTGTATTCTATTCTGGCGAGCGCATACAATGGCGGCGGTTTCTCTTTTGCCCAACCGGTATGTCTCTTTCTCTCTTTTTCTTTGATTCAATATTTTTCTTAAATGAATCTTGTCTTGAATTTGATCCAATCTGGATGACTGAATCAAAACTGTCTCCGTCTCTTTTTTGAATCGATTCACACTAAATTGATTCTGGCAATGTCTTCACACGTGGTGGAGTTTTCCAGGCGGGGGTACCGGCGGCCGTTCGATTTTCCGGCGAGATTGGGTTTTCCGGTGGGTGGGGTCTTGAGAAAAGAGAGAGAAGAGAGAAAGAGTTTGTTGTTATTTTTTTGTTTTCATCTATATGTAATCTATATAATAGTATGTATGTATCTATCTCTATATATTGGTTATTGGTTATTTGATGTAATTGATTTCCAGGGATAAGGTTTTGGTTTTGATTTTGGGGAAGAAATTAGATTATGATTTTAGGGGCTTGTTAGATCTGGAAAAAAAAAGCAAAGAGAAGAAGAGAGTGTTTAGAGCTAAAAGACAGAAATATCCTCACGTGGAACACACGTGAGGGGGTTGACGGCTGGGTACAAACGGACATTAGGGTCAGGGATATGTAATGATACAAAAAGTCACCATAAGGGTATGTAATGATAAAAAAAAACCATAGGGGTGAAACTTGATAATATGGTATACCACAGGGGTATGTAATGAAATTTTCTCTAGTTTTTATAGGTGTTTACAGTTGCTAATGACACGGAATTAACGATCTATAATTGTTTACATGCTTTGACAATCGATCAGCTATACTACTGACTCTTGAGGGACTGGATTGCCCTACGTTTTTGCCACTTATGTTTGAACTGGTGTATGCATATATTGCAAGTGTGTTTTAGCTATACACAATGTGATAAAGTCTAAAGATGCTCAACAGTTTTAATTTCTAGATATAAGTTCAGTTAAAGGCAAATATATGCTTCTATTGTTGTAGGTGTTGCAGAGGCAAATGAAGAAGATGACAAGGTGAATGAGATAATCCCCATACTTGAAGTAAGACGACTTGGTGCTTCTGCTTTTGTGTTGCTAATATGATTGAGAAATGGATTAATGAACGAAAATAGGTAAATAATCTAATTTTACATCTATGAAAGCTGTAGGAGTTGCTAAGGTTATAAGTGTCCGCCACTCTTACTTATTTTAAATAAAAAAACTTGCAGAGAACACTTTATATGGGAAAAAAAGTTAAAACCCCAACCCTGTCTTACCCAACCCATCTGAGATGTCCATATGTCTCCCTTTACTGAAAGTGTTAAAAAAAAACTCAGTTGGAATGCTACAATGTGTTGTTTGTTTTGGCAAATCACTCTCCAACTTATTTATTTATTTTCACTTAGAAGATATGTAGTAACAGTAAGCATGTGATGAGTAATATTACTTTTTCCCCTAAT
>CM067171.1:93037528-93087528 GCA_034093135.1 Erigeron breviscapus | reverse complement strand
GTTCTTGTTAAGTCATGATAACGCTAGGTTCAATTACTCATCATCAGATCATCAATTGAGTCATATTTTGCAGCCACCACAACGTCATGGGCCTCTTAATTCACACAAGGGAAATCCATGCAAAAACAAATTAGATGATGATTCAGTAGTCCTGCCCTCTTCTCCTCCAGCTAAACCTATGATAATTTCTAATAATAATAATTCCGAGGCTAAATCACCTAATTTGGCATCGATACCACCACCACAGCAACCATCGCCTCCCTCAGCCCACCAAGTGGTGGTCTGTTATCGAGCCGAGCCGAGCTCGAGCTCGACAGGGCTCGAGCTCGGCTCGAAAAAAAACTGGTAGGCTCGAGCTCGGCTCGATAGCTCGACGAGCTTTCAGTATGTAGGTTCGAGCTCGACTCTAATAGTGACTATGGCTCGAGCTCGAGCTAAAGCTCGAAAAAGGCTCGTGCTTAGCTTGTTATGTCAATAAATATGGCTCGAGTTCAGCTCGAAACTCTAAAAGCTCGAAAAGCTCGACAGGACTTGACTATTCAAGTATTATATATACAAATAAATACATAATATATTGAAAGCTCGAAAAGCTCGATAAGTATTCGAGCCGAGCTATGTAAAGCTCGAGCTCGACTCGATAATTATTTCGAGCTTATTTTAGGCTCGGGCTCGAGCTCGAGTTCGATAATAGCTCGACTCGATCGAGCCGAGCTCGAGCTCAAGCTCGAGTTGCTCGAAAAAAGCTCGGCTCGTTGGCAGCCCTACCAAGTGGTGGTCCTAGAAGTGTCACTGCACTGTAGAGGTTGTGAAAGGAAAATGAAAAAACATATCTCTAAGATTGAAGGTACACCTATATTCACTATTAATTAAAGAAATTTCATTTTTAGCACATGTAAAATAATAACAAATCATTTTTTTGTATTGTTCTTTTTTTATATTTTAGCCAAAGTTTCATGTATTAATTTCAGGGGTAACATCCTTCAAAATAGAATTTGCGGCCAAAAAGGTGACAGTAGTCGGAGACGTGACACCGCTAGCGGTTCTCACCACCCTACAATCAAATTTGTGATGGTGATGGTGGTTTGAAAATTTTGTGTGTAGGAAGAGTTGTAAATGCTAAAAAAAATAAGATTATCTCTTTGCTGCATCAAGATTTAAGAGGAAAAACATGGAGTAAAATGATTTCTAGGATAACGTGTGAGAGAGAGAGAGAAATTTCTATGGTTTTTTTTTCTTGAACGGTGGTTTGTATGGTTTTGAAAACAAGTAGTCCGGGTGCTGGCATCCAAAATAGCTTGGAGTTGTGGAATTTCAACAGCATAGACACGTACACATAGCCTTTCAAAGAAAAAAAAAGACACGTACATACTAATGTTAAGGGAAACAAGAACAACCTTTAATTTTTATTCAAATCAAAGTATATACACTTACATCACATAGTGACATTTTTATATTTTTATTACATTGATATATTAATATTAGATGTATGTTTGCTCGATACAACAATGATGGTGGTAGTAATTACAATGTGATGGTGGCTACAAGTGATTTTAACGGCGGAAAGTAGTGTAGTTTATAGTTGTAAAAGATTATAATATAGTTATTTTAAAAGTTATAAGATATTTTTTAAATAATCTTTTTCACAATTTTGTATTGTACCGTTTACCGTTATGCATGTACCAACAATCTTAGACGTGTTACAAATTTTACAATATATCGTTATGTATCCCGGGGCAACGCCCGGGTATAAAAACTAGTATGATACTAAAAAACTTCATTTATATCTTTTGACGATGCAATATATTGCGATAAATGCATTATATTTCGGTCTATCTCTAGCTCCTCGTCACAAGACAGACATATCTAAGTGAATCTAAGTGTACCTTAATTTTGTGTAGGTTTTATTCTAAGGATTTTATTTCACCTATTTAGAATGTATCACTTTGAAAAAAAAATCAGCTAAAAATCCACTGAGAGAGATTCCAAAGATAAATTTTTGTCAAGACTCAAAAAATGAAAAAGTTTTTTTTCTAAAAAAAAGGAAAAAAAAACAGTAGCACAACGATTCTTAGTAATTATCTTAAAACTAGATTATATCATGTGTAATACGCGGATAAACATATATAACTAATAAAATACTAATGTTTCATGATATCTTATATTGACAAATTGTAAATAAAAAGTATTGAAAAACAATAATGCTATATTTGTTTACATATAATTAAATGAGTTAAAATATATGTAAAAAATTATTGCATGATGTAGATATAAAAAAAAAACAGAGATTCTAGTGATCAATTCTCCACATACCTAATCTTCATATTATATTTGTATCATTTTATTAATTTAAAAGCCAATGGGTTAGTCCATTGGTAAGGTCTTAGACCTTTGAAAATCCATCAGGGTTCGAATCTTACTTCCTACATTTGTAGGAGTGGATTATTAGGGAGGGTTTTTGAGAGTCTTGAGTTTTATCCCAGACATGCGTGGTTCGAGCTACACATGTGGTATCTCGAATGCTAACAACTAACCATCAACTATTAACTCGTTGTTCAAAATTTTTTTTATTTATTAATTTAACAATATAAATAAAAGATGTTGAAAAACGGTGATGTTGTCATTTTTATATTTTTATATTAATTTTTAGACACCATATACACATCAGGAATATCTTTTATTTAAATATCATAAGATATTAACGATGTAAAATTAAATATTTATAACTATAACCTATATTTATTACGATAAATATATAAAAATATATAAAGTCATAATTTGACAAAAAAGTGATTTTAAAAAATAATATAAAGTTTAAGAATTATTTTTCATAATTATATCATTAAATTAATTACTTTCTATAATTATAAGATGTAGGAAATTACTTTCCATAATTAGTGACCATATCTAAATTTATTAAATTAAAATTAAATCTAAAAAAGTTATAAAAGGTATATGACATCAGCGTTTTGATCTAATGATTCTAATTAAAAATTGAGCTTTATCTAATAGTCCAAACTAATCTATTTTGAAATTAAACTTTCTCTTTTATATATATTTAGAGATGCTCATGTATGCACATAATTTAATAAATGAAACTGCTAGTAGGCCGTATGAAGAAGGCCTAGGCTTCACAAATTTGATTTAAATGCACTTGAAGATAGATGAGTAAAACAAAAGGCTAAGGGTTTTTCACTTTTAATAAAGTATGGTCAAACAATCAAATAATTATAATTAAATATAAACTAGTGTTATACCCGTCCGTTGGCCGGGGTTAACAATCAGACATATAATTTAACGCGGGTCATTAATTTTAATATGCCAAACCGTTATCATCAAAAAACATCGTTAAACAATACAACGTAAATCTTAAAACACAACTTTGGTGACAAAATAAAAATTTAAAACTTTCTTGAAAGATAAAAATAAGAAGATAAAACTTTGACGGTGAAAAAAAAAACTAAAACTATAGTATCATGAATCCTCAAAAACAAAACTTTAATGGTAAAAATACAAAAGACTTAAAAAAGATTTAGCGGTTAAAGTTTGAAACACTAAAACATTACTACCCTAAAAGTAATGATATAATGTAAGTCACAACTCAATAAATGGCACTACCTGAAGACACCTCTATGTCAATGGTGGAGTTACTTTGCAATATATGCACTGAACTTGAGACGACCAGTTGCAGTGTGTATATACCAAGTTCTAGATAGATTACTTATATAAATGACAATAAGTAAAGAACAATGCAATAATACAAATAACTTGTAAAGTAACTTGATGAGACAATATGTAATTTTCAATGTGTAATTTATTTATTGATGTTAAACAAATTACAAGGTTGTTGCGGAACCAAGATAATACAAAGAATGTAAATATCCTAACAACCTATGAAATACAATTGATCTACACTCGGAATTTCTCAAGACAATCGAAACACTTAAAGTTGTGAAATGTTCCTTTTAGCGATTGAGAGAATATTGCACAAGTTCACCAAGAATATTGCAGGTTTGCAAAGTGTGAAGTGTTGTATGTTTTTCACCTGTTATTCTTGTTGTGCAATGACTTGTATTTATAGGCAAAGTTAACATTTGGGATGTTAACTTTAGCCGTACAAATGTGGTTGAGAGCATTTAAGGAATAGCATTTAATTCCTTAAAAGGCAGTGTAAAGTCGCATGTTAAAGTGACTTTACTCAACCACCTTTATGTACCTTTATTACTTAAATAATAAGATAAGGCTTATTATCCGGGTAAAGGTACATAAAGCATATAAGTCAATTCCTCGTAATCAGTGTAAAGCTTTGTAAGGGCTTTCCACTGATGGTCTCCAGTTTGTAACTGACTAGAATGTCAACTGGGCTTCGCTGCCATTGCCATTCTCTTATTCCTTAAATGCTCTCAACCACATTTGTACGGCTAAAGTTAACATCCCAATGTTAACTTTGCCTATAAATACAAGTCATTGCATAACCAAGAATATAACTTCTTCGAATAAACTTCGATAGAATTCACACTTTGCAAACCTGCAATATTCTTGGTGAACTTGTGCAATCTTCTCTCAATCGCTAAAAGGAACATTTCACAACTTTAAGTGTTTCGATTGTCTTGAGAAATTCCGAGTGTAGATCAATTGTATTTCATAGGTTGTTAGGATATTTACATTAGTGTATTATCTTGGTTCCGCATCAACCTTGTAATTTGTTTAATATCAATAAATAAATTACACATTGAAAAATACATATTGTCTCATCAAGTTATTTGTATTATTGCATTGTTCTTTACTTATTGTCTTTTATATAAGTAATCTATCTAGAACTTGGTATATACACACTGCAACTGGTCGTCTCCAGTTCAGTGCATATATTGCAAAGTAACTCCACCATAGACATAGAGGTGTCTTCAGTAGTACCATCTAACGAGTTGGGACTTACAGGACTCCAGATTCCAAGTCTGGAGTAGGTCCAGTAGAACACGTTTCTGGACAGATCTTCAGTAAGGCTCCAGTAGTCGAGTCTGGAGCGAGTCCAGTAAATCTGGACCTAACAACTTCCATGTCAGTCTTTTTCTGATGGACCCATTGAATTCTTTTCATGAAGGCCTTCTCATCAGGAGTTACATCTGGTTTCCCCTTAAACGCCAAACCAATTTCCTTCAGTTCTGTAACACCCCAAGCCGAGGCTCGAAATATTACGGAAATCATATAGCACAAGGTGGGATTACAGTAGAATATGAACTAAATGCAAATAAAGGATTCAGTGAATCCATACAATACGATAAACAAGTATCAAAATACACAAGGAGCAAGTCACCATCAAAGTTTACAAAAAAACATCAAAAGATGGCTAACGATCCTAAGTATAATGCAAAAGAAGGCTAATGAATCCTTGATCCATATAAGTCCAAGACCGGGTTCAACAGCAAGCAAACAATCAAACTCCACGCCCTGGAATAACCTGATAACCTGAAAAGTGTACTAAGCATAGTCAACACAAGGTTGGTGAGTTCGTAGTAATGGTCCATAAGGAACCACCGTCAATAATCACAATATACGAGTAGAGGCGAAACATGACTTACAGTGAGCCTCTACGAAAACACAATAACATCCACAATAAGATTTCACAAGACAAGCAAGCGTGTAACGAATATGCGCAAAAGATGTCAATAACCAAATCGTGTATCGCGTGTATGCATATCCATAATGTATGTCAAATTCGTATCAACCATGTCACAAATGCATCAAATAGGGTGTGCTTGCGTGTAGACGCATAAACAGAGTATGCATGCGTGTAAACCGCGTATATATTTATATATAGTATGCTTGCGTGTAAACCGCGTATATATATATAGAATGCTTGCGTGTAAACCGCGTAAACAGAGTATGCATGCGTGTAAACCGCGTATATATTTATATATAGTATGCTTGCGTGTAAACCGCGTATATATATATATGGAATGCTTGCGTGTAAACCGCGTATATACATATAGAATGCTTGCGTGTAAACCGCGTATATACATCAACCACAAATTCAACAATTATCAACCATCAATCATTATCCCAAATTAAACTATACGTACATACACTTAGGAGGATTCTACATTCTTCGAGTCCCAGATGCTTATATATAGGGTCACCCGCAGCCTTCCCACCACATCTAAAACCCATTGAAGGCATAACCGACTTCCATGTATATACGTCTATCCTAATATTAATGAAATACTTTACAAACATAAAACAAGTCAATCAAACGTAATAAACCGTCTCAACAATCCAACAACTAAACCAATCAATCAATCACCGACTCCCATGTACGTACTTCTATCCTAATAAACTACAATATCACAAATACATATGTAAACCATTACCCAACCAATCAACACTATCCATCAATCAATAATCAATCAGAAAATACGTAAACAGTCAATCAAACCAACCAAACAATGAAACAACACGTATGTGTACACTTTTCAGCCTGAATCTCTATTGAGAAGGGAGCTACGAAACTCACCTGATCGGCAAAGAAGTTAAGTTGGGTACAAAGTTGAGTTACAGTCGTTCGATGTTCGCTTCGCGTCCAAAACCTAAATATCGATCATATACATACACATTAACTGTGAGTCCCTCGATAGCTGCAGATCGCTCTCGAGATCGTCTATTGTTATGTCGTGAGTGCGGAATCCTCACGAGATAACTAGTTTGATTAGTTATCGAATATATTGCTAATTATATGTATATAATCAGCCGTATGTGGTCTATCTTCGTTTTCTATATGCTAGAAACGAACTTAGTCGCCGTAGGTGTGTGAGAGTTGAACGGATTTTTCTTTTAGGGTTTCCATTCATTTATATATGTTTCTGATCGATATTGGGCCTGCTGGGCTTTGTTCTTACGAACTTAGCAGCCCAGCCCATATAACGAAGATTATCTTCGTTTGTTCCTAACGAAGATCATCTTCGTTAGTACAACTTCCATCAGCATCTATGCCTAGTTATTTTCCAAGTACTTCATGTACAAGAAACCTAACATATATTATGTTTGTACTTGTATAACACATATAACAAACATCATATATAAACATATATATAACACCAAAACATGTAATCGATCATTACCAAAACATGAAGTCCATAATCTATCAATTACACATATATAAATAAGACATAAAATAACATAATGTCTTAATCTAAAAGACTAATCAAATCTAAGTTGTTGTTGTCACATCAACATGCATCAACAAACTCCCCCTTGACAGCAGCATCTTCGATTTCTTCAGTCTTCAAAAAAAAATCTTCATCATCCATCAAATAACAATCGTTTGCTATTTGCATGGATATTTTCGTGTAAACAGACTTGGAGAATCTTACGATATCGACCTTCTTCATTCTTCCAAAATGGTAAAAATGAACATTCAGTATCGTATAATTTTCTCTGATCATTTCTTGAGAAGTTAACCAACTGCATTGGATCATACATCCTTCTCAACAATATCTTCTTCTTCGAGTCTGCATACATCTTGGCTTCACCAGAATTCCGATCAATCTCCCAATTATCCATCTTATCCAAGACATCTTGTGCCCACTTCTTGGCAGGGACTTTGATCATACACTTGATATCATGTTGAATATACTTAACGCTTTTATCTGGCTTAACCACCTTCTTCTTCCGTCTTGGTTCAATATGAAACTTTGGTTTCTCAGAGTCTTTCATATTCGATCTCAACTTGAAATCTTCATGAAGATTCTTACCAACCACATCAGCAAGACCATAACCACTTGGATTGATAATCCTGTTATTTCCTAGTTCATGTAAATCTTCTTCACACAAACTTCTGAAGTGTCTCTCACGCCATGCTAAATACTGACAACCTTCTGGTCTTTTAAGAACGAACAGCTTCAATTCTTCGTCATAGAACCAACTCCAGATTATTGTCTTATATTTTGCAGCATCTTTATCTGAGATGTGAGTCCAATACATAATGGGTTTCATAGTATCCCATGTGACTATATATTCATTTATTCTTTGCCCAGGCACAAGTCGATCAATCTCTTGTAGTGGATCATCTTCTCTGAGTGGAACTGGATAATCATTTGGATCAAAAGGTCTTGTCAAGTTAATTTCCCAGTGGAAAGGAATCAATGCATCATCAATCTTAGCATATACCACAAAGTTTAAAACTTTAGCTGAGCTACTAATTGAAGCTTGAAGCATTCTTTCCTTAACTTCTTTTCTCTTTATCTCTAACTCTTTTCTTTCTTCCAAAGATGGATCTTCAGGAGTTGAGTCCCAAACATCATCAAACCCATAAGGTTTCTTGAATATGTTTAAATCCGGTTCAGGAACAAACTCACCCTCCTCAAGTTCATCACCATCAAAGAATAATTCTGCATCATCTGTATCATCTGAGTCAAGTGCTTCATTAACTTCAGCATCACGAGGAGCACTTGATCCACCCGCACCAGAAGTACCAATCTGGGCAGTATCCTTTCCTGTCTCCCCCTGAGTCTCAACACCTTTTCCTTTGTCAGAAACTGGGCGAGAATCAAACCTATTACCAGCATTATCAGCATCATCATCATCATTCTGACGTCTTGGCTGAACTACTGACAATCTGCAAACTTCTTCAGGAACATCTCCCCCTTGATTCTTGACCCAGTTTATTAAAAAGGTCAAAGTATCTCGAACATTCATAAGATCAGACTCTAATGTATCAACACGAGCCTGAAGAACATCGATACGCCTAACTAGGGAGTAATCTGAAGGAAGAGGAGGAAAAGTAGGCAATCTGGGCAATATTGGTAAGGCAGGAGGCAATAGTGGACGCAACGTTACACTACCGGCAACAGAAGCAACTGGTGCTGTAGAGACAGCAGGAATAGCAGCAGCAGCTGTAGATACTGAAGTAGCCTCAGAAATTCGTGCACGCTTAGCTCTGCGATAAGTAAGAGGAGCATCCAGTGTTCTCTTAGGTCCAACAGTACTTGTACCTTCATGAATTGGACTTGGTGCCATATCTCTATGTTCCACTTTCTTCTTGATAATGAAGTACAGCTTCTTGTAAAGCACCATCATCCTGATTAACTTGAGCATCATGTTCATCATGAACGGATTGATCCGTATCAGAAAGAACAGGAGAAGAATGACATGCCTTACTCCGACGCTCTCGGCGTAAAGCACCAGTACACCTTCTCGAGAAAAGTGATGTGAATGATCACTTCCTGAAGCAGCAGGGACATCATGAGCCATCTTAGTTTGATGCTCATTACTAGAATCAGCAGCGACACTATCATATTCATCTGTGTCTGCTTCAACTACATCATCACCACCATCATTCCCATGATCAGAGTCATCAGAATCAGAATCACCATCAGAACCATCATCAGAACTCTCTTCATCCTCATGATCAGAATCGTCATCATCATCCACTAACATATCATCCTCAAAACGGGATCGATAGTTTGGATTAATCAAATGACCAAAAAGTGGTGGATCATTAAGACCAGCCACATTTCGAGTGTTGGCTTCTAGATCAGCAAATAGACGTAAAGGCCAAGCATGTGGTGCATAGCGAGGACCTTGATCAAATACCAAGTTCGGACAAAAATGTCTAACGATTGCCATAACAAAGCGAGGATATAAGAGAAACCTCTTTTTCGCTTTGGCATTGATTTGATCAATAAACTCTTGATAGAAGTATGCTGAAAAAGGATAAGGTCGATTATAGACCAAGGCAACCATCTGCGAAGAAATCTGAGCAGAAAGCTGATCAAATCCAGCCTTACGATTGCTCAGACTTACCAACAAAGCGTAAGCAAGATATCTCCAACGTCCTTGAAATCCACTTTTGTCAAAAGGAAGCTTTATTTGACCAACATATCCCATTCTTTGAAAACATCTACGAATAAGGTCAAAGTCATAAGCCAAGTCCACTGCTTCGTCTGGTTCTTCACCCAAATGCAGAATATCACGAAGCATTGCAGCATTGAAATCAAATGTGATTCCTTCGACAGTAGCACGAACAAAACTACGACCATTAACCATGACCTGATGAGCAGTCCTCCAGAAGGCATCAATATACTGCCTAATGAGTCTAGGTGAATCACAAAATGCAAGAGAAAGCCTAGAGCGAGCAATAAAATCAAACATCTCATGATAACGTTCACAATTATGCTGATCTGGATCAAGATTTAAGGCAAGATTGTGCTTCTTAATGAACTGACGCGGAGCAAGAGCCATTTCTGCAAAACAAATCATAATATACAAACAATTATAAGATTAGCACATTAAATGAATTGCAGGCTTAGATGAACTTAATCAATAATTTCATAAGGTTAAACTGTACGAAATTACTCTTTAAGTTCGTTAGTTAAAACTGTACGAAAATAGGCTTTAAGTTCGTTAGGTAACAATAAACGAAAATAGGCTTTGAAGCATAACTAAATTCGTTTGTCAACAAGAACTCCTAAATTCGTTAGTTGAAAAGAGAGACTAAGTTCGTAAGCTCTGCTTCAGAACCTAAGTTCGTAGACAATGAACGAAGGATAAGTTCGTAACAATTCTGAACAGCATGTTGTCCCAAAATCAAACATTCAATTTTAAAAAAATTGATTAACACTTGATTTGCCCGAAATCAATTACAAGACATTTGTATCAATTAAATGAAGCATAACCCACTTCGATTTTACAGACGTATTAAAGATCCAACGGGTTAAAATCTAAAAACGAAATTAAACCCTAGAAACCTAAATTATGTATAAAACCGATTGAGTTCATGCAAAAATTGGGCAAAATAACAAATTAGAATTGGGGATTTGTGAATGACGATGCTCGATAATATACCTGAATCACTGATTTCAATATAAATCGAAACAACAAGCAAAGAATCGAGTTTAATCAAGTGATTTGATTGATGAAAGTATAGGGGTTTATTCAGAAGAAGAGACTTAAATTCGTTTTTCTTTAAAAAAAATTGGCAATGTAAAAGAGAAAACGAATTAAGTTGGTATATATATAGATGGTTAAAAACGGGTCAAAACGGGTCGGTTAGGAAATCAGTCAAAAATATGTTAGAACGAAGTTAACCTTCGTAAGATCAACAGGAACGAAGATAGAGGTTATCTTCGTTAAAACCAAAGAAAACGAAACTAGATGTGACGAAAATAAGTCCAATTTTCTTAAGAGCAATTCTGAACGAAGTTAAAACTATCTTCGTAAGAACAATTTTGTACTTAGAAAATTTTTCCAGATTCTTCATCACGAAACTTTCCACGATGCGACCCTTTGACCTAATCCTGTACATAGCAAAAACTCGTTAAAAGCAACTTGTTCATACCTTGTACCACGAAGTACCATCATCCAAAATCATCATCATAATGTAAGTATTTTGACAAACATTATAATCTTGAATAAAAAACCAAAGTGTAAAACCAACCATCAACAATCCTGAAAATAATCAATTGTCATATTAACAGCGTTACCAATCATGACCATGATACGGAGAACCTTTCTCTAATCATAGAGATGCTTGACGGCAAACCATCGTGAAACACTTAAGTCCCATATTAGAAGCCGTCTACAAAACTAACAAACAATGAATAATCCAAAAATCCAATGAAGAACTTTGTAAAGTTTCCGAAATCATGTCATAAGTCAAGGTACGAAAATCAAAAGAAACAAGCATCAAATCTGATTATTTTCACTAAATACATGAAATGAAAAGCAAATAAATACTCCAAAGACAGGTTCATGTATTCTTCTTTCACGTGCTCATATCTGCATCACAATATTGTCACTTCACACCAAAAATCTTGTCTCCACGATATCATCAGTATGAATAACACTGTATTGCAACAAAGATCAGCACTCCAACTTTATCTTCTTAACCTGAACACTGCACACTTACCAAAAACTCATTAACGCATCAAGAGCAAAGGCATAATAATGCAGAAATTCAAGCTAAAACACACAAAATTAGGGTTAACAATTACGAAATATTCAAGATTCTAACAAAAGATCAAGGGAGGTCATTCCATTGTCAAACCCTAAAAGGTCACCAAGTTATTAATTAAATTCGTAACTTGTAACAACTTAAACTTGTAAGATTTCAAATAACTTTGACTTTTCACATAAAATTTAAAAGATCATTTTCTAAACTTAAACAAATTAATGTCCATATCAGAAAATCTTCTTTTGTACTAATCACATAACCTCATCAAGAATTCAAATGAATGAATTCAGCAAAACATATACTCAACAGAATTTAAGTAGAATCTCTCGTGCAATAAGAACTTATGAAAATACTATTTTGACTCAATAAAATGAAAAATAAATTAGAATAAAAATTACAGAACAATAAACTAATCTAAACACTAGTTAACGTAATTTATTCATTATGCACATGTTACTTGGTTACTACTGATCAGATCAGATTAGCATTTACATAAGCCTACTAGCGAGAAATAATTCTCTTATTATTAGTTATGAACAGTGATCCAAAAACGATTACCAATATGTTTGTCCTCTTAAACACTCGGTACTTCCAGTCTCCTTTTTGGTTTGTGGCACTTTCGTATTACTTGAGCCAAGGACAGTCACCATGTAACCTAGTAAGTTACTCATGCCACAATTTTAGTTTGCGAACTTATGTGCCCCATATTCAGATACACTCTCACAATCGAAACAAGCACTAAGATTAAGACATTTGGTGAGTAAAGTGAGAAAGTCTTTAAGAATCAAGTCAGCGGTGACAGGTCGGTGATTCCTCACGCGTAAAGCGACTTAACTTGACTCACGTACCGAAATATACTCAACATTGCATAATGCCAAGTACTTGCATATTTGTGACATTAATTTTGTAAAGCACTTATGAAAACCCGTGACTTTCTATGAGACCCGTGTAGCGAACTTTCTGACAACCTATCCCAAGTTGGAAACTTTAGGTAGGCTAGGTATACAAGGACACCCCAAGGACTTACTTGTTCGAATCTCAAAGGTCACATTAGCTTCATATTTTCAACAGATTTATTTGATATTTGTATATCTTGTCACAAATATACATCCAAAAAAGCAATACATACACATATATGTACCCGAGACCTTCTTTATAAAGACCAAATATACATAATTATAATGCAAGATCTTTCATAAGATTTAAAGGACTTGTCTATTTTAGGAACAAGCATTCTCAGCCATGTATCTGAATACGTTTCCCATAAGAACATTGTATACATTTAAGTTCAGATTAAAAGGAAACCTTGGTTCTTTGTGCCTATCGATACATCATATAATGGTATCACTGAACTGAGCATTTTTAAAATACAATTTGGTAGGCTTAAAAGCTAAAGTATCGTCACGTCTAATCATGTAGTGCAGTAACCTTACTTTATTTATTTTTATTTTTTTTATTATTATTTTTTTTTGACACTATCTATATACGACTTAAACTACTAAGACTCGAAAGAAAATTTAAGTTCTTTGAGAGAAACTACTCGGCATTCTTCATACCATTGAGTTGATATAACAACTCATGACGAGGTCTATCAAAAGCTTTAGTGTATAGATCAGCAAGGTTATCATCAGTAATAACCTTTTCTAAATGAATAAGCTTTTTCTCAAAACAGTCACGTAAAAAGTGATGCTTTATATCTATGTGCTTGGTGACTTTAAAGTTTTTCGGATTCTTAGTAATATCTATGGCAGACTTATTATCAATACAAATAGGAGAGTCTGAGATATCCATACCATAGTCGCGCAATTGTTGCTGTATCCAAAGTACCTGAGAACAGCATTGACCAGCAGCTATGTACTCTGCTTCACAGGTAGACTGTGCAACAGATGTCTGCTTCTTGCACTGCCACGATATAATTCTCCCCCCTAAAAGCTGACATCCACCTGACGTTGATTTCCTATCCGAACTGCAGCCACCATAATCCGAATCTGTATAAGCTTTGAATTCAAAGGAACCATGCATGGGATACCAAAGCCCTAGACGAGGCTTGCCTTCACATAACGAAGAATCCTTTTCGCAGCTTTCAAATGTGACTCTTTCGGATTAGCCTGATATCTAGCACACATACAAACAGCAAAGGTAATGTCTGGACGTGAAGCCGTCAGATACATCAAGGAACCAATGATAGCCCGATATTGAGTTGCATCGACGTCTGGATCATTAGTCTTATCAGGACACAGCCCATGATTAGTCTGAATGGGAGTAATTGCATCTTTAGCATCGGACATTCGAAACCTAGTAAGAAGATCTTGAACATACTTGGTCTGATGAATAAAGAACCCATCCTTCAGTTGATCCACCTGAAGTCCAAGGAAGAAAGTTAATTCCCCCATAGCACTCATTTCGAACTTAGCCTTCATGCTATGCTCAAATTCCTTGCACATATTCTCATCAGATGAACCAAAAATAATATCATCGACGTAAACCTGTACAAGCAAGTAGTCCTTCCCTTTCCATTTGATAAACAACGTGCTGTCAATAGAACCTCTAGTAAAACCATTTTCATTCAGATGAGTAGATAGTTTTTCATACCATGATCGAGGAGCCTGATGTAAACCATATAGAGCCTTATCAAGACGATATACTCTATTAGGGAAGTCTGGATCCTCAAACCCTGGAGGTTGATCTACATACACTTCTTCTCTTATTTCCCCATACAAAAAGGCACTCTTTACGTCAAGTTGATACACCTTTATACCTTTATAACTAGCATATGCCAGAAATAATCGAATAGCTTCAAGTCTAGCTACTGGTGCAAATGTCTCATCGTAATCGAAGCCTTCTTGTTGCTCAAATCCTCTAACCACCAACCGAGCCTTATTGCGAGTGACTACACCTTTGTCATCCTTTTTACAATGAAAAACCCATCGCGTTGATAAAGGAGATTCACCCTGAGGTAAGTTAACTAACTTCCATACATCAAGCTTCCTAAACTGAGCCAATTCTTCTTGCATCGCCTCAACCCATGACGGATCTTTAAGAGCCATTCCAACATTTTTAGGCTCAACCTGAGAGATGAAGCAAAAGTACAAGTACCAAGTAATTGCCCAGTATCCTTAATTTCAGCAAACATACTTGACAAATTTTTCCTATTCTGATTTCTCGTGCGAACAGAGGCAGAAGCATCACCAATGATTTGCTCTACTGGATGATCCTTGTTGACTCTTGTTTGAGGAACCGTATCGACTGTAAGATCATTTCCCAAGTTAGTCTGCACATGTTGCTCTGGAGTTTTAGGCTCCTCCTGATTTTCACCTTCCGTGTCGTCAGTATCATAGAAGGGAGTATCAGGTAGAGGTATATGTAAAGGATCATTAGGATCTTTAGGAGCAGTCTCTAAGGTAGAATCTGCTTCTTTGGTCCCACTTGATTCTCCAGATTTAGAAGCAGGCTCATAGAATGGTGAGGAAACCGGAGAAGAAACAGGAACCGGCCCACCATCAAGTGGATCATGAAGAGTAACTACATCCTCCATAATCGGAACACCTGTAAAAGAAACAGGACCACGAAAAGAGGTGAAAACACCATCATAATCGAAGTCATTAGCAGGACCAATGTGTACAGCAGGTTTATGACTGACAATAACCACATTTGTACCAAAATTAACTTTGCCAGTTTTCTGATTGTATACACGCCGAATTGGTGTACTAGGTATATAACCTAAAAAGAAACCCTCCTCAGATTTAGGATCAAATTTTCCCTGAGGAAGAACTTTAAGAAAAGTACAAGGAACACCAAACGGCTCAACATTTTGCAAATTGGGCTTTGTGTTGTGCAAAAGTTCATAACAAGTTTTCTTAAACCGTTTAACTGTTAAAACCCGATTTAAAATGTGACAAGCTGTATTCACTGCCTCCCCCCAGAAAGTAACAGGAAGCCCTGAATCAGCAAGCATCGTCCTAGCCGTTTCTATCAATGTCCTGTTTTTCCTTTCAGCTACTCCATTCTGCTGTGGCTCATGCGGTGCACTGAATTGATGTTGAATACCCTTGGTCAAGCAAAAAACCGTAATAGTATTATTCTTGAACTTAGTGCCATTGTCACTCCTGATTCTCTTAACTTTAACTTCATGGACATTCTCAACTTGTCTAACAAAATCCATAAACCGGTTTGCGGTCTCGTCCTTTGTCTTCAAGAAAAATACCCATGAGTACCTTGAGTAATCATCAGTGATCACCAAACAGTAGGACATCCCTCCAATGCTTCTTACATTCACAGGACCAAAGAGATCCATATGAAGTAGTTCGAATGGTTTGGATATAGTGTTGTACACCTTTGGTTTATGAGGATTCTTGTGTTGCTTTCCTTTCAAACACGGTACACATTTATCTTCCATCCCAAACTTCTTAACTGGAACACCTTCAATTAATCCAAGACTAACAAGTTCATTCATCTTCCGAAAGTTGATATGTCCCATTCTACGATGCCAGAGGAGAGATTCAGACTCATTTGCTTTGCTCAACAAACAGAGGGGCTCGTTGGATTATCAACACCTAAAACTAAGCCATAGATGTCTCTCTTCCTAGGAGCTCTGAGCATTATCCATTCTGCTGGAATAACGAAACCCGGCTTCAAGATGAATGCCTCCTTTTCTGTGAAATGAACATTGTTGCCCTTGTCACAGATCTGGGAGACACTCATTAGATTATGAGTAAGTTGTTCCACATAGTTTACTCTTTCTAGAGTAAGTTTTCCATTGACGACATCTCCTTGACCGGTGATGTTGCCGCCCTTGGATCCAGCAAAACTAACGTACGACCCATTTATACCAGTATAATTGGACAAGAGTTTTCTGTCCCCTGTCATGTGCCTGGAGCATCCACTGTCAAGGTACCATAAATGAATTGGTTTCCTAGGAACTCCCTGCACATAAAATGAGAAAAATTAGTTTTCATTGGGGACCCAAACCTTCTTAGGTTTGGGTCGTCCCTTCTCATCCCTGAGAATCAGTTCAGTCCAATATCCATTGCTCGAAGCCGTGGGTAGGACATGATTCTCGTCTCGTCTTCTCACTGGAGGAGACTTCTGACCTCTCGTCGAGAAGGTCTAGGAGAATGAGGGCCATAAGAAGGTCGAACACTCGAATGAATTTGGTCATAATATGAATTTTGATTTCTAGGAACAGAACGAGCAGGTCGTGGAGGTGTTTGAAAACGATTTGAATTCTCATGAACATTTCCTGATGAACCTTTCAGTGGAGATTCACGTCGTTGAGGTATAGTAAACGGTTTTGGAGAAGATTGAACTTTAGCCTCATCAACCTGTTTATCATTACCTAACCCCCTTTTTCCTTCCGAGGTAGAAACCTTTGAAGGAGAACCTGATCTTCGAGGTCTATTTGGACAAACACTATAAACATGACCTTTTTCATGACAAGCAAAGCAGGAGAGGACCTTGAACTTTTTGTTTGTATCTACCTTTTTATCGGTACCTACAGATTCATTGTTAGCACTAGTGTCCACTGACTTACTTGTTTTTCTTTGATCTTCTTTTTCAGGGTCTCGTTTAATTGGTGATATCCTAGACTTTCTAGCACCATCTTTCTCATGTTTACCTTTACTTGAAGATTTCTTAAGTGCAGGCATTAAGATGTGCTTTAAAGCCTTAGTTGCTTCTTCATTAACGGCTAAGTTATCTTCAGATTTTCTAATCCTAGATTGCTTAGGTAATGGAGTGAGACGCTGCTGACTTAATTTCTTCATATCCTCAATAGCTACATCCCAGACTTTATCAATCCTCTTAGGGTCAATAGATTCTAATGGAAATTCTAACTCAGTATAGACCCTATTACTCTTATGAAGTGTAAAGTGTACAATACTGTCTTTCTGACCATTAAGAATAGACTGATTTAGGACAACACCTTTCAATTTCTCTTCCTTGTTAGGTTGAGAAGAACCTTCTTTAGACTCTTCTGATCCCTCAGGCATCTTTGCCTCAGGAATTGAGTCTTTTGGATTACCATCTACAATACTAGGTTGAAGTAGGATATCAGGAATATTAGGTTCAACAGAAGTATAGTTATTATTGAAAGGAGGAGGCACGTCTTTATAAGAGATCTTAGCAGTGTCAAGACTCTTAGAGGAAGAATTCTCAAACTTTGTCATATGCATTAAAAGCTCAGCATGTCTAGCAGAATCAGATTTAGCATTTAATTCCAAGATTTCTATCCTAGCATCAGCAAGTTCCTTTTCAATGGTAGCATACTTTCTAGCTAACAAGGAGTAAGCTTCAGTACCTACTCTTTCTACGGCCACAGACTGATTGACTTTATCTTTCATAGCTCTAATGTCAGACTCTAAAGATCTAATCTTTTCCTTGAAGAATTTTTCTTTATCATTTACAGTTAGACCCTTTTTAATTAACTTATCTCTTTCATCATGAGCAGCATTGACAGCAGATTCTAATTTCTTAATTTGTCATTTGTTCATTCTTTTGTTCAATTTCATCAAACATTCGATTAACAATTTTGCAAACATGAACAATAGTATGTAGAGAATAAGATACCTGTTGGTCTGCCTCTTTGCAATCTGCCATGTAAGCAACAAAGTCATCCACAGTCATGCCAGCCAGAATCTCAAACTCTTGCATCTGCTCTTCAATTGTCTTTTTACCCTTTTCTGTAGCAGAATCATCTTTAACCTCAGCAGCTTTCACCTCTTCAGTAGCTTTCACTTCATCAAGGTTCTTGACATCTTCTAACTCATTGTCAGATTCGGAATCAGTATCATATACACCAGCAGCAACAGATTCCAATTTCGAACTTTTAGTATTCTCATACAATTGCTCTTCACTATGGTAAACTGTGGTGTCCAAGAAGTCATCAGGAGAATCAACTATTTGAGCCATATCATCAAGGATTTCAGCCAAATAAGCGTTATTGGTCTCATCATGTGGAAGATTCCAAACATAAGAACCATCGGGTTGAATAGCTACTATAGCCTTGTCATTGCCGTTGACATTTGCAGTAGGATCATCAATCAACAAAAGAGCTCTAGTTGAATTTTGATTGAACGGACGATTACCACCTCTATCTTGACGTGTAGGGGTAACATTGGCCTCTCTCTTAGGCCGTTGACACTCTCTGGCAAAATGTCCAAAACCTTCGCAGTTATAGCACTTCACCTTTGACTTGTCAAAGCCCTGAGTACCTCCAGTAAGCTGTCTGCCTGTTCTTTGCATAAACTTTTGCACTCTCCTGGTGATCATGGCCAGTTGCCATTTCAGATCCATTTCTTCAACATCATCTGGATCTATCTGGTCGTAATCTTCATCAATGAGTGCTGGATCTGTGATTCTACCCGCAACAAAAGCTTCATGTGCAGCACACATGGCAGCAAATACATTCATCCTACCCTCAGCTGATTTCATATTCATGGGCATGGACTTGTAACCAGCAGAAGATGATGTAATGTTACCAAACTTCATATTTCCAGTCTTTGCACCTTCATTAGCCTTTTTCCCCTGTTACCAGCATCAGTAGCCATGAATCCGGAAGAATCATCTCCATCCATCAGTGGACCACGATTGTCTGTCTCACCAGTATTACCAACTCCAGAAAAGAAGGCATTAACATCAGCTGTTGGATTTTTCATAGTGGCATGATAAAGAGATGGATCTTGTGTGAAGTTGTCTTGAAGATCCTTTGCCTTATCCTTCATTTCTCTGTTTCTTAGAGTGGATATTACTCCATCTATACGAAGAGATGCATAATCAGCTCTTTCTTGCAATCCATGACGAAACTCTTTGTAAGCTTTCGGCAAACCATCCAGGAATTTATCCACTATCTCAGTAGGAGTGTATTTAAGGTCAAAGTAAGCTAATTCAGCAAGAAGATGTTGATATCTCAGTATAAGATCCTCAACTTGTTCATTCTTTGTAGCATTGAAGCAGTCAAATTGTTTCTTGAGCATTTTAATTCTATTTTGCTTCAATAGTGGATCACCTTCACAATGAGCTTCAATAGCATCGAACAGTTGCTTTGAAGTCTTGTATTCCTGTTTAGGAAACAGGTGCACCAACTCTTGAGGAATGCACATACGAAGAGTGGAAAGAGTCTTTACTTCAATAGCATAGTTAGCCTTTTCTTCACCTGTTAATTCTCCCACCTTGTATGTAGAAGTAACTTCATTCACAGTAAGAGTGGGCCACTCATAACCTTCAGTGATCATGAGCCACATGTTTAAGTCTTCTCGTTGAATAAAATCTTCAAATCGACCTCTCCACGCCCAGAAGTCAGCTAATGAAACTAACTTTGGTGGAGAATTAGTACGTCCTACAAGATGATCATGATAAACGAGAGAATTGAGGTATTGGGCAACAACATTGTTGGTTGAAGATGAGGAAGCCATTTTTGAAAATTAATGTTCAAACGAAGATAAGAGTTGGAACGAAAATAGGTTAATTTCGTAAGAACAGGTTCTGAACGAAGATAGCTTAAGTTCGTAGGCTAACTTCGTTTGATGAACTTTAGAACGAAGTTAAGTTAAATTCGTTTTCAAACTCGTTTTGCTAAGTTCGTAAAGCGAACGAACTTAACGACAGAAAGGGTTTTGGGAGGTTTTTGGGAGAATAACAATCAACCAAACGATCTCGAACCCTCGATAAGATATCGAATGGCTCTGATACCACTTGTGAGTCCCTCGATAGCTGCAGATCGCTCTCGAGATCGTCTATTGTTATGTCGTGAGTGCGGAATCCTCACGAGATAACTAGTTTGATTAGTTATCGAATATATTGCTAATTATATGTATATAATCAGCCGTATGTGGTCTATCTTTGTTTTCTATATGCTAGAAACGAACTTAGTCGCCGTAGGTGTGTGAGAGTTGAACGGATTATTTCTTTTAGGGTTTCCATTCATTTATATATGTTTCTGATCGATATTGGGCCTGTTGGGCTTTGTTCTTACGAACTTAGCAGCCCAGCCCATATAACGAAGATTATCTTCGTTTGTTCCTAACGAAGATCATCTTCGTTAGTACAACTTCCATCAGCATCTATGCCTAGTTATTTTCCAAGTACTTCATGTACAAGAAACCTAACATATATTATGTTTGTACTTGTATAACACACATAACAAACATCATATATAAACATATATATAACACCAAAACATGTAATCGATCATTATCAAAACATGAAGTCCATAATCTATCAATTACACATATATAAATAAGACATAAAATAACATAATGTCTTAATCTAAAAGACTAATCAAATCTAAGTTGCTGTTGTCACATCAACATGCATCAACATTAACATACACATTACAAATCACGAGTCAAGCCCTATCTAGGTTTTAGAAGAGTAAATCAACTTTGGATGGTAATTGGGACTCAATTCGGTCTCGTCACAACTCTCAAGCATCTAAATGGTTCAACCGATTTTAACAAGGACACTTTAACACGACATTTTCGGAAATGATGATGGATTTAAGCTATAAGGGTTATACCATGATAAAGTAGACTCTCTCACGATTCCAACGATAGGTCATACGTCTAAAACGGACTTACGGTTCAAAAGTTATTAACGTTTGAAAACTGACGCGCGAAACAGGGCCTCATGACTGCGCCGCAGTCAGGAAGTGAGCTTCAAACTCCACTGCGCCGCAGTCAGGAAGTGAGCTTCAAACCAGGGGTAAACCACTGCGCCGCAGTCAAGGCCTTGCCTTGCCACTGCGCCGCAGTGAGGCCAAACACCAGCAGCAGCAGTTTTTGTTTTCTGCAGAAATCCGAACCAAAACCCTCTAAACTCGACCCAAATCACCCCAAAACGATTTACAAGAGCTTGAAACTAGTTTTGAAGTTCGTTTAAACATCATTACACCTAGCTACACTTAACCCATTCCTCAAATCAATCCAAAACATCATCAAACAACCAAATCGATCCAAACCCTAGTTAAACCCTAATTTGACCCAAAACTAGATTTAAGTCGATTTAGAACCTGTGAATGTACGAGATTACTAGAAACGAGTAAACTAACATAAATAGAAGTAAATGGGATGAATTAGACTTACCAAAACTTCCTTTCCGAGCTAGAACCCGATTTATGGCGAAATGGGTAAAAATGCTTTCACTACAACCTTTGAATCTTCGATATGACGATAATGAGGTATAGAAGACTATAATTCTTGTGTTAACCAGTTCCAAAACATCATCAAACAACCAAATCGATCCAAACCCTAGTTAAACCCTAATTTGACCCAAAACTAGATTTAAGTCGATTTAGAACCTGTGAATGTACGAGATTACTAGAAACGAGTAAACTAACATAAATAGAAGTAAATGGGATGAATTAGACTTACCAAAACTTCCTTTCCGAGCTAGAACCCGATTTATGGCGAAATGGGTAAAAATGCTTTCACTACAACCTTTGAATCTTCGATATGACGATAATGAGGTATAGAAGACTATAATTCTTGTGTTAACCAGTTCCAAAACATCATCAAACAACCAAATCGATCCAAACCCTAGTTAAACCCTAATTTGACCCAAAACTAGATTTAAGTCGATTTAGAACCTGTAAATGTACGAGATGACTAGAAACGAGTAAACTAACATAAATAGAAGTAAATGGGATGAATTAGACTTACCAAAACTTCCTTTCCGAGCTAGAACCCGATTTATGGCGAAATGGGTAAAAATGCTTTCACTACAACCTTTGAATCTTCGATATGACGATAATGAGGTATAGAAGACTATAATTCTTGTGTTAACCAGTTCCAAAACATCATCAAACAACCAAATCGATCCAAACCCTAGTTAAACCCTAATTTGACCCAAAACTAGATTTAAGTCGATTTAGAACCTGTGAATGTACGAGATTACTAGAAACGAGTAAACTAACATAAATAGAAGTAAATGGGATGAATTAGACTTACCAAAACTTCCTTTCCGAGCTAGAACCCGATTTATGGCGAAATGGGTAAAAATGCTTTCACTACAACCTTTGAATCTTCGATATGACGATAATGAGGTATAGAAGACTATAATTCTTGTGTTAACCAGTTCCAAAACATCATCAAACAACCAAATCGATCCAAACCCTAGTTAAACCCTAATTTGACCCAAAACTAGATTTAAGTCAATTTAGAACCTGTGAATGTACGAGATTACTAGAAACGAGTAAACTAACATAAATAGAAGTAAATGGGATGAATTAGACTTACCAAAACTTCCTTTCCGAGCTAGAACCCGATTTATGGCGAAATGGGTAAAAATGCTTTCACTACAACCTTTGAATCTTCGATATGACGATAATGAGGTATAGAAGACTATAATTCTTGTGTTAACCAGTTCCAAAACATCATCAAACAACCAAATCGATCCAAACCCTAGTTAAACCCTAATTTGACCCAAAACTAGATTTAAGTCGATTTAGAACCTGTAAATGTACGAGATGACTAGAAACGAGTAAACTAACATAAATAGAAGTAAATGGGATGAATTAGACTTACCAAAACTTCCTTTCCGAGCTAGAACCCGATTTATGGCGAAATGGGTAAAAATGCTTTCACTACAACCTTTGAATCTTCGATATGACGATAATGAGGTATAGAAGACTATAATTCTTGTGTTAACCAGTTCCAAAACATCATCAAACAACCAAATCGATCCAAACCCTAGTTAAACCCTAATTTGTTCCATGGCAGTCTGGACTTCTTCACGATTTATTTTCTTTGAAGTGTCCAATGGAATGAAAGTACTGAGGTCTGCATCTCTGGCAGCCTTGGTCTGTCTGGCTAGAAGTTTGGGCAAGCCCATAAACTTCTTTCTGTACTTATTTTCCAGAGCTGCAGCATTATGTCTGACCTTCTTCTGGAGGTTCACCAGTTCCACTTTTCTTTGTCTTATCAGCTCAACCACACTTACACCATAAGTCACTGCATCATATGTTTGTTCTTCTTGAGAGTACCTGGAGCGAACATAAACATCATCCATAGCATCCAAACATTGATGAACTCTGGGGTCTTCCTTCATTCTTTTATACACATCAACATGCACACCCAACCTGCCAGCATTGTAAGAATCAAGGGTCCCCATTTTTGCCATTTCATTTTTGTGTTTCATTAGTTCATCTTTTTGCATTCTTTTGTAAATATCAATCATAATGCTTTCCTGCTCCAGTCTCTTAGAAGTATCTTCATCAACAGTAGGAAACTCTGAAGAACTCCCAGTGGTTTCAATCTCTCCTCCAGATATCACATGTTGCTTTATTTTTACCGATTTCAGAGTAGTTGTGATATCTGGGAATGCTTCAAACTGGGGCTCACTGGCATCAGTACCAGTAGCCTCTTCAACCTGCACAATGGCATCAGTACCAAGTGCTTTCTGTGCACTGGCATCAGTACCAAGTGCTTTATGTGCACTGGCATCAGTACCAGTCACTTTCTCAATAGCAGCAGCCAAATCCTTCTTCTTTTCAACCATTTCAGTAGCAGCAACCTTCTCAGATTTTTCCCCCTTGGAATGATCACCAGTTCTTGATTGGAGATCTTTCCACAACTGTTCAAGCATATGTCTGTCTGAAGACCCAAACGTTCTGCCTGCTACTGGAGTGGTGATATTCACAGTCTTTCTGAGCCCAGTCACTTCCTTCTTGATAATATCAATTTCTTGAGGCAAGTGCTTTGGCATCTCAGTATTAATCATATTGACCACCTGAGGCAACAACCCATCTTGAATACTTCGAAGGACTGACCCAGAAATTTCCGAAGTGATTTCTTTCAGCATATCAGCTCTAAATTTTCTAGCAACTTCATCACTAATACTGCTGACAACAGAATTCTGGTCTAGGGTTGGCCTACTTTCCAGATTACTAATTCTGGTGGTCAACTTCTGAACTTCTTCTGTTAGACCTGCCAGTGGTTGAGCAATTTCAGTGGTCACTGCAGTCTTAACAGAATTTACCAGCTTCTCCTCCAATCCCTGGACTGCCACTTTAATATTTTCAGAATTTTGGTTTGTGGCCAGTACCAGTTCGTTCAATTTCTCAAAGACCAACTTCTCATTCCCAACAAATAAATTCATTTCTGAAGCAAGGTTATTTGACAATAAAGATTTAAAGTCAGAAACAACCTGAGAAGAGGACTGGAGTGATCTCTCCAGGTCCGCCACCTTATTAAAAAGGTCTTGGACCTCGGCAGAAGAAGAAGTGGAGAGACCACCTGGAGGAGCAAGTTCTGAAGCCAATCTGGTGACCAAAGGAACTTGTGTCTGGACTCCTTCAGATGATGTTTCAGTTGTAATTACAGTTGAGTCCAGCACACGAGGAAAGTTCAATGGTGCTTCAAGTGGTGGTGGTTGATTTGGTGAAATCTGGAGTGAACTTGGGTTGAAATATGGAGTATTTGAAGGAATTGAGGATGGTGGTGGTGGTGGTGCATTTAAAGATTCTGGTGGTGGTGGCATATCTGATGACTGCTCCACTTCAATTACATCTTCACCCAAGAAACTCATGTCAGTATCAAAATTGTTGTTATCTGACATGGGTGAATCTGCCTCATCCCAAACTGGCAATTCACCTGAAACCTGTTCACCAACCCCCCTATTTAAATCAATCTGAGCCACCTGCTCAACATTTTGTTCCTGCTCATCATTCTCATTTTCAATGATTAAAGTACCATCAGCATTCATAATATCACCAGCCGAAGAATGTGAGACTGGAATCACTAGAGGTGAGGCTCCAGTAACCCCAGTCTGTGCAAGAGCAGTGTCAGAACTTTGGCTTAGTACATTTTGTTGTGCAGACACAGACTCTAATAAGGGTTGGGCTGACCCTATATTTTCTTCACCACTGCCCCCTACAAGAATATTGGGAGTGGCTGCTTGTGGGTTTTCCCTTATGACATCTCCAGAATCCTGTTGGGAGGATTCTGGATGGCTAGTACCGGCACTATCTGGAATGACCAACTCTCCCTGTTTCCTAAGACGACGAGGTTTATCAGATCGTGGTCGTCTGGAGGGGTTTTCAGGTAAGACACTTTCAATCTGCTGTGGGTCAGGGACCACCTGGGAAATTGGTGGCACCATTACAGCATTGAGATCTCCAGTGGGTCCCTCATTATTTTGAGGCCCACCTGCAGCCTCTTCCGGCTCATCTGGTGATGATGCGTCGGTTGCATCATTTCTAAAATGGTGTAGCATATTTACAGGAATATCAACCTCACCAGTTTGTGATTTTAATGAAGTCAACTCCCTCATATATTCACACACAGAAAAATAGTTTGAATCGTAATCGTACTGATTACCTAGAGCTCTTTTAAAAACAAGTGACAGAAAACGAATATATGGTATATGAGGTTTTCTACCTTTCACTTTCAGACGCTCAACAAGGTCATCGAAGAAAATCTGAGCAAAATCGACCCTGTATCCAAACCATAGGCAGTAAGCAATCTGGAGTTGCATTTGATTGATCTGGTCCAACCCTCCAGAACTGCCACCCAGGCACTCAACAAGATGAGTGAAGAAGTATCTCCATGAGTCTGTAAGTTTGCTCATGTAGATAGTGCCTTTTCTTTGCAACTGACCATGTTCATCAAGAATGTCAGTATGCCCCATTTGCCTGCACACATCCCTGTAATTTAAACCAGTAGGGAGTGTAATGGCCATCTCGTTTTCAGCCATGTAATTCAACCTAAGAGCATCTCTGAGAGAATCCACAGAAAGAGTGAAGGCCCTGGTGCCTTGATTCAGTGTATAATGGATGGATTCATCTCTGTCATTATATCTTGTTGTGTACCAAAATTCACACAGGTATTCATGGTATATCTTTCCTGGATTTAAAGTAAGAGCACCATATAATGGACAGCTTAGAAAGAAAGCAGTTAAGCGTCCAATGAGGGAAGTGGGTTCATGAGTGGTGCTAGAAAGTTTTGCCATCCAGTTGTTCATATTTATTCTGATAGCCTCCGCCGCTAAAGTAATGTGTGGTGCCTTTTCAACGGCGGCCGGAGGATCATATTTGGCAGAAAGAAGATTTTTATTCGAATTTGTTTGACGAGGGACCATTTTATTCAAATAATAAGCCCAGAAAAGGAAGGAAAAGTAGTGATTTAAAGCTTTTTAGGGGTTTGATTTGAAGAATTTAAGATGAAAGAGAGTGATGATTGGAATTGAATGAAGAAGAAGTAAATGAAGGAATTTTGAAGATTTGGGAGTAAATGATTTTTCGAGATGAAGTAAAAGTGAAAGTAAATAAGGGTATTTATAGAGGAGGGAGAAAATGGAATTCAAAACGGTTAATTTGAATTTATTCAAAACAATTTTGATCGGTTTTGACATCCGCATTTAATTCATCCCATCACACATAAATGTATGACAGTTTGACAGCCCACAAAAATAACCAACTTGCACTTTTTATCTTCCCAAGGTAAAATATCCATCATTAAATTTGAAAAATGACATGCCACGTAGGATAAACAGTAACTGTCCATTCAAAGGTTTGCTTACGTGGCACGCACAAGGACCAAGTATTAAAATATTATGACTGACATACCATGACTCATTTCAGTGCATCTGGAGGTTGACTGAGCACTCCAGTATCACTGGTGGATTAGACCAGTGAAGCATGCACTGATGGTACACTGGAGGGACACTCCAGTAATGTACCAGGCAATCTCAAACATGCACATCAACTAATACAAAGACAAATGAGAGGGACACATTTACAAGGAGACCGAAGTTACCTCAAACATGCACATCAACTAATACAAAGACAAATGAGAGGGACACATTTACAAGGAGACCGAAGTTACCTCAAACATGCACATCAGTCTATCCAAGTACCAGTGAGAGGGACATATTTACAAGGTGCCAGAGATATTTTCCAGAAAATTCTTCCAGTGAGAATAAATTCCCCCTGAGATTAAAAACATTTTAAGGACAAAAATATATGGTCTGAGTCTTCCCCCTGGAATGGTGACCAGTAAATCTATAGTGCAAAGATAGTATCACAGAGGCGTTCGATAGCCAAGCGAGCATAGATTTAAAGATCTGGAAATCAAAGAACCCTGCCAGTGTCACAAAGGCGTTCATAACAAGGTTCCAGATTAAGGGTTCAACATTCCCAACTCACCGACAAGATATTCAAATGTTTTTACATCCAATGGTTTTGTAAAAATGTCAGCGAGTTGTTTGTCAGTGGGAATAAAATGGAGTTCAATGTTACCTTTCATAATATTATCACGAATAAAATGATACCTGAGATCAATGTGCTTTGTCTTTGAGTGCATGAATGGATTGTTTGAGATAGCAATGGCACTGGTATTATCACAAAATATGGGAGTTTTTGAATATTTAATACCATAATCAAGCAACTGGTTCTTCATCCAGAGTATCTGAGCACAACAACTGGCTGCAGACACGTATTCAGCTTCAGCAGTGGATAATGAAACTGAGGTTTGCTTCTTACTGGTCCAGCTGACCAGTTTGCCACCAAGGAAATGACATCCACCAGTAGTGGATTTCCTGTCTATCTTACAACCTGCATGATCTGAATCTGAATAACCCATTAGATCCAAGCCTGAGCCTTTGGGATACCAAAGGCCCAAACTGGGGACACCCTTAAGGTATTTCAATATGCGCTTTACAGCAAGCATATGAGATTCTTTTGGATTAGACTGATATCTGGCACATAAGCATGTTGAAAACATTATATCTGGTCTACTGGCAGTTAAATACATCAGTGAACCAACCATGCATCTATAGACAGTGGTGTTCACTGGTTTTCCATCTGGATCCGAGTCCAGAGTGAGTGGTGCAGAAATTGGAGTGGGTTTAGATAGTGGAAGAGTTCATATCATATTTCTTTAATAAATCTCTAACATATTTTTCTTGATTAATAAAAATACCATCACTGGTTTGTTTAATCTGAAGACCTAGAAAAAATGTTAATTCACCCATTAAACTCATTTCATATTCGGAAGACATGATTTTAGAAAATTTCTTGCACATGTTTTCATCAGTAGACCCAAAAATTATATCATCAACATAAATTTGTACCAACAGAAGATTACCTTTTTCACAAAGAATAAATAAGGTATTGTCAATTGCACCTCTTTTAAAACCATTTTTCAACAAGTGTTTAGTCAGAGTATCATACCAGGCACGTGGAGCTTGTCTGAGACCATAAAGTGCTTTGTCCAGACGATATACCCAGTGGGGATGTTTTTCATCAATGAAGCCTGGTGGTTGTCTGACATAAACCTCTTCTTCTAATTTTCCATTCAAAAATGCACTCTTTACGTCCATCTGGTAGACCTTGAATTGATGATGAGAAGCGAATGCTAAGAATATTCTGATCGCTTCAAGTCTAGCCACTGGAGCAAATGATTCATCAAAATCAACATCTGATTGGCAATACCCCTGGGCAACCAATCTGGCCTTGTTTCTGATAACATGACCATCTTCATCTACCTTATTTCTGAAGACCCATCTAGTTCCAATTGGTTCTTTCTTGCCAACTGGAGGAGGAACCAGATACCATACCTTGTTCCTCTCAAACTGGTGTAACTCTTCTTGCATAGCTAACACCCAGCTTGGATCTTCCATAGCCTCGTCAATCTTCTTCGGTTCTACCAGTGATAAGAAGCTGACGTATAAACATTGTTCACTGGAGGCTCTTCTGGTCTGAACCCCTCTACTGGAGTCACCTATGATCTGATCAATAGGATGAGCTTTTGTCCATTTAGAGTAATGACCAGGATTATTGCTTACAACAATATCAGTGCAAGAATTTAGTTAAGTCTCCTCTGGTGTTGTTTCAGGAGGAGGATCTTGCCAGACTATTTCCACATCTTCATCTGAATCAGTAAGATCACGATTTGCATCATGAAATTCTTCATTTAAAGGCATTTCTTGAATTACTGGCGCAGTTTCAACTGAGACTGATACTGGGGGAGTAGTACGAACATCTGATCCAATAACAAGTTCAGAGGGTAGTTTGAAACTTATTGAAGGATAGAAAGGAGTACTACTGGGAGTTTTCTTCTTTTGAACTGGTTCCAAGTCAGGATGACTGGAAACATCTTCAGGTGAATCTTTATTGTAGTTGATAGGATCAGATTCACAAAAGACAATTGGATTTACTGGGGGAGAATCAAGGGCTGGCTTTTTATTGATTGCATTATTTGATTCATCAAATGTGACATGTATTGACTCTTGTACCTTCTCCAGTATCTTGTTGTAGACTCTAAAGGCTTTGCGAATGGCTGAATATCCTAAGAAATATCCTTCATCAGCTTTGGCATCAAATTTGCCTAACTGACTGGAGTCGTTTAGGATGTAAACTGGACATCCAAAAACGTGAAAATAACCAATATTTGGTTTTCTATTTCTTAATGTTTCATAGGATGTCTTCTTGTATCGCTTCACATATACTGATTGATTCTGGGTGTGGCAAGCAGTTGCAATTGCTTCAGCCCAGAAACTGGTAGGAAGACCAGATTCAGCAATCATACTTCTGGCAGCTTCTATCAGCGTTCGATTTTTCCTTTCTACCACTCCATTCTGCTCTGGAGTGCGTGCTGAAGAGAAGTTCTGAGAGATGCCAGTGTCAGTACAGAATTTCTCCAGAGTTGCATTCTGGAATTCTGTTCCATTGTCACTTCTTAACTGACACACTTTTCGCTTATACTTGAGTTCAATCTGCTTGATAAGAGTGATGATTTCAGCAGCAGCTTCACTTTTAGACCTGAGAAAGATTACCCAACAAAATCTGGAGTATTAGTCAACAATCACCAGGGTAAATCTTTTACCAGCACGAGTCTGAACATTCACTGGACCAAAGAGATCCATATGAAGCATATGAAGTGGTTCAGATATGCTGAAATTCTGCTTGGTCTTGAAACTGGCACGTTTCTGCTTTCCCATCTCACATCCTGGACATGGCCTTTCCTTTTTGAAGGAAACTGAAGGTATCCCATCTGCCAGTTGTTTTCTAGACAACTTATTAACATTTTTGAAATTTAAATGGGATAACCTTTTATGCCATAACCAGTTTGTGTCTTCATCAGCTTGAGTATAGAAACATTGCTCTGAAGAAGAGCTTTCCATATCCATCACATACACATTCCCTCTTCTGGGAGCAATCAATACTACCTTTCAGTCCTTGTTGAATACGATGCCATGAACAATATTGAACAGAACTTGATAGCCATCATCACACAGTTGACTGGCACTGATCAGGTTATATTTCAAACCATTAACATATGCAACTCGTCTGAATTTGACTTGTCCATTGTTCAGAACACCATATCCCTCAGTTTTTTCCACAACCATCATTTCCAAAAGTAATGGAGGGTCCATCAGAAATTATGAACTCCTCCAGCAGGGTCTTACGTCCGGTCATTGTCCTGCCAGCTGCACTGTCAAGATACCAAGTATGTTTCTTTCGATCGCCCTGCACATCCACCAGATATATCAGTTAGATTTGGGAACCCATCGACTGATGGGTTCACTGGATCCTCCCTTATGGATCCTTGGGGGTATCTGGTTGAGTTCACTTTCTTCAACAGTAGTTTTTGTTGAAAACACTACTGGAGTTGATAGTTTAGAAACCTTTTTCTTTTTCTCAATAGAAGGAATATTTTTATCTTTCTTAGAAAAAGGTTTGGAAATTTGTTTAGGGTCAGATGAAGTACCCTCAAAATTGTTCAGTCTTGCATTACAGCTTTGAACTTGACGAGCCAGTAGTTGAAACTGGCTCTCCAACCTTAACAAAATTATTTCTTCAGATGATACCTGAGCCTTTCCAGATGACTGGACCTTAGGCTTAGGAAGGGAACTGTTCTTTTTCTTTTGAACCTGGGGTTCTTTAGAAGCAGTCTGAGGCAAAGGTTTATTCTGATTGACCTTTTTAACTGGAGCAGTCATCTGGGATGCTCCAGTCTTAACCTCTGGAAGTTGAGCTGGTATAATACAAGTTTTTGGGGTAGAAGGTTCATCATAAATGGTACTTGGTTTAACCTCCTCTGGTAACCGGTCAATAACTGGTATTAATGCTGCAATATGAGTATTTCCATCCAGATATGCACGTTTTTGGGATGGAAATTGGTTTATTCCAGCATCATATGGCTTTCTTGTTTCTAGCCATGATTTAATGACCTGTTTTTCTTTTTGCAAAATTATTTCCAGGTCATGTTTTTCTTGAACCAGTTGTTCAGTTACCAAAACTTGTGCTTGAAATGCCAGTTCAATATCTTGAAGTTCTTTTAATTTTGATTTTAAAGCAGCGATTTCAGAGGAATTTGTTTCTAGACCATTAAGACAGTCAAATCTAACAGTTTCCACAAAAATTAAATCAGAATTTAGAGCTTCAGCAATGTCCAATTTTAATTCAGGATCGGTTTCAATATCATACTCACTAACCTTTTTTATAACTATGTCCACCCATCGACCAGATGTGACATCATCCTTCACCAGATGCTCTTGATCTGCCAGAGCCATAAAGCAACAATCTCTTTCCTCTTCTTCATCAACTGATGAATCATCTGAGGGAACCCATGCTTCTTCAGTGGTTGCAATCATGCATTTATTATTTTCTATTTGTTGAGACATGAGAGAAATTTGAGCCTTAAGCTTTTTGTACTTGGACTTATAGCTATCATCAGGCTTGTTATAAGAAGCAGATGGACCAGACTGAGAGATAAACTGACTGGACTTGCACTCCTTCATGAAATGACCTTTTCTGCTACACTTAAAGCATGTCAGATTGGTCTTGTCAGTAGAGGAACTGGGTGCATGTTGTCCAGTGGGCCTATTTGCTCTTTCTTTAAAACGATTAAACGTTTTAGCAATCATTGCAACCAGGTCATCACTGTCCGTTTCATCACAGTCTGGAGAGATATCGTTAGTGACTCCAAAATCCATTAGTTCAGACATCATCTTCTTCATAGAAAATACATTCTCGGAAGATATTAATGCAGCACAGGGTGGTTCAGAATTACTGACCACTGTGGAACTACTGGAAGCATGATTTAAAGCATCTTTTTCAGCCTCAATCCTCTGGGATTGATTCTCTTCAGTGAATCTGAAGGCTCCATACAATGTTGACATAGTATGGGAGTGCAAGGTTTTACCTTGTCTCAAGACCAGAATCATGTGAGACCATTTAGTGGGAAGAATATCATAAAATTTCTCCAAAAGTATATCCTTGTCTTTCTCAACCCCCAGTCCTCTTAACTGGTTTATAATGCTCATAAATCTGGTGTAAGTACCAGTTAGAGATTCATTGGGGAGAGCAAAAAATGACTCATACTTTTTGTTTAGGGAGACCTTTCTGGTAATAACAGTGTCATCACCTCCCTCATGCTGGTTCACCAGTTCATCCCACATGGTTTTAGCACTGGGATAGAGAACTAGTGTGGGAATTAGGGTTTCTGGAACAGCCCCGAGGATCATGTTTTTAAGGATGGTATCAAGATTTACCAATCTCCTCTACTCTTCGGACCAGTATTCCTCCCTCTTTTCCCTTCCACTTCTTGATCCAGTTGGGTCAAGGAGTGCATTGATAAGAAGTCTAGGCACATAGGGTCCTTCATTTAAAATTTTCATCATATTCCTTTCAATACCAGTAACATGTAATATCATCCTAGCTTTCCACGTACCAAATTCATCACTGCTCCATTGAATTTAGGAACAGGATTATTCGAGTAGTGCACATGCACATGTGGAGAAGCAGGAGGTGGAGGATTATTATTGACAACGGGTGGGTCATTAAGATTAGTTTCATGAGTTTCTTGTGTATTTTCTGGGATGGCCATCGTGAAACAGATCTAGGAAAGTATATTAGCCTTCTGCTCTGATACCAATTGTAAAGTCCCTCACACGATGGTTTAACCCACGAGTGTAAAATAACAAGTCAAGTATGCACTAGATTGGATTAGTATTACTTTAAATACAAATGCAAGAATATAAATAAAGTAATAAAGACTTAAAGCAATATTTAAGCAAGTAAATAAATGGTGGAACACAAATGTAATTTTCAAGTGTATTTTATTTATTGATGTTAAACAAAATACAAGATTGTTGCGGAACCTAGATATTACGAGTATGTAACTATCTAAACAATCTTTGAATTACAAGTGATCTATACTTGCTAAATAATCTCCTTGGATCGATATACTTAAAGTTGTGAATTATAACTATTATGATCGAGAGTATTTTAGCAAGTTCACCAAATTACAAAAAGTAATTTGTACGAGGTATGTGACTTGGTATTTATAGGCAAATAAATTCAACAGTGAATTTATTATGCCGTACAAATATGGTTGCATGCATTTAAGGCAACAACTTTAATTCCTTAAATGCATTGGTTAAGGTACAAGGATAAAGTCATATTGATGTGACTTGTTATCCTTTTAACCAACCACCTTTACACACGTATTGTACTTTTATCAATAGACAAATGGATTGTCCGTGTAAAAGTGTGTAAAGGCAAAAGTCAATTCCTCAAAATCAGTGTTCAGACTTGTAAGGTCTAGAACACTGACAAAGCTCCAGTCAGGAGATCTGGTAAGACTGTCAGTGGGCTCCACTGCTTCTCAGTTTTCTTTCTTCAAACTTCAGTCTTTGACTTCAGTGAGAATGTCTTCAGTAGAAATGATCTTGACTGGAGTGAAGTCCAGTGAGCTAATCTGGTGGAATCCAGATTCTTGTACAAGTAAACAGCTCACTGGTCTTCTATTATTTATGGACAAATCTTCAGTGTCGCTCCAGTTTCAAGTCTGGAGTGGGTCCAGTAAATCTGGACCTAACATAACTCCTTCGGCTATAAAAAAAAGGGAAAATGCTAAATGAACCCTTTAAGGCTCCATTTAACGTGCCTAAAAAAATTGTAACTTTCAATATTAAAAGCCACAAGAACTTGACGGTACCTCACAAAAAAAAAAATCAAACTAGCACCTGATCTCAAGAAATAGAGAGTTAATTAATTTCATTATTTATGAGTGGTTTTGCCTCTTTGTTGAGTAACAAGATTTTAGAAATAAAGAGTTAAAAAAAAAAAATTTTTTAGAAAAAAAAAAAAAAAAAAAAAAAAAAAAAAAACCCTAAAAAAATAATCTCTTTTTAAACCCATCTAATGTAATACTTCGTATTTAATAAGCAGAGATATTAATATTGTAGATTGTAGAAGGATGATCTATCTTTTAAAAACCTTCCTTTTATGTTACAATTGTTGGATTAGTAAAAAGAGAAGAAATTTTTTTTTTATTAAAAACTAACCGTTTGACAGTGAAGAGTTCATACATGAAACTTCAACCTGATGAAGACGCTAAATAATTCCTTTTCTTTTTTCTTTCTTTTACTGAAATTTTTGTTTCTTGGGGTGGGTGTGTTTATTAAGAAAGCAAGAGGGAAAGAAATGAACGAGAAAAGAGGAAGTAAAGTGAGTAGGTGTGGAATGAAATGAAAAGAGGAAAATAGTTCATAAAAATGAAAGCAAAGGGTAGAAATATAAAGAGAAAAAAAAAGAGAAAAAAATCCCTTCAAGTTGTTTTTAACTTGAGGGGTCAAGTTAAGAACATCTCAACCCTTGAATTAAATTCAAGGGTCAAGATTCAAATATCATCTTTGAATCTTGACACTTAAATTTTATTCAAGGGTTGAGATCTCCTTAACATGACTAATCATGTCATCTTTGAATCTTGACTCTTAAATTTTATTCAAGGGTTGAGATCTTCTTAACATGACTAATCATGTCATCTTTGAATCTTGACACTTAAATTTTATTCAAGGGTTGAGATCTCCTTAACATGACTAATCATGTCATCTTTGAATCTTGACACTTAAATTTTATTCAAGGGTTGAGATCTCCTTAACATGACTAATCATGTCATCTTTGAATCTTGACACTTAAATTTTATTCAAGGGTTGAGATCTCCTTAACATGACTAATCATGTCATCTTTGAATCTTGACACTTAAATTTTATTCAAGGGTTGAGATCTCCTTAACATGACTAATCATGTCATCTTTGAATCTTGACACTTAAATTTTATTCAAGGGTTGAGATCTCCTTAACATGACTAATCATGTCATCTTTGAATCTTGACTCTTAAATTTTATTCAAGGGTTGAGATCTCCTTAACATGACTAATCATGTCATCTTTGAATCTTGACTCTTAAATTTTATTCAAGGGTTGAGATCTTCTTAACATGACTAATCATGTCATCTTTGAATCTTGACACTTAAATTTTATTCAAGGGTTGAGATCTCCTTAACATGACTAATCATGTCATCTTTGAATCTTGACACTTAAATTTTATTCAAGGGTTGAGATCTCCTTAACATGACTAATCATGTCATCTTTGAATCTTGACACTTAAATTTTATTCAAGGGTTGAGATCTCCTTAACATGACTAATCATGTCATCTTTGAATCTTGACACTTAAATTTTATTCAAGGGTTGAGATCTCCTTAACATGACTAATCATGTCATCTTTGAATCTTGACACTTAAATTTTATTCAAGGGTTGAGATCTCCTTAACATGACTAATCATGTCATCTTTGAATCTTGACACTTAAATTTTATTCAAGGGTTGAGATCTCCTTAACATGACTAATCATGTCATCTTTGAATCTTGACTCTTAAATTTTATTCAAGGGTTGAGATCTTCTTAACATGACTAATCATGTCATCTTTGAATCTTGACACTTAAATTTTATTCAAGGGTTGAGATCTCCTTAACATGACTAATCATGTCATCTTTGAATCTTGACACTTAAATTTTATTCAAGGGTTGAGATCTCCTTAACATGACTAATCATGTCATCTTTGAATCTTGACTCTTAAATTTTATTCAAGGGTTGAGATCTTCTTAACATGACTAATCATGTCATCTTTGAATCTTGACACTTAAATTTTATTCAAGGGTTGAGATCTCCTTAACATGACTAATCATGTCATCTTTGAATCTTGACACTTAAATTTTATTCAAGGGTTGAGATCTCCTTAACATGACTAATCATGTCATCTTTGAATCTTGACACTTAAATTTTATTCAAGGGTTGAGATCTCCTTAACATGACTAATCATGTCATCTTTGAATCTTGACACTTAAATTTTATTCAAGGGTTGAGATCTCCTTAACATGACTAATCATGTCATCTTTGAATCTTGACACTTAAATTTTATTCAAGGGTTGAGATCTCCTTAACATGACTAATCATGTCATCTTTGAATCTTGACACTTAAATTTTATTCAAGGGTTGAGATCTCCTTAACATGACTAATCATGTCATCTTTGAATCTTGACACTTAAATTTTATTCAAGGGTTGAGATCTCCTTAACATGACTAATCATGTCATCTTTGAATCTTGACACTTAAATTTTATTCAAGGGTTGAGATCTCCTTAACATGACTAATCATGTCATCTTTGAATCTTGACTCTTAAATTTTATTCAAGGGTTGAGATCTTCTTACACATGTCGTAACAAAAAAATTATTAGGGATTCATTTGGTTTTGATTTTATAGGTTTTTATGTCGGATATTCGTGTTCAGTTGTCTTATTAATTTATGTATTATGAGAATTATGTTGTGTCTTTTTATATGCTTTTGTGTTGTGTGAGTTAGTTTGATTTTATAACTGATCGCAACAATAATATTCGTACGATTATTTAATTTTAAAAATGATTGGTGGCCCATTGGTAAGGTCTTGAACCATTGAAAAATCCATCAATGTTCAATTCTCACTTTCTATATTTGTAAGAGTGGATTATTAGGGGGATTTCCGAGAGTCTTGAGTTTCATCTTAGATATGCGTGGTTCGAGCTCGTATACCCAATTGGATATTCATGTGGTGTATCGAATACTAACTACTAACTATTTGTATAACAAAAAAGTAAGTTTAAATTACAAAACTATTAGATCAAAAGTTGGTGAATATTTTTTGTTCATGTGACATCAAAAATAACTAGTTGTTAACTCCCTCGTGTTTTTAGTAGCCGTCTGTACGTTACGTGTTTGTTTTGTATCGTTAGAACTTATTATGTTCCTTACTTTCGTTTGTCTATTGAATCGATTTGCGTGTATCTTTACGTGCTAAATTTTAACTAGCATTTTTTTAATAAAATTTTTAAATGTCGTTCAAACAAAAAATAACTAGTTGGTAATATTTATATTGAATAGTATGTTTTATTGGAGAAAATAACTTTGCAGGTTGGTGGATAACATTAATTATATTTAATGTAATAAAAATGGTTGGTGGATCATTAAGTATTCTATTTTTATTTATTCATTTATTTATTTTAATCATCATGTAAGTAGTCAACAAGTTAAAGGTTGTAAATGAAAATTTTATTAAGCGTTAGTAGGGACCATTTGAGTACTCAAACTCCACCCATTGTTGCAAAAGAAAAAATAAATCTCATTTTTACAAAGCATCTTGGAAACTACTACTTTATTTCTAAAAAACTCCATGCTGGAAACATGGATCCTTCAACTAAAAAAACTTAACTAGGTACATTTAAACACTCTAAAAATGAAATTAAACAATTAATGGTGTCTAAGAAGATATTAAAAGTAGTTAGTACTAGAAACAAAATAATCACTCAATTTATCTCAAAAAATATGACAAAATAAAAGTCAAATACATTCATATGGCCAAAAAGAGGGACGAAATAATATAAATACCATTGCATACTGCTTACGCCCAGACTAATAGAATACCCATGCGTTGCGGAAGTATTTTTCTATTGCAAAAGTTTTACTAAAACAAAAGCAAATGTAGATAAATGTAAGATTCATTAATGGTAGCAAACAATCATACATCACACAACAGTAAGTGTATTTTAGAAGGAAAAAAAAAGCGAAAGCCTAAAATAAGTAATTGAGCGTCTCATCTTCTCTATAGAAACAAAACTCGAACGGATAGAACAAAGTAACTAATCAATATCTTTAATTCTTTATCTTCTTCTAAAATAATAACCAAAAAGGGCAAAGCTTGCTAATATCTTGAACGTAACGGGCTTCATACTCAGCCTGTAACGAAACAATAGTTAATCAAATGAATTCTAGTATCACAGTTCTATTTATGAAATTTGTTCATTTTTCTTCATTGGTCATGGAAAGGCTAATTTTTTACTTTGAGAATAAAGTGATTAAATAGGGAGGGATTCCCTAAAGTTATTCCAACTTGACTAGTCAAGTCAAGTTGGGATAACTTTAGGGAATCTTTTCCCGTTATAATGCCGTACATTTTAGGGTATGAGAAAAAGTTAGTCACGCCGTATTCTTTGGAAGAACAAAGTGAAATCGAATAACAAAAAAAATTGGAATTTGAGTGGTTTAATCATAGTTGTTAAACTCTTATGAGTCGAGTCGATTTACATCAAAAATGAGTCGACTCGCTAGGTGACTTGTTTTGTCCAGACTCTTACGAGTCGCTGTGCGAACTTGGACCGAGTCACGAGTCGCAAACTTATAATTATTGTAGTTTGATATTATGGTTATATATAATATATATTATATTTATTGGTACATTATTTTGTGTGTAATATATGTAGTTTTGATCTTTTTATTGCGAATTTGAAGATAAATTATACGTTTATGACTCAGAACTATTGAATATGCAATATTTTGGTAAATCTATTGAGATAATAAATTATATTTTGTTTATAAAGACGTCACATATATATAGTTATATTATAGTCTTACGAGCTGAGTCACATTTCGAGTCACGAGTCAAAATTCATGTTTTCGATTTGAGCCAAAAGTTACGAGTCGACAACTATGGGTTTAATAATATTCGGTCGAGCAGTACAACTTTTAAAAACTAAAATTCAAGTATTTGTTTGGGTAGGAGCTCAAGTTAGTTGAAGACCGTTTAGTTAACTAAAAAAAATAAATAATTATTTTTTGGACTAGAAATTTTCTTTTACAAGCTAATATCTCAAGTCAGAATTCGATGAGCTAAAAAGATCTTCGAAATCTTCTTAACGATGCAATACATTGTGAAAAGAGTCATTATATTTTGGTCTCTAGCTCCTCATCACAAGACAGGCATATCAAACTGGATCAAGGTCTACTTTTTGGGAAGTTCTATTCAAAGGATTTTATTTAACCTACATCACTTTGAAAGAAATTTTAAGTGAAAATCCATCAAGTGATTCGAAAGATAATTTTTCCCATGGTTTTGTCAAGGAAAAAAGAACAGTGGAAATGGATCATCTTGAAAATGCCTTTTGGATAGCCCAATAGTTAGGCCCATGTGTGAGAAAACTTAATGAAATGAAACTGCAAGTGGGCCGGGTCGTATGACGAAGGTTTAGGCTCTTCACAAATTTGATTCATAAAACAAAAGTAAGAGTTTTTCAGATCAAAGTATTGTTAAACAATCATATAGTTATAATTAAATACTATGTTAAATTTATAAAATCATATTGCATAATGTTCTCGTCGTTTTTATTTATAGAAGTGGTGGTATTTAAACGCAACATATGCTCTTGCATAGGCAAGAGAATAGATAAGACAAAATTGAACCAAAAAGCTATAATAGGTTCTACTCAAAATTTGTACCATTTTTTGGCCTTGGAACCAAAAATTTACAAATGTATTATGTATACAGTAATAGGATAATAACTTGACATCATTTTTCTTCCAATTCCTACAACCCAGAACTTGACATTCGTCAAACGAATATACGAATATATGCACATTCAATCAACGCACGTACCGACGCATAAAATATAACCAACAATCAGATAAAACCAAAACAAAGGCAAATACTATGTAACCACCGAGAAAAAGAAAAATAGACATGTACTTGAAATCGGATAGACATGATAAAATCTTTCAAGATACACTAAACCATAAATTCCAAAAAACCAAAAATGAACCCTCATGAGTTTGATCTCAATGTGAAATAAGGTTCTAATGTATCAAATACAAGTGTGTGCTCTTTTTTGGAGCTAAAAAAACCAAGCCTAGAGTAATGAACATATCTTGCATGACTTATTGTTCTTGGTTTGGTAATTTTAGCTCTAAAAAAGGGAACTATCTTGCTAACTGTTACCTGTACTAATTTCGGTTTATATGGTTAAAACTTTATAAACTCTAGTACTAAATCATATAGGACTAGTTCTCCAATTAGCTTACCTAAAATGTCGATTTCATTAGTCGGGTGGACCCACTCTGGATCCTTGTCATAGTTGACTGCAAAAAATATCTCGTCGTCTTCCCTGTCTATCTCATCGATCATTTTACGTATCTGATCATCGATTTTGAATTTCTTTAGTGTCATTTGGCCTTCCCTTTTTGCAGGGTTGACCCATGGGTATGCTACCATTGACTTGGAGGTTCTAATGAATTTTTGTTCAATGTAGTCATGAACAAGGCGTTTTTCAGACCTTGATAATACTACTCCTTCAAAATAATACTTTTCAAGGCGATAAAATAGCCTTGGATCAATAGGATGATGAACTGACTGATATGCAGGTATGAACGTCTCAGGGTCAATACCGTATATTCCTGAAGCTTGTAGAATTTGTGCCGTGAATGAAGATCCCGAGTTGACTGACTCTTGGATTGCACCTGATGATCCTTGTCTAAGTTTTTTGACTGTAGGGGTTAGTTTGAGGTTGTTAGAAGTTAGCGTCGACTGCACTTTCATCATATGACGCTGTTTCCTGAGCTCTGAAAATGACAATTAAAAGGTTAAACAAAAATGATTAAAGGGGTTTGTTGCAAGTACAGAGCAATAAAGAGTTTAAGGTATATAACTTCCTAAATCTGGTTTTTGGGTAAACGAAGTGTCATATAACGGTATTTTATAGTCACTCTACGTCCTCATTTAAGGAACTTAACAACCTTGGATATATAGCTCATAGGCATCATCTCTTTTACAAAATTACATATATATGAACCGAATGTATAACTGCAACTAGTAAATACACTACTCCGTATTATATTATACATCAGAACAATGGAAGAGTATAATGTAAGGAAAGCTTTTTAAACATCGAATGAAAAGTGGCAAATAATTCCAATATGTTTATAAGAAATTGGTTGATGAGGAGAAAACAGTGTAATAGTTACCTTGAAGTCGAGAATTAAGTCTTTCATAGTTATCAGGATCAGATAATACATCTTCTGAAGGAAGGGATTCTAGAAGTGAGCATTGATGGCTATGAACAACATCCTTTAAGCTTTCACAGGATTCAGATTGAGGTCCAGACAGCTGAGTCAAAATCATAACGAAAAAGGATTTAGTTTCTTGAAAAGAAAAATATGCTCGTGGGTTTGATTATTTTTAAGAAACGTCAACTAGTCAACTAATATAGAAATAGTCTCAAAATCACAAGTAAACTGCAGCAGGCTTTATGATATATACAATTATACATCAAGTACATGTTAATTAGTAACAAAAGATATGAAAGTTTCTAGAGTGTTATGTATAGGCATGCTTATACAAATCTGCAACTTATATATCAGATGAAAAATAATAAAATATTTTTTCCTAAAAAGCTACAGGGCTGGCTGAATGCCGAAGCTTCACACCTATCCCTAGCAAGTGGTCATTCACAAGTCATGTTAACTCGTCTAAACGGCTTGGAGTACACAGAAATTACGTGCATTAGAGAATGATGTTTTAAATGTTTTATTACTTTTATAAGACCATGAATCTCTAAATTAGATGGAATTCAAAAGTAACAAAGAAGTGATTGATAATAAAAGCTGACTCTCTAACCTGGAAATAACTACGAATATGAGAGTCATTACTACTTGATTATGTGTTACTAATCATTATCATTTATCACATATTCACAACCAAATAAGCGAACTGCATTTAATAGTACGTCTATCTGTCCCTACGTATCTGTTAAGCACTAAGTTTCCCAGATAAGTAATACGCAAGATTTAAGTGAGTTTGTATTTTAATTCGAGTAAATCTATTGCTAACATGGAACCAAAATATAGGATTTCCATAGATATGAACTATATAAAAAGTACTACATAAACAAATTTTCGTTAATAGTTCAGAGAGAAATACAGCACCACCTGGTAAATTTGTGAAGTTTCGTCAACCCTGGAAGAATTTGCGTCTCCTACCATGCGACTAACAAGATTTGGGTTCAACTTGTTCAAACTTTCCAAAGATCTTTCAATCTTAAAACCAGGCACTGCATCAAATAGAAATGCTGCATAGGTGGCATCATTATACTCATCGAAATTTGAAATTGTTGCCTGAGACTTAGCAGGACCCTCATTCGCAAAGGAAGTCTCGTTACATTCTTGGCTGGTTTGACTTTCTGGTAAACAAATACCAAACTTGGTGCTAAAGATTTTGCTAGGTTGAGAGGAATGACTCTTTTTATTGTATCCTATTTTTTGCGATGGGATATCCCCTCTTTTACATCGATTTAGGGGCTCACTATACACCACCACCTTCTCATCAGCATCGACTTCATCATTGACATTTACCATATCATTTGGGTCATGAGAAGATGGAACAAGAGATATTGACTCTGACATACTTATCAGACATCTGTCCCTTTGACCATTCCCGCCACAATTACCCAAAGCCATACTTGGTCCTGAAGGCACGGAAGATATATCATTGACCTCAACCGCCACATTGCTTAACTCCTCGGGTCTCATTTCTTCATTAGGGAAAGAAAGTATTTCTCTTAACGTACTACCTTTATTGACCGATTCTACATGTTCATGCCTGCCAATTGTCTTCCATCTTTCTGAAATTCTGTTCTTTGCCTCTATAACTAAAGAGGGTTCAAAGATATTGGATAATGAACGTGTGAGCCTATCATTCCGGTCAATGGTAATTCGAGAAGTGGTTGCTATTACTTCTATCTCACTAAAAGAGCCACTTGTAAACACGTGCAAACTATCGTCCCCAATATAACCACAATCAGATAAACTTATATCCCCGCTTTCACAACCCTCATTCATCCGCCTATCTATATCATTTATTGTCTCTCTAGCATTTCCGTATTTGCATCCAGCCACATGACTTGAAGATTCAATGTTTTCGTTAAAAAACTTAAAAGAATTCTGAACTGTTTTAGTATTTGCTGTGTTGGGCTTCAGAACGACGTTTCTTCTAATCTCAAGGTCAGACACTTTTGCACTTGACCGTGATGAGTGAAGTTGATTTGCTACATGCAATGCTCCTAGATCTTCTTTCACAGCCTTCATATTCATAGTGCTAAAATTGTTTGACAACCTTCTTTGTTGAGCACCTCTACCCATCAGCTTGGCTAAAATACTTGGTGAACATTTTTCGGCTGAGGTTTCATTTGATATTCTTCTAGCCGATAACGTCTGTGTTGGTTTCCCCTTACGCTGTTTAGAAGGGCTTTTTCCAACTTCAAACTTGAACTACAATCAACAAATTTGAATCACTTTCATAACTCATGTATGTCAATACTTAAAATAAGCTGTGATAAAAAGTTATACAGTACAATGTGTATATAGTCAAACTGCAAGGAAGTAAAAAGATATGTGACGCACCGTATTATCAGGGGACCAGGATTGAACAGGTTTACGTCTTGGGCGTTCGTCAATCCCTACGTTTGTTCATATGCATAAAGTAATAAATTACTAACTCAGATACCGAAACAGATTGCAACATTGATTTAGAACAAAAAAGGAAAGCTAACAATTGCATAGACTAAGTGTGAGAAAACGCTCAAAAAACCTATATTCTCATTCTCATATATATACCCGATTTGAATACTTGTGTAACAATGAACGAATTCAGTAAGTAAGCAAGGAGCCCGTTAAGCCTTTCGATGATAATTCGTGATAACTAATGACACTATAGAAAAACATATTCATAACTTTACACTATTACACTAAAAGAAAGGAAAAAAACTGCTTTAAATAGAAATCATGGGCATGTTCAAAATTTACAATCCAAATAAAGTATAACAAGGAATGAAAAAGCATACAGATATTAATACCCAGAATCCAAATAGAGTATTCTCATAAGTACACTTTTTTTATATATATATAATAATAATTTATAAAGTTAAATAAATAAAATCAAATTTGTACAGCTAGTAATAGGGATCCGATTTTGGCATCATTTTGAAACAATTTTGACATAAAAAGATTATTAAAAACAACACACACAACTTAAATAATAGTATTTTCATTAGCATTGATCATGAAACAGAACAACAATTAATAATATTATTGGTTTCTACTTAAGTTTCACCTTAATTAAATATTTTATAAATTTCTTACAACTCAAATTAATCTTGGAGTTAAGGAATAACTAAAAATCATCAAAAGTTAAAATACTAAAATTCACAACAAATAGAAAAATGAAATACTAGAATTATACCTCCAAAAAGACAAGGAAACTTCAATTTTCTTCTTTTAGTTCTCTCCATTTTCAAGAAAATCAAAATCAACACACCAAATAATCTCCCCCTATAATTTTTCAAAACAAACACAAAATCTTGTTAGCATAAAAACAAAAACAACTATTGCAAAACAAAGATATATATCAATATCAATATACCCTTATATATATATATGAAATGTATATGTATGTTATATGTAGAGAGAGGTACAATGAACATGAGACATTAAAGTTGTTACCTTTCTTAATGGTTTTTTCAGTTGATCATTTTTCTGAATATATTGAGAAAGACTGTGTGTGTGCTTTTATAGTTTCAAATGAAAATGCTACAAGTAAACAATGAGAGTGGAAGAGGATAAAAGGGGAGTGGTAATAGTAAAAAACAGGGGTTTCGCGGGCAATTAATAGGACCGATTTCCACTTGTAATAATCATTCTACGCCACGTTTGTATTTCAAAATACATATATATCTTTATCATTTATAACTATAAAAATGTGTTATTTATTTCATAATAAATGCTTAAATATTATATTACTTATTACATTAGGATTTACAATTTTCATTTTATACAATATTTCCAATTAAATTTGATAAGTAAATCATGAACAGTTAAGTAGTGGGAATCTTCTTGTCTTATGTATTATTTTGATATTTAGAATGTACACCACATAAAACTCATATACGTTGATTTATTCATAAAATCTATCTTTCAATAATCATTTCCCGGGTTCATTTAACTCTATATATTAAAAAGGAATGCAATAAAGCAATTTCGTGCATCATTTGTACAAAATTTGACGAAAAGTTGTATTAATATAATTGTCAAATTATATGATGCGATATAGTGTTAGAAAACATAAGTTATATTGAAGGACAATGACACTAAACATATGGGAGATATTATATATATGGAATTTAGTAAAAACAAAATTACACTAAGCATTTACGATTAATTAAGCCACTTTATTTGATTCATATTGTGACAATATGTGTTATACTGTTATAACATCATATTTTGTTTATGCACGTGTAACTTAATTTTACAAGCGTCTAATATATAATTTACCTTTCTTCCATAAACACCTTTGATTTGGCAAACCACTTAAACAAACCTTGGATTGATTATTTTGTAAATACTGATTTAATTTCCAATAAATGCAACGCTTTTGTCGTATCAGTTGGGGACTTTCTAACGTAAATTTGGTTAAGACAATATATACAATCCAATATTAACGAGTCATTCATATATTTCAAAAGTAGAAATAAAAGAAAAAAGTTTTTAACATCAAAATATTGTTTCTATTTGACATATACATGTTAAGTTTAGGTTTGACTTTACATTCCCTTATGAGCTAATTTCAAAAAAAAAATAATAAAAAAAATTAAAATTAAATAAAAAAAAAGATAAATGGGTGGGAACCCTCCAGTCCCATGTACTTTTTTGGTACTCAGAGCGCACACCGCATAGAACCCTCCAGTCCACTTGTCTTTGACAAGTTTTGAACCTGTGACCTCTAGCTTTTATCTGTATATTCATTTTGGTTTATTAAAATTAAACATATTTTCGCATAATGTGATGATGATGGTGGTAGGGACGGTGAGTGGTGGCGTCGGCGGCTGCAGAGAGTAGTCTAAGGTATTAAGGATATGTTGGTAGACTAAAGAATAAAATGAATGTAACCTTGACAATACACATTTGTTATTCCTATATCCTGGTTAATTAAGTCGCATTTTTTTCGTAAGTTTCAACAGATTATATTTTCACATGGTGCAATGCCATTTTGATCTCGTTACTCATTAGCCTATTGGATCCAAATCTAGTGAATAACTACATTTTTAAACAATTAAACTAGTAGAGTGTACAGAACGGAGCCAGAGATTTTTTGTGAGGGGACAATTTTAACAGTATACATATAAGAGTCGTATCCGAGAATGTAAAAAAAATTGGTAGGGGCTCGAGAATACAAAATGGACTCTCAAATGAATTTCGTCCCCCACACTAGGTGTAATACTTATATTTAAAAATACCAGTTTATTTTGAATGAAAATAAAAACCGCACGTGTCAAACAAGGTCTTAAATGAAAATGTATTTAATCATAATGCAAGAAACCCGAAAAATATATTTATTATTTAATAATTAGTTTGTTTTTTTTTTTTTAACATTCAATTTCATTACTTAAAAGAAAGACCAAGAAGTTAGTGAATACAAAGAAAGAGTGAAGAGACAGAAGCATACTAAAGAGTAAAATTACACCATTTTTTCCAATCTACACCAGGGGAGTTTACTCTATTTGAGAACCAAAGGAAGCTTGTGGCCTTCAATTCTTTCGTCACGTAATGAATCGATGGTGCTTTTGCTTTGAAAATGCATTCGTTTCGGGTTCTCCAAATGATCCAAACATAGGCGAGAATGATGAGGCTGACGAGTTTTGATCTATCAGGGGAGATGCTTGGGTCTTTATGGATTTCAAACAGCCCTTTGGCAGTTAGTGGTTTGTTTAATGGCAGCTTGGACCAGGACAGAAAGAATGTCCAAATTGCATCCGCGAAGAAACAATCCAAAAAGAGATGTTGCGAAGATTCATCAACGGCTTTACAAAGCGGACAGATGGTGGAAGAAAGTGCTATGTTCCGTTTTGCCAGGAGGTCGGAGGTGGGTAGACGATTCATTTCAAGTTTCCACCCAAGTATGTTGGATTTCAGAGGGGCGAGGCGGTTCCAGGGGAAAACCCAGTGTTTTGGACCATATGTTGCTTTATTTAGACGGGCTCTCATCGATTTAACAGTGAAAATTCCAGATGGGTCACAATTCCACTTCCATGAGTCTTTAGAGCTGGTAAGTGTAGTGCTTCGAGTTTGGGTCAGTAACTCTTGTAGTTGGTAAAGTTCAATCGGAGTTGATGGTGGTGATCGCCAATTCCACTCCCACTGGGAGAAACGTCCATTTCCAGTGCAACGGTTCTTAACAAGGCTGTAACATCCGTGAATCTTGACCCATTGACTTTTTGTGTAATTTGACTAACAAACTTGTTGAATGAAATAATTGGGCCCATTTGTGATTATATGACTATGTGGTATGTTGGTCGGGTCGTTAATATGTTTATTCGATGTTTAATAGTGTAACGATTGTAACTTGGCTTGAAAAGGGAAACGGGTCGGCCCGTGGGTAGTCTATGACCCACCAGCCCCAAGACCCATTTCTCCCCCCCCTCTCATTTTCATTTCTATCTATCTATCTCTTTCTCTCTTTCTCTCAAAAGCAAAGCAAGACCATTTCATTATTCTTCTCTCTACCATCTACTTAGTGTTGGAAAGGTTATAACGCTAGAATCATCGTCATCTATACAACATTATCGTCATATCAAAGAATCTAAGGTGGAAGTCTTGCATTCTAGCCATTTTGACCTAATTTGGGTTCTAGCTCAAGGAGAAGTTTGTGTAAGTCTAATTCAACTCTTTTACTTCCATTTATGCTTGTTTTTATGTTTCTAGTCGTTTTGATGTGATTCCAAGTCTTGTAAATGGTAAAAATGAAAATTAGGGTTAGGGTTAGGGTTTGAAGGATTATGAGTGATTATGATGTTTTGGTCGAATTTGTGGGTTGGGTTATGTGTATTAATGGTTAATGATGTTTGGTTATACTTCAAAATGGGCTAAAAGTCCTTACAAGTCGTTTTGGAATGGTTTGGGTCGAATTTGGGGGTTTTGGTTCGTGTTTCCTGCATAAACTGCAGGTGCTGGCTGCAGATTGTGGCCACTGCGGCGCAGTGAGCATGGTTCTGGCTCACTGCGGCGCAGTGGTCTGCTCACTGCGGCGCAGTGCCTTGTTTCTGGTCCTGGTTCATTTTAGCCACTGCGGCGCAGTGAGCATGGTTCTGGCTCACTGCGGCGCAGTGGATAGGTTCTGTGAAAATATGCGCGTCGATTTTTAAACGTTAATAACTTTTGATCCATAACTCCAAACAAGTCTTACGACCTATCGTTGGAATCGTAAGAGAGTCTAGTTTCTAGTAGTAACACTCTTTTTTGTATGAGTCCTTTCTCATTTCTAAAAAGATCGAGTCGAATGTGTCGTTCCTACTCGTTAAAGTTGTAAAGGTGTTTAGGGTTTGTGACTTGACTTAATTGTGCTAAACCAACTTGTTTATGATTGTAGAGTTGACTTTACGGTATTATGATATATAATTATAGGTTGTGGACGTGTGGATCCTATTACTCGTTTGTAATCTTATACTAGCTTCTTTGCCGATCAAGGTGAGATTCGTAGCTCCCTACTCAATAGAGATTCGGGCTGAAAAGTGTACATATACGTGTTTATTGGATTGTTTGGTTGATTTGATTGACTGTCTAGTTAATTTCTGATTAATTGTTGATTGACAGATAGTTTTGATTGATTGTGTGATGATTTACGAATGTGATATATTATTATTATGGTTATTGTTATTATTATTATTATTACTGCTAGGATAGACGTGCATACATGGAAGTCGGTTATGCCTTCATTGGGTTCTAGATGTGGTGGGAAGGCTGCGGGTGACCCTATACATAAGCATCTAGAACTTGATGAAAGCAAAATCCTCCAAAGTATATGTACGCGTTGTTTAGAGAAGCGATAAATTCAGGAATTATGGTTGGAATGAACATGTACGTCTCGTTATACTTG
>CM067171.1:92990028-93025028 GCA_034093135.1 Erigeron breviscapus | reverse complement strand
CATAATTTGTTACGAGTACAAAATACTGAAGTATAACTAATAAATTGAGCATAGCTCAAGTGATTTATCATACCCGCAAAACACATGGCTCATTGGAGGGGTTTCTGGAAATACTAAAGCTTAACTAACAATATTTAGTTAATTCACATTTTGATCTCTGAACTTAGTCATAAGTTACTTTTCTTAAGTTAGCGAGGTTTACTGAGGAAAACGAAATTATTTTCATAACTTGTGTCTTTATTCTTAGAGACTCTTTTTCATATTACCAAATGCACCTATATCCACTAAAGATAGATCAGGTAAAATGGATGTCCACCGGGTAGAGTATTTATCATCATCCCTAATCGCTGGTTAATACTAAGTGGAATTTCGACTAATCTTTCACACCTAAAATCTGGATTCCATTAAAACCACCTTCCTTCTCTAGAGATTTCGTTTTCAATGATAAAACAATATCAATGATTGTCAACAAAGTTAGCATGTTTTTGTTTAATATTGCTGGAAATCTTGTTGGAATGTACATGTTATAGATTAACATAGCACCTTGCGATACCAACTATATCTCGTATGGGCTATTTCCGAGCTGGCCCCGACTAGCTACATGGAACCAGGCCTAGGTTAATCCATGAGTACTTGCCACTTGGTTGGTCCATGCCTATGGTCTTGTACCGGCCAGGTAAGTCCTTTTTGGGTTGCAAGTACACTCCCCTAAGGAACCAAGCCCTGGTCGAGTGGTCGGTCCCAAGTGTACCCGGGCTACCCAGCCCTGCTTTTTATACAGTTGGGTTTCAAATCCAACCAGGCGTGTTGTTGGTTTTTCCACTTAGGAGCATCCTATTCATACCAAAAAAAGATGATGTGATGTTGCTTCACACTTTCAAGTAACTCGAGGTTTCAAATACTGCCATAGAAACGATGAACTAGTTGCCCCTGGTTTGGAAACTGATGCACTTATGCCAAGCACAAGTAGACCAATTGTACCAAGTTTTGGATAATTGACCAATTTTAACTACCCTTTTCTCCCCTTTATTCACTAAGATAAATTCACCTTCTAAACAACACTAAAATTTAGACTTAGACTCAGATATGAATCAAAATCACCCAAGAAAAACAAAATTGGAGTTATTTGAATACATACAAAGATCATGGAAAGTGTAACCAACCATTACATTACAATATACCGAACATTAGTACATTACTAACGGAATAAACACACACACACACACAAACAAGGTCATCTACACTGACAAGTAAATTGCCATAATTCCATTACCCAAACTTTTCATAACTAGTGAAAAGGTCTTGATTGACAAAAGCACATATATACCAACAAATTTACCATATGCAAATAATAAGCATGCCCTTATCATGAAAATGTATAATTAAAAACAACAGAAATCAGCTCAGCCTAAAACTCGTTGCATATAGTCAGTTTTCCAACTTGTAGATAGATAACATACTACACAGTAAGGCTCGTTGCACCTATAATCATACTTCTCTAACCATCATATATAGTAACGCTCTATGGCAATCATGAACCACACATATAGCAATGCATAAAACATCTAACAAAAAGAGATAACAATCTCCTCATTTCAACATGGAAACCAAAGGCTATATTTACTACCAGTTAAAATCCCACCATATAGCATTCCCGTTTACCCAAACCAGAACAAGATAACATTAACCCAAAAAACCATACCAATAACAAAGAAAAAGCACATTAAAGTCACAAAAACATAACCTTTGTGATACACAATCCTGCATCCTGTTACAATCAACTAAACTATTCCAAAAAAGCTCATTCGTTCTCCATTTTCTGTCCAAAAAACTTACAAGCACGTAAGGAATTCGAAAAAGATAAAGCCTTTATCATACTTATCCATAGACTAGGTTAGATTTTCTTATATTCTGATTTCTGACCATGCATCATCTATATTCTTAACCCAGATATCAAGTTGCACCCTGTAATTACTAAGCTTACTAATATATCATATATGTCAGTGGACTATCGGACTTTAGAAATCATGGGAGGCTTTGCATGGAGCCCGTAGACTAAGGACACTGAAAATATATCAATACCATGGTTCCAATATGTAGTTGCCAAATGCCCTTGGTTGGCTTATGGTTACTTATAACATTTCAGTTATAGTTGTCCATCTTTAGAAATCGTAAATCTAACCCAAATCAAGCGAAGTGTTGCACCAAGCCCACAGTTCACGAAATAGATTAAAAAACTATGTCATCTACAGACGGGTCTACAACTATCGAGTAGTGAAAAGAAATACAACCCGCTACTCATATCTGACATGTTAGAAAGAAAGTATTTAAGCTATGCTTTCCAAACTCTAACAAGACTCTCTTTAACTTTTTCAATCTGAAAAGTGATACTTGTGGTCTACAATGTCAACCAGTCCTGTTTCTAAAAACCTCACAAAAAGCTACATTACTCACTAACCAAACTTCAAAAAAGTTAAAACCTTACACAAATCATAACTTTCCAGTCGTCCCTGAGCAGAACAAATAACCCTTACTAACAAGAAAACTACCATAATTCTATACCCATAGATTTTCCAAATTACTAGACCAATTAAGTGACAAAAGCATGTATAATAATACACGAATTCATATGCAATACCGAATCTAATACCTGGGCTATTGTCAATACTTGCCTACTTGGTATGAACATATTACATATACCATTTTTATAAAGTATCCAGCTCTAAAATCATGAAGCCAAACTAAAACCATGATTGATAAACCTTTAAAAGAATAGGAAATCAGATCAGTTAGCCAAAAACTTGATGCATAGAGTGTGTTTTCCAATTTGCTTTTGTATATAACACTTACACCTAAACTCATGGTAACCATTAAACATAGTAACAGGGTAAGGTTCCACCGGAAATGTCTCTTTATGGTAAAAAGTGTAGAAATGATTGTGCAAGTGCGCGTGTTACTTTTTTACACCTTGATGTGCATCAGACGCGTCACATGTAAGTCACAAATAGCAATACAAACAACATCTAATTAACATAAACAACAACTTCGTCATTCCAGCATAAAAAAACCAAAAGCTACATTACTCGCTAAACAAAATCCCACCAAAAATTTAAACCTTACTCAGATCATACCATCACAATACCGAAACAAAGATATCATTTTACCCTACTTAACAAGTAAAATTAACAATAATCTCCATAAACATTAAAAGCAAAGCAGAGTAATAAACCATAACCTTTGCTATACACGATTTCCGCCCCTCAAACTCTCTCAACTCTTGGAATAAGCCCGTTCGTTCTCCACTTTTTGCGCAAAAACTTTCGTAGCAACCATATTCTCATCAAAATATCTCGTATAAGGATGTCCTTTCGGGACAAGCCTCCTATACTTTCCAAACATCTTTTCAGCCTCATCGTTTTTCCCTAACAACGTATAAATAATCCCTTGACATAAATACGGCCTAAAATCCCTCGCTTCTTCCTTACTCAATTCCTCATAAATTTTCAATGCCTCATTATATTCCCCTTGAATAACCCGAATTTGCGCCAACAATAACTTAAAATCCCTAACATCATCTTTCTTTTTCGTTTTTTTACACATTTCCATCCCTTCTAAAACCCTTTTCTCGACGTCTTTCAGCGCGTCAAGCGACTCGCTTGCAGACGCCGCCATTACTAACCCATGATACGCCTCTACACGAAAAGGGTCTTTTTCTAAAATCTGTTCAAATCCGGATTTTGCGGAATCATGGTCTCCACTATAAGAATGTAAATGATATTTCAATAATTGCCATTCTCTATCTTCGGGTTCTAAGTTAATTAACTGATTTAAAATACCTATTGCTTCTTGTACTTTACCTATTTTAATCTTGACTTCCATTAAGGATTTCAAGACATTTTTGTCATCTGGGTGTTTGTCCAGCTGTTCTTCTAAGGTCTTTTCATGTGTTTTTTCTTCTTCGGAAACTTCGACGGTGGGTGGTGGCGGAGCTACGGCGGCGATTGAGGGTTTGGTCGGAAAACGTGAGAGGATCACGGCGGCGATGGTGACTCCGGTGATGAAGGTGGTTTTGATGAAAGATGGTAAATTAGGGTTTAAGGTTTTTGGGGTTGGTGAAATGGGGTGGTTATTATGGATGGATGATTTGATTGTGGGTAAGGATCGAAACGATGTCGTTTTGGGGAAAGTGATGGATTTTGAGATGGGGTTGTGAGTGAAGGAAGGAAACGACGTCGTTTTGGTGAAAGGAGAGGTGATTTTAGTGAGAGAGAGTTCCATTTTGGTTTTGGGGAGGCTAAAGCTAAACCCTGGTGAAAGTGATAAAAATGGTGTGAGAGGAAGAGAAAAAGAATTTGATTTTGAAACCCTTTTTTAGGCTTTTGTATAGCTGTTTGTAGTTACCAGAATAACAATCCTGCACAAATTCTTAACCCTGAAGTTAGACAAATGTTCCAAATACATCCCTAAGTTTATATTAATTAGTTGGATATTTGGGATAAACATAAGTTTTATATTTTATCTACTTTATTTTAATAAAATTATTATTTTAAGAAAAAGGTTTAAAAGTGTAAATTGGTTATGGAAAATCAAAAAGTGTAAATTAATTTAGACATGTGTTGATTTAATTAATTTTGAGAAATTGAGGGCTGTGATTGGTCAATTGAGGTTAGGTCAGTTGCCTTTTAGTATATACTAGATTTTAGGACCCGTGTCAAATACACGGGCTTACCACTTTATCAATATTAGATGTTAGTTTATTATGATTTAAAATTTAGTTTAAAACTTTTAGTAATAAAAAAATGATCTATATTATAAAACTTTGAGTTTATATTGAAATATTTTTTAAAATATGTTTATCGAAGTTGTTTATTGTGACATACATAACGATATTTGAATATCACAAAATCATAATATGTCCATCAAAGTTGTAGATTGTGACATACTTAGTGATATTTGAATATCACAAAATCATAATATGTCCATCAAAGTTGTAGATTGTGACATACTTAGCGATATTTGAATATTAAAAAATCATAATAGGTCACTATCAATTTATTTGATTTATTGTAACACAAGTTGATATGTATTAGCTATTTTATTTATTTTTTAGTAATTAGTTTTATATTTATATGATAGAACGTATAATTCTGATATATAATACCTATTATTCTATTGAATATATATTAACTATTATTTTATTGGATATGTTTTAGCTGTGTAAATTTGTAATTGAAAACAAAAAAAGTGTACATTAAAGTCAAAACTGAAAACAAAAGTCAATTTTAAGAAATCGAGACATGGGTTTTCCAACATTAGAAATAACCATTCTTCTTTGTTGTATCTATGTAATAACCAATCACATTACATATCCAATGATACAACTATTGATATTAATTGGTGCATCCTTATCATTCACCAATTAAAATAAATAATTATACGATATTTTAATTCATGGCCTTTTAAACTTTTGAGCTATTATTATAAGATATTGAAAGTCCAAGGGTTTAGCTTAGTGGCAACTTTATCCAAATTATATGTTTATATGTCTCATGAAGCAGAAGCATAAGGTTTGAGATTTGAATCTCATTAGGTGGTATTGACATCTTTACTGTTAGTTTGACGAAAAAGGTGTCACATTAATTATCATGTCAAGCATAAAACAAAAGTTACTTATCCTATAATTAGTTTTGCAAGTGTTATGTCTAGTATTCAAATGCATTTTAATAACGCCCGGAGGATCCCGACCATTTAAAAGTGGGGTCTCGACCTACACTATTTGCAGCGATAATCGCTGCAAATAGTGTGCCACGTCAGCAATCCACTAACCACCGCCATAAATGCGCTGACTGTTTGACTAAAGTATTTGCAGCGATTATCGCTGCAAATACTAAAGTATTTGCAGCGATTATCGCTGCAAATACTTGAGTGGGGCCAAAAATTGAATAAAAGCTCCCCCTTCCGTCCGTTTCTTTCCCTTTCAACAAACAGAAAACCCTCTCCTTACTCCCCCTCTCCTTACCGATTTTCTTCTCTTTTTTTTTTTTCAAAGTATTTGCAGCGATTTTCACCCTTTTTCTTGTTTTTCAAAGTATTAGCAGCGATTCCGGCCAACCCCCGTGTTAGTGGATTTACCGGCCAGTTTTCCGGCAAGTGCGGCGGCTCTCCTCCCCCGTTAGTTTTTTCAATCTCTTTTGGTATGTATTTTCCGGCCATATTATCCCTTTTTGATTGTTATTATTTGTGTTGTTTATTGTTAATTGTTATTATTAGTTTTGTTAGGATTGATAGTTAATTTTTGGATTTTAATAAGTTTGTTTGTATTATTAGTTTTAGTTAGTGATTTGTATTATAGGTTTGTTAATATTGTTTTTGGTTTCATTATTTTTGTTAGGATTGATAGTTAATTTTTGGATTTTAATAAGTTTGTTTGTATTATTAGTTTTAGTTAGTGATTTGTATTATAGGTTTGTTAATATTGTTTTTGGTTTCATTATTTTTGTTAGAATTGATAGTTAATTTTTGGATTTTAATAAGTTTGTTTGTATTATTAGTTTTAGTTAGTGATTTGTATTATAGGTTTGTTAGTATTGTTAGTTTAAGTTTTGTTAGAATTGATAGTTAATTTTTAGATATCTATGTAATTTGTTTTGTTAGGCAAAGATTAGTGTTAGGTGTGACTTGGACTTGTTAGAATGTTAATATTGTTAGATGAAATATTAGTACAAAATAAGTGTAAAAACTAAGTTAAAAAGAATATTAAATATTATGTAGAAAAAACATATAAGTAAACTATATTAGTATAAAAAACAAGTTTCTATAAAACTTTAAATATAGTATAAAAGTAAAAATAAAAAACACTTTCAAAAAGTATTATAGAAATAAGTAAAAAATTAAAAAAATATATATAAAAGTAAATAAACAAGTTTGTATAAAAAGTACATAGAAAAACGACATTTAAAAGGTTTAAAAACTTCATAAGCATAATACAAGTTTTAAAAAGTATATAAAATTATAACCATAAAAATATATGTATAGAAGTAATAATCAAAGATTATGTAAAAAAATTGATTAAAATAAACTACTTAAAATGTATAAATAATAAGTGTAAGAAAAATATAGATAAAACTAAATATAAAAAGTAAGTTAAAAAAGTAGTATATAAGTAATAACAAAAGTTGTAATAAAGATTACGTATAGTAAAAAAGAATTAATATTAAAAATTGAAGAATTAAAGACTTCGTACAAAAATAAGTTAGAAAAAATACATATGTGATAATTTTGGATCTTTCTTAACCTTGATCATTTTGTTGTATGTAATTTAAAAATGTGTATAATTTATTTTGTATTTTGCAGTATAAATGGCTACATATCACGGCGGTGATGGTGGTAATGAAGACCCTCGTAGACCATGGTGGAGGAAAGCCTGGGGCTGCAAAGGGAGTGGCGGTAAGAAAAATGGTTGTTTATAGTTCCCCTTTTAATTAATTAGGTTTATTTACTAATTTTGTTTTTATTTTGTTTTAGCCCCACGAAAGGGAAAGGGGCGGGGGCCCGGTCAGAACCTGAACTTAGAGGAGGAATTCGCGAAGAGAGGTCGTCTAAGCATAGACTTTGACACGACCCATTTTAAGACGTGGCAGGCGATCGGTGATAACGCCCCCATGTACAAGAGCCTGATTGGCACCCTGATCCGAACCGTCCCGCAGACTTACGACTCATGGGACCATGTGCCTCAGGAGAGAAAGGAATTTGTTATCCCGACTCTAAACGTACGTCTCATCATAATTTTTGATTTGTTGTATGATGTTTGTATAAATTTTTAAATTCGCTAACTATTACTTTAAAATTGCAGACTAGGTTCAACTTGGACCACTTCATCTACACCCCTGACCCCCTAGACCCTGTCAGACAGGGGTTCAGACTGGCTGTCGAGGCCGACTGCAAAGCTGAGTATCGGGTCAGAAAGAGCCAGTTCAAGAGAAAACACTTTCAATCCAAGGGGGGCCTGAAAGCTGTTCCACAGTTGGAGCAAGCTGTTCCTCCAGAGGATTTGTCGGCGGAGGACTGGAGGGCGTTGTTGAGGTACTACCAGCGGGAAGACCGGGTGAAGTTGTCGGATACAAACAAGACGAACAGGGGCAAGCAAGTTCTGGCGGGGACCCATGGACGACAATCCTACTCTCAGTACGTCCACCAAGAAAAGGTCTGTTATTGTTATCAAATATATACTTGTGTGATATATAAATACTGGTGTTTATAAATATTGGTTAAATAATGTATATTCTTATGATAAATTGATGTTTTTACAGGTTCATAAAGACAGAGACGTAGACTTGGTGGATTTGTACGAAGAAAGGCACAAGAAAAAAGCTGATGGGCGACCCTGGGAACACCCCGTGGCTGAACAAATACATGTAAGTGTCTCTTAATTTTAAGCGAATATATTTGTTATTATTAAATGTCCATATAATCAACCTTATATATAATGTAACGTGATTCAGGCCAAGCTGAAGAAGAAGAAGGAGGAGGCTGAACGGGAACCTAATCCAACTCCCCAGGATCAAATTTTCATGGAAGAACTTGGATCCCGGCCGGGGCATCGCCGCGGCATAGGGCGGGTCATCAGGCAGATAGGTACCCAGGCGTATGACTATACGCATCTAACACAGGGACAGGGTGCCCAGCCTGATCAGCCCCATGGGACAGGCCAGCCACGTCCAGATCTCGACCTGAACATCGATGCAGCTGGTGGCCAATCCTCCTGGGTCGAAGATTTATTTAACTATGATAGTTATGCACAGGCTCATCTTCCTCCTCAGCCGGGCGCGCAGTCGGCCACAGGCTCTCATTTCTCTGGTGGATCGTACCATGTCAACTTGGATGATGATGATGATGATGATGATGATGATGATGAGGACGATGTTGATGATGATGATGATGATGATGATGATGATGATGATGATGATGATGATGATGATGATGATGATGATGATGATGATGATGATGATGATGATGATGATGATGATGATGATGATGATGATGATGATGATGATGATGATGATGATGATGATGATGATGATGATGATGATGATGATGATGATGATGATGATGATGATGATGATGATGATGATGATGATGATGATGATGATGATGATGATGATGATGATGATGATGATGATGATGATGATGATGATGATGATGATGATGATGATGATGATGATGATGATGATGATGATGATGATGATGATGATGATGATGATGATGATGATGATGATGATGATGATGATGATGATGATGATGATGATGATGATGATGATGATGATGATGATGATGATGATGATGATGATGATGATGATGATGATGATGATGATGATGATGATGATGATGATGATGATGATGATGATGATGATGATGATGATGATGATGATGATGATGATGATGATGATGATGATGATGATGATGATGATGATGATGATGATGATGATGATGATGATGATGATGATGATGATGATGATGATGATGATGATGATGATGATGATGATGATGATGATGATGATGATGATGATGATGATGATGATGATGATGATGATGATGATGATGATGATGATGATGATGATGATGATGAAGTCAACTAATCAATCTGCTGAAATCCCGAAGGTAGTTTAGTCGCTTGAATGTGTCTGTCGTACTCAGCCAAACGGTCTTTGTACTTCGCATCTTTTGCCCAGGCCCGCGATGCAGGTTTATCATATCCCCAAGCTGAGGGGTAAGGCAATGGGCAGTTATTGTCTAAATAAACCGTTACAAAATGTGAATCTCCGGATACCAGGGCAATGCATATCGGCTCGTCACGGTATAGCTGGCCTGGCCCCTTCCAAAAAGGGAAACATGTGATGTTTTCTTTGACACTTAAACATATAATTATAAGACCCAGAGCATTGGACAGTAGCATAGCGCAATATGGATTCATCATCCAGTATTTAAATGGGCGACCACCGGGATAAGACAATTGAAGCAAAGTATGTATATGTGTTGCTTCACCACCGAATGCAACCTTATAGTATCCTACTTTGGACTCATACTCCTCTAGCATTAGTTTGCGAATCCACTCGAACTTTTCCTCATATTCACCCAAAGCAACAGCTAGTGCCCGAAATCCACAGTTACCATCAGAATTAACATTTTTGATATCCACAACGTAACGCTGAAAGTAAAAAGGTATTTGCTTTAGGTATGTTCTCATGTCAGTCCATGTTGACTCCGTGTCGAAGAAGTTGTGTGTAAACGGTTCAGAGAAGTTCTGTGTATGTGGTCCCCCAAATAGTTGATCAACAAAGCTGGACGTTTCTCCTTGCGTTGGGTTATTCGGTTCTCCGAAAAAACTATGTCTCCCATACTGACCCCACTGTGCTTCAGTGTCCACATATTCACTCTGTCTACCACTGTGCCATTGTGGTTGGCTTTCAGGTTCTTCGAATAAACTAGCAGTGTCTGCGAAAATTGAACTGGTGCCCACATATTCACTCTGTCTCCCACTGTCAGGCCATTGTGGTTGGCTTTCAGGTTCGTCGAAGAAACGTGATTGTGTGCTCATGTATTCACTGTGTCTCCCGTACTGGCCCTCTCCAAATAATGACGCATGCGAAAAACGATCAGAAAACCACCCATGGACTGGGTATCCTGAAAAGTCGGTCGGGCAAATTGAACGGACTTGGATTTTTGAAGACCAGAAGGTGCAGTATTTGCCGCTGGTTTGTTAATGTCGGGCACCTGCAACAAATAATAAATCAGTTAATTAGATTTCGAAGTAAACTAACAAATAGAGTGCACTTACATAACAAAATCAATTAACTATACTTCGAATTATGATTGGACGTACTTGAGGTATTTTTTTCTTTGACCCGATTGGTCTTCCACGTTTGTTAATAATAACGGAAGGGTCCTTAATTTTGGTCCTCCCCGGATAGACGATGTCTTTAATTTTTGATATCCAGTTTTTCCTCTGGGCCTTCGATTGTTGCTTAAACTGGACCTTAACATCCTCTACTAAATCGTCGAAAGCTTCGTCATCGTCGGAGTCTTTTCGATGATCATTGTCCGGTAGGCACGTTGACGGTGTCAAGTCTAGCTTTCTCCAAAAGTCATTTATGTTATGCACCTCAACACGTTTGCCTACATTTTTTGAAAAATATGTATAATATTTATTCATTACCCAAAAAAACATCAATTGATTATATTCAGATAAACTTACTGTAATGCATGTACGCAGCTAGACGGCATGCACATGGCAGCCCACAACTAATCCAAACCTTACACCCGCACTTTCTCAAGTCTTTACCGATCTCACTTTTGAATCGTTTAATTTCGTCGACCATTATATCCAGAGCTGTCACAGATACAACACAAAGCAGGTCTTTCAAACATGGGTAGTTGTGTTTACCAGCTCTAAAAATCCTGCTCTCCTCCAGTTGGCCCTTGATTTCTGTATCTTGTCCGAGGAGGATATCATTAACACATTCAATTATTCTGTGAAATGTACATCTCCCCTTCAACTCGGACTTCAGGAGTGAATGCTCAGCCTCAACTCTGTTGGTAGTGTAGTTACGGTAGTTGAGATGCTGATCGACCCAAAAGGACACAAACTTTTCCTTGTACGGGGAAAGCCACTCCTTCTGCAGGTACTTGTAAACCTCTGTAAATTTAACATTGGGTTAGGATGTGTGGATATATGTGATTTACCAAAAATAAAAAAAATTCATGTGCACTTTACATACTGTCTAAATCTTTTCCCATCTTCTCTTTTAAATCTTTTTCATTTTTGGTGTACTCTTCTAGTGTGCGCGACTCATAAAGTTTTTTCCACCATACGTAAAAAGGCCCCCATTTCCCTGCCCCTTTTAACGATGGCATGCTAAATTTTTCTATGTTCCTCCATATGTGGACTCTACACAGTAAATGGTATGCTTCCGGCATAACGGTTTTGCATGCTTTCATTAGCGCCAGATCCCTGTCCGTGAGTACCACGCGCACAGCAAACCCTTCACCTAGGGTCGACTTCAAACACTCCAACACCCATCTATAATTATGCTCCTGTTCGCTTACGATAAACGCATATGATATGCTGAAGGTCCTGTTTGTTGGAGTGACACCGACGATCTCGACCAACGGCATGTTGTACAAGTTGGTTTTGTACGTGGCGTCTATTTGGATAACATAAGGAAATGCACGCCACAACTTAAATGATGTCGGATGTATAAAAAACAGATTCTCCAACCGACCAGATACACTGTTTGTTGTATGATAATACAAGTAATTATGCTCCCTTAGCAAACTGAACATAACCTACACCGAGCAATATGGCGTACGTATGTCGTTTCAGATACTCATTCATAGTAAATAAATAAAACAATATGTAAATAAATAAAACAATACGTAACCTGCATTGGAGTGTTCCCATGTTTTTCGGCTGCCTTCTTCCGCAATGTTTTTGAAAATTGTAAATGTCTTCGCTGCGGGTCAAGTTTCCAAGAAATTCTTCTTTCAACAGCTTTAACATCCTCTTGGGCGGAGTACCGCGATGATATTCAGCTTCTACAAATGATTTCTCCTCTTCAGTCAACCTTCTTGCGTACGCGTAACCCCCCAGATTCTTAGCTGGATAGTGATTATGTGTGTCGTCTATAACGGTTACCCTCCAATCACCATCACTTGTCAAACGACCTTCCAGTCTAAAGGGGCACTCACATTTAAGTGTCTTTTTAACGAGCCCGATTATCCTATTATCCATTTTCCCAGAAAGATTACAGACTATGGTCACTTTAATTGTTACACCAGCTAAGTTGGAATTTGTTCGTCGTTTGATTAACACATAACCAAGCTCTTTTGCTGTACTTTTGGCCTAGTTGAACAATTCTTCGTGTGAATCGAACACCTAAAATAGTTATTTTTTAAGTTATCATTAAATTATATACTTATAAATATCTAACATTTTACATATGCAATCAATTTAACAACCAAACACATATTAAATAGTACTAACACATATTAAACTGTTTAACAACGAAACACATATAAAATCCCTTTAATTATACCTCATCGGTGTGGAAAGCACTAGCGTCGTAGTCAAAATGAGGGGCCGCCTCCGGCGTCTCAAATTCTTCATCAGGTTCTTCTAAGTGAAACTCAAAATCTTCCGCACCCATTTCTCCCCATAAACACTCAAAATCCATCTGAAATATATATACATATACATAAACGGTATTAAAATTTTAATAAACATATATATATATATATATACGTACTATATTTAAACATATATACATATACATAAACGGTATAAAATTTTAATAAACATATATATATATATATATACGTACTATATTTAAACATATATACATATACCGAAACTTAAATAATAAAAGTAAAAAGGACGTACACGTACACTTCGAAAATAAAAGATTGAAGGCCGCTGCAAAATGAAACCAACAATGAAAACACAACGAGAATTCAATAATGAATTTTTGCAGCTAGGCCATGCAACAATGAATTTTTGCAACGAGAACTCAAAATGAATTTTCGATATATATTTGAGACAATTTTCGAGAAAAATGAATTCTTGAATGAATGCCTTGCATACCATATATATATAACATAAAAGCAGAAAGTTTTGTCCATATTCAACTATTTGCAGCGATAATCGCTGCAAATAGTTGAATATAGACAAAACAAACTGTTGACTATGATAGCCAACAGTGCTTTTTGTCCATATTCAACTATTTGCAGCGATTCAGTCAACAGTGTACGGATATGTACACGACTATTTGCAGCGATTATCGCTGCAAATAGTCGGGTCGAGATACCACTTTACTGGTCGGGTCACCACGCGCCTTTAATAATCGTGTGTTGAAGTGGGTTTGTACCTTTTTCCTTTTATATAATAATGAAATGTATATGATGTTACAACAAATCAATAAAAGGTGGTATCAATAATAGCTAATAGTTTTAAGCGATGTGATTTATAGCACAAGGAACATACACGGGACGGTATCAAAATTTAATAAGAGAGTTATACTTTTTTAATCCATGATATAACATAAAAATCCATATGTGCACCCCTAATACCGCTTTGAAACAAGTGAGAAACGTCAGTTATAAAATATAAGTATGATTTACCCCGTGATCTTGAAATTGATGTTGTTTCACACTTAATTTCAATGAAAACTTTCTTGTATTCTAACTTTTTAATATATTTTATAAATAAATAAATGGTTTTTTTTGTTCTTAGTATGTTAAAAATTATTATGTGAAAGAGTTTTCATCCAAATTGGATGTGAAACAACATCATTCAAGTTTGGCGTGAAACGACATCATCACCCTCACTTTTCTTAACCAATCATCAGTTGATGGATTTGTATTTGAGCGAACTTGAGACCATGAGGTTTTTGGTTCAAATCTTGATACGAATAAAATATTTTCAAAAATGAAGACATGAGTTTTCTCATAATAAGTTTCCTCTTAAATGGAGTTAAGTACATGAAAAGATATGTCGTTTTTACTGTTTAAAAAACAACAATAAGAACCTTTCTTTATTGAAGGGGCAACTAAATTAATCACACACATTCATAATTCGTCTCAATATTTGTGTATAAAAATATAGCATTATATCTGCGCAAAGTATAGAAGCTAATTTTTTGATGAATTAAAAATACTAATTCTTATATTTCATAACTATAGATTATAAAATATAGGTTTTAATAGATTAAAGTAATAATTAAAAAAATATAATTAAAAGTTTAACTAAACGAATAAAGAACTTATAATGAATAACTTACTGATGATATTATAAATATATCAAGTGGAGATTAATAAAGAATAATGACGAGGGATAATTTTGACATGTCATATCTGGAACTTAAAAGAGGTAATATGCTTTATATAGTGTTATTTTTTTTTAATGGCAATATATTAATATTGTGACAACCGCCAAAATTTCAGGTTGATTAATTTACTATTACGTGTACTATTTAAATTTTGTTGATCAAACAATATGAACAAACATTTGATGGCATAATAAACTGAACAAATATATTTTTGATAAATTATGGATAATTATTGCCAAGAACTCAAATAATTATTTGAGAGTTGTTTGTAAATACTTTTTCATACTTATACTATCAATAACCGTATTTATGAATAGTACCGTATTCATGAATAGTACCGTATCCGTGAATAGTAATCGTATCTAGAAATTTTATTTTATGAATAGTGATCGTGAATAGTAAACGTGAATAGTACCGTGAATAGTGACTGTGAATAGTAAAGGTAAAAAGTAAATTTTAAATAGTAAAGGTAAAAGTAAATTGTAAATAGTAAAGGTAGAAAGTAAATTGTAAAAAGGGTAATAAAATAAAATAATATAAAGGTGGGACCCACGTCAAATAATATAGTCGACGTTAAGTTCTGAATTCTGAATTCGTTGAAATTAATTAATTTATATTGGGACCCACGTCAAATTATAATTCGAATAATTTCAAAAGTGAATAGTGCTGAATAGTAAACATCGCTTTCATACTTTATTCTTATAATATAAACGTCCAAAACCCGCCCACAGGAGTTAGTTGAGTAAAAATTATTAAAATGAAAGTTGTAGATCTTAATTTTCTGATCTTATAGAAACTTGAATTTTCTCAATAGGAGCCGTATGCATAATTTATGATTAAAACAATGTATAAATATATACTACTAGTATAAAAGAAATCTATCATTAGAAACGTCCAAGAGGTAGTGAGAAACACACTTTTATCTACTTTATAATTTAAAATTCATAAATTATGAATCACGGGTTTAGTTCACTAGATGTATGGACAAAAAGAATACTATATATATACATACCCCTTATTCATGATTAACTTTTAGAATATAATAATAATATATATAAATCATCGAATAATAAAATAATATTAAAAATTTTAAACGTTTTAATATAATATTAAAATATAAAAACGCGTTCGACGCGTTATATAGATTTCTTATGCCTATAAATAGCAACTAATGTTTAACCATAAAACTCGTACCATCATATATTCACTTCTAAATTTCTCTCTGATAATCACACAAGATTAAGTACGTCTAAGTGATCTTTCTTCTACAACACTAAGGTGAGTTAATTAATTTACTATTACGTGTACTATTTAAATTTTGTTGATCAAACAATATGAACAAACATTTGATGGCATAATAAACTGAACAAATATATTTTTGATAAATTATGGATAATTATTGCCAAGAACTCAAATAATTATTTGAGAGTTGTTTGTAAATACTTTTTCATACTATTACTATCAATAACCGTATTTATGAATAGTACCGTATTCATGAATAGTAACGTATACATGAATAGTACCGTATCCGTGAATAGTAATCGTATCTAGAAATTTTATTTTATGAATAGTGATCGTGAATAGTAAACGTGAATAGTACCGTGAATAGTGACTGTGAATAGTAAAGGTAAAAAGTAAATTTTAAATAGTAAAGGTAAAAGTAAATTGTAAATAGTAAAGGTAGAAAGTAAATTGTAAATAGTAAAGGTAGAAAGTAAATTGTAAAAAGGGTAATAAAATAAAATAATATAAAGGTGGGACCCACGTCAAATAATATAGTCGACGTTAAGTTCTGAATTCTGAATTCGTTGAAATTAATTAATTTATATTGGGACCCACGTCAAATTATAATTCGAATAATTTCAAAAGTGAATAGTGCTGAATAGTAAACATCGCTTTCATACTTTATTCTTATAATATAAACGTCCAAAACCCGCCCACAGGAGTTAGTTGAGTAAAAATTATTAAAATGAAAGTTGTAGATCTTAATTTTCTGATCTTATAGAAACTTGAATTTTCTCAATAGGAGCCTGTATGCATAATTTATGATTAAAACAATGTATAAATATATACTACTAGTATAAAAGAAATCTATCATTAGAAACGTCCAAGAGGTAGTGAGAAACACACTTTTATCTACTTTATAATTTAAAATTCATAAATTATGAATCACGGGTTTAGTTCACTAGATGTATGGACAAAAAGAATACTATATATATACATACCCCTTATTCATGATTAACTTTTAGAATATAATAATAATATATATAAATCATCGAATAATAAAATAATATTAAAAATTTTAAACGTTTTAATATAATATTAAAATATAAAAACGCGTTCGACGCGTTATATAGATTTCTTATGCCTATAAATAGCAACTAATGTTTAACCATAAAACTCGTACCATCATATATTCACTTCTAAATTTCTCTCTGATAATCACACAAGATTAAGTACGTCTAAGTGATCTTTCTTCTACAACACTAAGGTGAGTTAATTAATTTACTATTACGTGTACTATTTAAATTTTGTTGATCAAACAATATGAACAAACATTTGATGGCATAATAAACTGAACAAATATATTTTTGATAAATTATGGATAATTATTGCCAAGAACTCAAATAATTATTTGAGAGTTGTTTGTAAATACTTTTTCATACTATTACTATCAATAACCGTATTTATGAATAGTACCGTATTCATGAATAGTAACGTATACATGAATAGTACCGTATCCGTGAATAGTAATCGTATCTAGAAATTTTATTTTATGAATAGTGATCGTGAATAGTAAACGTGAATAGTACCGTGAATAGTGACTGTGAATAGTAAAGGTAAAAAGTAAATTTTAAATAGTAAAGGTAAAAGTAAATTGTAAATAGTAAAGGTAGAAAGTAAATTGTAAAAAGGGTAATAAAATAAAATAATATAAAGGTGGGACCCACGTCAAATAATATAGTCGACGTTAAGTTCTGAATTCTGAATTCGTTGAAATTAATTAATTTATATTGGGACCCACGTCAAATTATAATTCGAATAATTTCAAAAGTGAATAGTGCTGAATAGTAAACATCGCTTTCATACTTTATTCTTATAATATAAACGTCCAAAACCCGCCCACAGGAGTTAGTTGAGTAAAAATTATTAAAATGAAAGTTGTAGATCTTAATTTTCTGATCTTATAGAAACTTGAATTTTTTCAATAGGAGTCCGTATGCATAATTTAGGATTAAAACAATGTATAAATATATACTACTAGTATAAAAGAAATCTATCATTAGAAACGTCCAAGAGGTAGTGAGAAACACACTTTTATCTACTTTATAATTTAAAATTCATAAATTATGAATCACGGGTTTAGTTCACTAGATGTATGGACAAAAAGAATACTATATATATACATACCCCTTATTCATGATTAACTTTTAGAATATAATAATAATATATATAAATCATCGAATAATAAAATAATATTAAAAATTTTAAACGTTTTAATATAATATTAAAATATAAAAATATAATATTAAAAATTATAAACGTTTTAATATAATATTAAAAATATAAACCCTAATATTATTTTCTTCTTCCTAGTCACGTCATTTGTCCTTATCTTCAATCCAGGTTGTTATCTTCACCTGATTGTCAGACGCAGATTGGGCCATTTGTCAAAGCACCAATCTGCCTAAGTGTATCCAAGCTGACTGCTAATCCCAAGCTGTCTTCCACTAACAGCTTGGTCTTCTATCTTCAATCCTCCTCTTCGACTTGGATTGAATGCTATCACATTGTTGATGCAGCTTGAATAACACTAGCTTCCATAAGATTTTACAATTACAAAGTATGAAGCGTGATCTGGTCAGAGACAGATCGTAAGCTGTGTCAGCTTAGTCTGACCCAGATCAGATTACAAGAACCAAAAGATTACTAAGTGTTTATAGGTCAGATTTGTCATCATTAAATTTACAATAAACATTGGGACTCAACACCATGTTTTTATTTCTCAAAAATATAAAACCTATAACAATGGTTGTAAATATAAAATAAAATGAAATGTAAGGCTGTAAGCTATAAAACAAGACTATAAATAAGGGTTGTCATCATTTGAAAACTAAATTTTCTGTGAAAACTAAAAAACTAGTCAAAACACACTGTAATTTGAAACTTAACACAATGTAAATATTTCAAAGAATAATTATAAATATTGACAAAGGTAGAAATTACAAACCATACGCACAAAATGCATACACGAATTTGAATGCTTTATCATTTCCTGATCATATGCCTAAAAAAACATTACAAATTTAGAATTATGCATTGTTTATGTGAGTCCCTTTAAGTTCGGGATGGTTAACCTAGAAAGTGTAAATACAACAAGTCTAATAATCACTAGATTTGGACTAGTATTACTTGTAAATATATATGCAAGAATATATAAATAAAGTAATACAAGACTTAAAGCAATAAACAGGTAAAGTGGAACATTATGTATTTTTCATGGGTATTTCATTTATTGATGTTTAAATAAAATACAAGGTTGTTGCGGAATCAAGATAATACAATGAAGTATGTATCCTAACAACCTATGAGTTACAAATGATCTATATTTGTCAAATAGCTCTTTAGGATCGAGATACTTAAAGTTGTGAAGTATCCCTGTTTAAGATCGAGAGTATTTAGACAAATTCACTTTCATGCAAAGTGTATGCTTAAAAGTATTTATGTCAAGGAAATGACTTCGTATTTATAGGTAACAAAATTCACCAGTGAATTTTGTGCCGTACAAATATGGTTGCATACATTTAATGATCCGACAAGAACATTAAATGTATTGGATAAGTAATAAGGATAAAGTCACATCAAGTGCAAGTGTATCCTTTTATCCAACCACCTTAACACACGTATACTTTGTTAAAGAACAAGTGGATTGTTCTTTGTAAAGTGTGTAAAGGCATAAGTCAATCCTCGATATCAGTGTTCAGACTTGTAGGATCTAGAACACTGACAATCCTCCAGTGTACAGATCTGGTAAGACTTTCCAGTGGACTCCGCCATTTGTAAAGTCTTCTTTCTTCAGACTACAGTCTTTGACTTCAGTCAGAATGTTTTCAGTAGAGTAGATCTGGACTGGGGTGAAGTCTTCAGTGAGCTAATCTGGAGAATACTCCAGATTTCCTATACAAGTATTTGCTTACTAGTCTTCAATTATTTCTGGACAAATCTTTAGAGGGACTCCAGATTCCAAGTCTGTAGTAGGTCCAGTCGAACACGTTTTCTGGTCAGATCTTCAGTGAGGCTCCAGAAGTCGGGTCTGGAGCGAGTCCAGCAAAACATGTTTCTTGACTTATCTTCAATAAGATTCCAGTAGTCCAGTCTGGAGCCAGTCCAGTAACTCTGGACTAAATTTGGACCTAACAAATTCCCCCTATTTGTTTAGAAATAATGCAAGTATTTTCAGGCTTATAGATATACAAATTTGTATGCCTGGAAAACACTTGGTCGATTTAAGTCTAAAAAATCTAAGTTACTGGAAAATACTTTATAGATCATGAGTGTTTTCAATTTCATCTTTTAAGTTCTAACTTAGACTAAATCTGGTCATTTACTTATGAAATAAAAAATTGCAACTATTATACTTTCATCAAAAAGGAAAATAATTACAACTTTCATAAGACAATTAATTACAATAAGTACAATGATAGAAAGATTTAGGCCCTTCTTTTCGACGTCCTTTCTGGAGCATCTTCAGTAGCCTTCCTCTTTGGAGATGGAGATGATGGAACAGACACTGGTGGTCTCAGACCCAACACAGCTTCCATTTGTTGAATTCTCTTCCAGACCTTCTCAGTCCTCTTCATAAAGGCCTTCACATCTGGAGAGAGATCAGTCTTACCTTTAAATGTCATTCCAATCTCCTTCAGTTCAGTCCATCCAAAAGCTTGGACTGAAGTATCCTTCCTCTCATCTGTAAAGTTACCCTCTCTGGTCAACTTCACATTGAATCTGGTCATTCCTTGATGAATTTCAGCCAATTTGATTTCAGCATTAACAATCTTTCTTGCATTGTCCCTGAAATTCATCATTTCTTCATATTTTGCTTTCAGCTTAGCCATTTGAACCATTTCTTCAGTATCCCTGGATACACCACTCTGTTGTCCTTCAGTGGACTGGTGTTCTTGTCTATTGATTCTCAGAGTAGTATCCAGAGGAATAAAGGTGCTAACATCACCATCTTTTATTGCCTTTATTTGTTTGGCAGTAAGCTTTGGCAGACCAGTCATCCTTTTCCTGTATTCCAACTCCAGAGCACCAGCATTTTTTCTAATCTTTTTCTGGAGGCTTACCAGCTCCTCCTTTCTCTGTCTGATCAACTCTGGAATTGTAACACCATAAATCAATGAGTCATATACCTGTTCTTCTTCAGCGTAGAACGAGCGTATATGGACATCATTCAATGCATCGAGACACTGATGAACTCTGGGATCATCCTTCATCCTTTTAAAAACTTCAATATTTATGCCAAGCCTTCCAGCATTGTAGGAATCCAGAGTACCCATTATAGCCATCTCCCTTTGATGGGCCAGCAGTTCATTCTTTTGGTTTGTCTTGAAGATTTCGATCATTATGCATTGTTGTTGCAATTTCCTTGATGTTTCATTGTCAACATCTTCAGTCTGCTCTTCCTCTTCACCAGATACAACCTTTTCTTTTCCTTTAACTGCCTTCAGTGTGGTAGGAATATCTGGGAAGGATTCAAACTGGGGCTCACTGGCATCAGTACCAGTAGCCTCTTCTTCAGTCTGCACAATGGCTTCAGTGCCAAGTGCTCTCTGGGCTAAACGTGCACTGGCATCAGTACCAGTCACTTGTTTTCTTTGAACAACGCTTTCAGTAGCGACTGCCCTTACAACCTCTTTCTTCTTCCTTATCAAACTTTCTTGTACACCAGATGATGGAACTGACAATTTTTCCCCCTTGGAATGATCTCCAGTCCTGGACTTTAGATCATTCCACAATTCTTCCATCATATGCCTATCCACTGAACCAAAAGTTCTTCCAGTCAATGGATTGGCATCAGTCACACTCTTCTTGAGTTCCTGGACTTCCTTCTTCATATTTTCAATTTCTTTTGGCAAGTCCTTAGGCAACTCAACTTCTATCATCTGAACAACTTCAGGCAACAAGCTATCTTGAATGTTTCTTAGAACAGAAGCAGAGATATCATCAGTGATTGTCTTCAGCATATCACCCCTAAATTTTCTAACAATTTCATCACTAAGGGTGCTGACAATATCATTCTGATCTAATGTTGGCATGCTCTCCAGAGAACCAACTCTTGTAACCAGCTCCTCAACCTCTTCTTTCAGACCTGCCAGTGGTTGAACAATTTGACTATCCACTGCAGTCTGAACAGAATTTACCAGTCTTGATTCCAGCCCCTGGACTGCCACTTTAAAGTTTTCAGAATTACGATTGGTGGCTAGTACCAGCTCATCTAACTTCTCGAACACTAACTTCTCATTCCCAACAAAGAGGTTCATTTCTGATGCTAAGTTGTTTGACAATAAAGACTTGAAATCAGAAATAACCTGGGAGGATGACTGGAGTGATCTCTCCAGGTCCGCCACCTTACTAAGAAGGCCTTGGACCTCGGTTGAAGAAGAACTGGAGAGACCAGTGGGTTGTTCCAGATGAGAGGTCATTCTCTCCATTACAGGTACTTGTGCCCAGACCTCTTCAGTTTCAACATTTTCAATTGTAGAGTCTGGCACACATTGTTCTGTTAGATTGACTGGAGATTGAGAAGGTTGAATAAAAGGGGTGAAATATGGAGTTGATTGAGGGATTGAGGGTGGTGGTGGTGGTGGCATACTTGATTCTGGTGGGGCATTTCTGGTGTATTTGTTGGTATTTCTGGTGAAGGTGTTGGCATTTCAGGTAGATTTTCTTCTTCTTGTACATCTTCACCCAGAAAGTTTAAGTTCACATCAAAGCCTTCAGACATTGGGGAGTCAACATCATCCCATTCTGGAATATTCCCAACTGTCTGTTCACCAGACTGTTCACCAGTCACTTCATATACCTGTTCACCAACCTCAACATTCAAATCCAGTGGAGCCTCTTGCTCACCAGATGCTTGTTCTTCAGTCTGAACAGCCTGCTCAACAATCTGAGCAACATCTTCTTGTACAACAGCCTGGACTTCAGTATCCACTCTCTGTTCAAATTGTACAATAGATTCAATATTCTCTTCTTCAAAAATAGGAGATCCATCAACATTAATTGTATCACCAGGATGGGTTGATGGATTTACCTGGACTCCTTCTCTCATCAGACGCCTATGTGATCTGGGTCGTCTGGAAAGCTCAACAGTGGGTTGCACACTTTCTTCAGGAGCCACTTGACTTATTGGTTGTACCATCTCTACAACCTGAACATCCTGTTCATCACCAGAACTTTCAACAACTTGCACTCTTCCTGGTGCCACATTCTCTTCCACTCTTTGAAATATCAACATGGCTTGAGGAATATCTACCTCACCATCTCTGGATCTTAAGTTCGTCAGATCCCTCATATACTCACTCATTGAAAAGTGAGTGGTTTCAAAATCGTACTGGTCTCCTAGAGCTCTCTTAAACACCAGTGAAAGAAAACGAATATATGGAATGAAGGCTTTTCTTCCTTTCACCTTGAGACGCTCTACCAGATCATCAAAGATTATCTGAGCAAAATCTACTCTTAATCCAAACCAGAGACAATAGGCAATCTGGAGGTGAGTTTGATTTATTTGATCCAAACCTCCAGAACTGCCTCCTAAACACTCAACCAGATGAGTAAAGAAATACCTCCATGAGTCTGTCAGCCTACTCATGTAAATAGTCCCTTTTCTTAACAATTGCCCATGCTCATCCACTATCTCTGTATGCCCCATCAATCTGCATACCTCCCTGAAGTTTATACCAGTAGGGAGTGGCATTACCAACTCATTCTCATCCAGATAGTTCAATTGAAGAGCTGCTCTGAGTGAATCTACAGAAAGAGCCAAGGGTCTGGTACCTTGCTCGAGAGAATAAACAATTGAATGAGTAGATTCATCATATGCAGCTGTATACCAGAATTCACATAAATAATCGTGATACATCTTTTCTGGATTTAGAGTCAATGCACCATATAATGGGCAAGAAAGAAAGAAAGAGTTTAATCTTCCAATGATCGATTGTGAATCATGAACACTGGAAAGTGAGAGTTTTGCCATCCAGTTATTCATATTCATCCTTATTGCCTTTGCTTCAAGATTTATATGGGCTGCCTTAACAACATCTGCAGCCGGAGCATATTCAGCGGATAAAAGATTTTTGGGTGAGTTAGATTGTCTAGGTGCCATTTGATTGATTGATGAAGATGAAATTGAATATTTAAGGTTATGATGAAGATTTTAATGAATTTGCAGTTAATATGAGAGATTTATTGATTGGAAAATAATGAAGAATTGAATGAAGGAATTTGAAGATTTGGGAGTAAATAATCGAAGTAAATGTAAAGTGAAAGTGAAAGTGGGTATATATAGGAGAGATAATGTGGAACTCAAATGATTAATTTGAAATTATCAAATACAATTTTTGATCGTGTTCTGAGATCCGCATTTAATTACATCACATCATACATTAATGTGTGATGGTTCACCGCCCACAAAAACTAACAACTTGTACCTTTTTGAGTTCCCAAAGTAAAAAGACCATCATTTCATTGAAAAAATTACATGCCACGTAGGATAAAAATATCTCCAAAAAGATCTTTAAAAGGTTTGCTTACGTGGCACATACAAAGACCAAGTATTTGAAAATATTATGACAAATTTCAGTGCATCTGGAGGTTGACCAGACGCTCCAGTATCACTGGTGGATTAGTCCAGTGAACATGTACTGATGGTACACTGGAGGGACACTCCAGTAAAGTACCAGTGAATACCATTTTTGAAAGACTGGAAACCTCAAACGTGCACGTCAACTAATATAGACAAATGAGAGGGACATATTTACAAGAAGACATAAGTCAACTCAAACACGCACTTCAACCTATCTAGTTACCAGTGAGAGGGACACATTTACAAAGCACCAGTAATATTTTCTGAAGAATTTGTCCAGTGAGAAAATAAATTCCCCCTGAACTTAAAACACTTTTAATAGGAAAATATTTTTCAAGTCTTCCTTGGAATGTTGTTCCAAAAATCTAATAATTGCAAAGATAGTACACAATGGCGTTCAATATCTGAGCAATCACCAGATTTAAGGATTTAACATTCCCAACTCACCAACAAGATATTCAAAAGTTTTGACATCCAGTGGTTTGGTAAAATGTCAGCGAGTTGTTTGTCAGTGGGAATAAAATGGAGTTCAATATTATTTTTCATAATATGATCACGAATGAAGTGATACCTTAGATCAATGTGCTTCGTTCTGGAGTGCATGACTGGATTGTTTGAGATAGCAATGGCACTGGTATTATCACAAAAGATTGGAGTCTTTGAATATTTAATACCATAATCAAGCAACTGTTTCTTCATCCAGAGTATCTGAGCACAACAACTGGCTGCAGACACGTATTCAGCTTCAGCAGTGGATAATGAAACTGAAGTTTGCTTCTTACTGGTCCAGCTGACCAGTTTGCCACCTAGGAAATGACATCCACCAGTTGTGGATTTCCTATCTATCTTACAACCTGCATGATCTGAATCTGAATAACCCATTAGATCCATGTCTGAGCCTTTGGGGTACCAAAGACCTAGACTGGGGACACCTTTAAGGTACTTCAGTATGCGCTTTACAGCGAGCATATGAGATTCCTTTGGATTAGACTGATATCTGGCACATAAACATGTTGAAAACATAATATCTGGTCTACTGGCAGTTAAATACATCAGTGAACCAACCATGCCTCTAAAGACAGTGGTGTTCACTGGTTTGCCATCTGGATCAGAGTCCAGTGTCAGTGGTGCAGAAATTGGAGTTGGTTTAGATGGTGAAGAATTCATATCAAATTTCTTTAAAAGATCTCTAACATATTTTTCCTGATTAATAAAAATGCCATCATTGTTTTGTTTAATCTGGAGTCCAAGAAAATATGTTAATTCACCCATCAAACTCATTTCGTATTCAGTGGACATGATTTTTGAAAAATTTTGCACATGTTTTCATCAGTAGACCCAAAAATTATATCATCAACATAAATTTGTACCATTAACAGATTACCTTTCTCATGAAGAATGAATAAGGTATTGTCAATTGCACCTCGTTTAAAGCCATTTTTCAACAAATGTTTAGTCAGAGTATCATACCAGGCACGTGGGGCTTGTCTGAGGCCATATAGCGCTTTGTCCAGACGATATACCCAATGTGGATGCTTTTCACCAACGAAACCTGGAGGTTGTCTGACGTAAACTTCTTCTTCAAGCTTTCCATTCAAGAAAGCACTCTTACATCCATCTGGTAGACCTTGAACTGATGATTAGCAGCGAATGCTAAGAAAATTCTGATCGCTTCAAGTCTAGCCACTGGAGCAAATGATTCATCAAAGTCGACATCTGACTGGCAGTAGCCTTGTGCTACCAGTCTGGCCTTGTTTTTGATTACGTGGCCATCTTCATCTACTTTGTTCCTGAAGACCCATCTTGTTCCAATTGGTTCTTTCTTTCCAACTGGGAAAGGAACCAGATACCAAACCTTGTTCCTTTCAAACTGGTGAAGCTCTTCTTGCATAGCAGTCACCCAGTTTGGATCTTCCAGAGCCTCGTCAATCTTCTTTGGTTCTATCAAAGATAGAAAACTGACGTATAAGCATTGATCACTGGAGGCTCTTCTGGTCTGAACACCACGACTGGAGTCACCTATGATCTGATCAATAGGATGAGCTTTTGTCCATCTGGAGTACTGACCAGGATTGATACTGACAACAATATCAGTGCAAGAATTCAGTTGAGTCTCCTCTGAAGTTGCTTCAGGAGGAGGTTCTTCATAGACTATTTCAACATCTTCATCTGATTCATTTAAATCACGATTTGCATCATGAAATTCTTCATATGAAGGCATTTCTTGTAGTACTAGTTCAGTTTGGTCACCAGAAGACATTTCTGGTAAGTGCTCAACTGACACTGATACTGGGGAAGTAGTACGCACGTCTGATCCAATATTAATTTCAGAGGGTAGTTTGAAAATAATAGAAGGATAGAATGGAGTACTACTGGAGACTTTCTTTTTCTGAACAGGTTCCAGATCAGGATGACTGGAAACTGTGTCTGGTGAATCATCCATTTTGTCGTTTATTGGATCAGATTCACAAAAGACAATTGGAGTTACTGGGGGAGTATCAAGGGCTGGCTTCTTGTTGATTGTAACATTTGATTCATCAAATGTGACATGAATTGACTCATGGACCTTCTCCAGTCTCTTGTTGTAGACTCTGAAGGCCTTGCGAATGGCTGAATAGCCTAAGAAATACCCTTCATCAGCTTTGGCATCAAATTTGCCTAGCTGACTGGAGTCGTTCAGGATGTAAACTGGACATCCAAAAACGTGAAAATAACCAATATATGGTTTTCTATTTCTTAAGACTTCATAGGCTGTCTTTTTGTGTCTTTTTATGTACACTGATCGATTCTGGGTGTGGCAAGCAGTTGCAATTGCTTCCGCCCAGAAACTGGTAGACAGACCAGATTCAGCAAGCATACTCCTGGCAGCTTCTATCAGCGTTCGATTCTTCCTTTCCACTACTCCATTTTGTTCTGGAGAGCGGGCTGAAGAGAAGTTCTGGGAGATGCCAGTGTCAGTACAGAATGACTCCAGAGTTGCATTCCGGAATTCTGTTCCATTGTCACTTCTTAACTGACACACTTTTCGACTGTACTTGAGCTCAATTTGCTTGATAAGACTGATGATTTCAGTAGCAGCTTCACTTTTGGACCTCAGAAAGATCACCCAACAATATCTGGAGAATTCATCTACGATCACCAGGGTGTATCTTTTACCAGCACGAGTCTGAACGTTCACTGGACCAAAGAGGTCCATATGAAGCATATGAAGAGGTTCAGATATGCTGAAATTCTGTCTGGTCTTGAAACTGGTACGCTTTTGCTTACCCATCTCACATCCTGGACATGGTCTTTCCTTTTGAAGGAAACTGAAGGTATCCCATCTGCAAGTTGTTTTCTGGACAACTTGTTAATATTTTTGAAATTTAAATGGGATAACCTTTTATGCCATAACCAGTTTGTGTCTTCATCAGCTTGAGTATAGAAACACTGCTCTGAAGGAGAGCTTTCCATATCCATCACGTACACATTCCCTTTTCTGGGAGCAATCAACACTACCTTCCAGTCCTTGTTGAATACGATGCCATGTGCAACATTGAATAAGACTTGATAGCCATCGTCACACAGTTGACTTACACTGATCAAGTTATATTTCAAACCATTCACAAATGCAACTCGTCTGAACTTGACTTGTCCATTGTTCAGAACACCATATCCCTCAGTCTTCCCACAAACATCATTTCCAAACGTGATGGAGGGTCCATCAGAAATGGTGAACTCCTCCAGTAGGGTCTTACATCCGGTCATCGTCCTGCCAGCTGCACTGTCAAGATACCAGATATATTTCTTTCGATCGCCCTACACATAAACCAGATTTTGATCAGTTAGATTTGGGAACCCATCGACTGATGGGTTCACTGGACCCTCCCTTATAGGTTCCAGGGGCAATCTGGTCTAGTTCATTTTCTTCAACAGTGGTCTTAGTTGAAAAGACCACTGGAGTTGATGGTTTTAAAACCTTTTTCTTTTTCTCAACTGGAGAAATAGATTTGTCTTTCATAGCAAAAGGTTTTGTATTTTGTCTAGGGCCAGATGAAGTACCCTCAATAAAGTTTAATCTTGCATTAAAACTTTGTGATTGACGAGTCAGAATTTGAATCTGGCTCTCTATCCTGGACAAAATAGTTTCTTCAGATGATACCTTAGCCTTTCCATCCAAGGCTTTGGTAAGGGATTGGTCTGAGGCAAAGGTCTATTCTGCTTCACCTTTTTAACTGGAGCAGTCATCTGGACAGCTCCAGTCTTAACCTCTGGATTGAACTGGGTAAAAATTGGTCTTGGGAGTTACAGGCTCATCATAAACAGTGGTGGGCCTGAACTCCTCTGGTAATCGATCGATTACTGGTATCAATGATGCTATATTAGTATTTCCATCTAAATATGCACGTTTTTGAGCAGGAAATTGTTTTAATGCAGCATCATATGGCTTTTTGGTTTCTAGCCATGACTTTATTACCAGTTTTTCTTTCTCTAAAATGATCTCAAGATCTTGTTTTTCTTGGATCAATTGTTCAGTTACCAGAACCTGGGCTTGAAATGCCAGTTCAATGTCTTGAAGTTCTTTTAATTTTGATTTTAAAGCATTTATTTCAGAAGAATCTATTTCTAGACCATTTACACCATCAGATCTAACAGTTTCTACAAAAATCAAATCAGAATTAAGAGCTTCAGCAATGTCCAATTTTAGTTATTGGTCAGTTGCATTATCATAATCACTAACCTTTTTAATAACAATGTCCACCCATCGTCCAGATGTGACATCTTCCTTCACCAGTGCTCTTCATCTGCCAGAGCCATGTAACAGCAATCTCTTTCCTCTTCTTCATCAGCAGATAATTCATCAGAAGGAACCCACTTCTCTTCAGTTGTTGCAATCATGCACTTATTATTATATTCAATTTGTTGTGCCATGAGAGCAATTTGGGCCTTAAGCTTTTTATATTTTAGTTTATAGCTATCATCAGGCTTATTATTTGAAGAGAATTGACCAGGCTTGGATACAAACTGGTTGGACCTGCACTCTTTCATGAAATGACCCTTTTTGCCACACTTAAAGCATGTCAAATTGGTCTTGTCAGTGGAAGAACTGGATGCAAATTGTCCATATGGCCTATTTGCTCTTGCTTTGAAACGGTTAAACGTTTTAGCAATCATTGCAACAAGGTCATCATCTTCAGTTTCATCACAACAATCTGGAGAGACTTGACTGGTTTCTCCAGAATCCATAAGTTCAGACACCATCTTCTTCATAGAAAATACATTCTCAGAAGATATCAGTGATGTTCCTTGTGGTTCAGTATGACTGACCACACTAGGAGTACTGGAGGCATGGTTATAGGCATCTCTTTCTGCCACCACTCTCTGAGCTTGATTTTCTTCAGTGTACCTGAAAGATCCATAAAGAGTTGAGAGAGTGTGTGTGTGCAGAGTTTTTCCTTGTCGTAAGACTAGGATCATATGAGACCATTTGGTGGGAAGAATGTCACAGAATTTCTCCAGAAGTATATCCTTGTCCTTCTCAACCCCAAGACCTCTCAGTTGGTTTATGATACTCATAAATCTGGTGTAAGTACCAGTGAGAGACTCGTTAGGTGGAGCAAAAAATGACTCATACCTCTTGTTTAAGGAGACCTTTCTGGTGACAATGGTGTCATCTCCTCCTTCATGTTGGTTAAGAAGCTCATCCCACATGGTTTTGGCACTAGGAAAAAGAACTAGTGTGGGAATGAGGGTTTCTGGAACGGCCCCGAGGATCATGTTTTTAAGGAGGGTGTCTAGATTCACCAATCTCCTCTCCTCTTCTGACCAATGTTCCTCCCTCTTTTCCCTCCCCTTCTAGATCCAGAAGGATCAAGAAGTGGATTGAGAGGTGATGTAGGTACATAAGGACCTTCGTTTAAGATCTTCATCATGTTCCTCTCAATACCATTGACATGCAAAACCATCCTAGCCTTCCACGTACCAAATTCATCACTGTTCCCACTGAATTTAGGAACAGGATTATTTGAGTAGTGCACATGCACGTGTGGAGAAGCAGGAGTAGGAGGAGGAGGTGGATTAGTGTTATTAACAATTGTGGTTCATTTTGATCATTGAATATTTGCATTAGGATCGGGACCAAGACTAAAACCTTGTGTATTTTCTTGGTTAGCCATCAGAAACAGATCTAGGCAATGTTTAGCCTTCTGCTCTGATACCAAATGTGAGTCCCTTTAATTACGAGATGGTTAACCTAGAAAGTGTAATACAACAAGTCTAATAATCACTAGATTTGGACTAGTATTACTTGTAAATATATATGCAAGAATATATAAATAAAGTAATACAAGACTTAAAGCAATAAACAAGTAAAGTGGAACATTATGTATTTTTCATGGGTATTTTATTTATTGATGTTTAAATAAAATACAAGGTTGTTGCGGAATCAAGATAATACAATTAAGTATGTATCCTAACAACCTATGAGTTACAAATGATCTATATTTGTCAAATACTCTTTAGGATCGAAATACTTAAAGTTGTGAAGTATCCCTGTTTAAGATCGAGAGTATTTAGACAAATTCACTTATATGCAAACGTAATGCTTAAAAGTATTTATGTCAAGGAAATGACTTCGTATATGCAATCCATGAATGAGGCTTTTATAGGCGAAAGCGCTCCTTCACTTGGTGTCCGTTGCAGCCACGTATTCTTCATTCAGTGGATGATAAAGGAATATAATCAATCGTACCTTTCATAGTACTTGTGGTCCCCCACGTACTGACGCACATTCTTCATCAACCAATAAGAGTATGGACACGCATATGTAAAACCAACCACCAACCTGGATCATAGGATTCTTCCTAGTCACGTCATTTGTCCTTATCTTCACTCCAGGTTGTTATCTTCACTTGATTGTCAGACACAGATTGGGCCGTTTGTCAAAGCACCAATCTGCCTAAGTGTTTCCAAGCTGACTGCTAATCCCAAGCTGTCTTCCACTAACAGCTTGGTCTTCTATCTTCCTTAATCCTCCTCTTCGACTTGGATTGAATGCTATCACATTGTTGATGCAGCTTGAATAACACTTGCTTCCATAAGATTTACAATTACAAAGTATGAAGCGTGATCTGGGTCAGAGACAGATCGTAAGCTGTGTCAGCTTAGTCTGACCCAGATCAGATTACAAGAACCAAAGATTACTAAGTGTTTATAGGTCAGATTTGTCATCATTAAATTTACAATAAACATTGGGACTCAACACCATGTTTTTATTTCTCAAAAATATAAAACCTATAACAATGGTTGTAAATATAAAATAAAATGAAATGTAAGGCTGTAAGCTATAAAACAAGACTAGAAATAAGGGTTGTTCATTTGAAAACTATTTCTGTAAAAACTAGAAAACTAGCCAAAACACACTGTAATCTGAACCTAACACAATGTATTTATATAATTATAAATATTGACAAAGGTAGAAATTACAAACCATACGCACAAAATGCATACACGAATTTGAATGCTTTATCATTTCCTGATCATATGCCTAAAAAAACATTACAAATTTAGAATTATGCATTGTTTAACATACAAAAATTAAGCAAATCGACAAAGAAGAAAGAGAAAAACTGATGTATTAACATAACTATTTGTAACACCCTTAACTTTTGTCTTCATTCAATTTAACCCTTTTATTTTACAATACTTCTTGCATAGTTCCATAAAATAATTAATTTGATAATCTATATCTCGTGTTAGATCGAGGGGGAGAAACGTTTTATTGTTAACTGCTAATAATACCCTTGTTATAAAACAAAAAAAATCATGCCAGCGACGAGCCTTCACTTAATCCTGAAACACAAACAGACCAATCTCGTCGGAATCTCATGTTTAAGTCGATCAATCTAGTTCCCAACTTTGCAACCGGTCTTACTTACGTTGAGACCAACAGATATCTTAATAACCCCATAATAAAAATTAGGGATTTGCTAACTAGTGCCCCTATGGCATTAGTTAGTGTACATTTAATGAAGTTTGAGTTTCTTAAAATAAATTAATATGTATTTATGATTCATTTTAAAATGGTAAGATTTAACTTGAATTAATGACTATTAAATACATTTTTATTAAGCATTAATAACGTTTATTGATATTTTAGGAAACTCGGAGTTCATTAAACACTCACTAACTGATGCCCGGGGGCATTAGTTAGCAATTCCCATAAAAATTTGATAATTAGCCCAAAAATTTACATGTGGAATTTTTTAAGTATATGAAACTTTTTGAAGTTTTAAGTTTATTTCCTCTGATCGATGGCTACCCTTCAATTCCTTAGTTAAATAGAAAAAGCTAGCTAGTAGAGCACGAGGAACAGAAAATTTGTCTATAATAAAGTGGTACGTAGACTTGATCACTTTGTGAACGAAAGATACTTAAAAGGTATCGATACCAAAATCAAAGAAAAGACCGGCCATGTCGATCCATTAGTTCCATCGCAACATCAAATCGGCATCATTGAGATGGATTCCACGAAATGAATTACTCTCATACCTCAAATATTCGTTAATAAATCATGAATCTATTTCATATATATATTTATCTATTGGTAAATGGATAAGAAATTTATATATCTACTGTTTTAATGTAAGTTGCCAAATCTTTTTTTTTTGAACGGCAAATTTGGGCTCAGCGGCATGCCTCTTCATATACCCAACTCCAATTCCAGAGGAAACTCACTATGGGAAAACCCCTGTCTCTTGCTCACACCAGGATTTGAATCCAAGACTTCTCAGTCTTAGGCTCCACCATATACCAATCCATCTATTGATGATTGGTAAGTTGCCAAATCTTTAAAGGTCATTGTCGAGGGGAATCTTGGATATTTAATTTGTTTGGTGGAATCCCTCTCAGTGATTCCGATTTGAGGTGGTGTGATTGAACTAGCTGCTAATGGCCTTTAGATTTGGTATCAATACCTCTACTCCTCTAGTATATTTAGTCTAAAGTAGAGTATGTTTTAAGTACTTGAATCAGCTTGTAAACTTATACGTGTATATATACATACAAAAAACGATATTCATCATGTTTATATACACATATGTGAAGTTTTAAACCAAAAAACATTCATAATAATAATATGTTTTAATGATTTTATTTTTTTAACAGATCATATTTGTATTTCTTTATAGAGTTAATTACAGAAATCGTCCCTATCGTGGTACCCAGCTTGCAGGTTTCATCCCTAACTTTCAAAAATTACAGTTTTAGTCCAAAAAACTTTGCTCCGTCAACACTTTTGGTCCTGGGTAGTAACGTCCGTTTAATATGTCATCACGTGTCAGTCACATGATGGGTAATTTAGTCATTTCATTAATATATGGACCAAAAGTGTAATTAACTCTAACTTGTCTACAGTAGCTGTCATTGTCTCTTTACATTTTCTATTTTTTTTATCAAACTTCATTTTACTAACCAGATAATTTGTTCACATCATATCATAAACCCTTACACAGATCTAATCACCACTAAACAAAACAAAACATACTTAACAAACACCCTAACCCTAAGGGGGTGTTTGGTATGATGGAATGGAAAGGGGAGAAAGGGAATGGGAAAGACTTCCTTTGTTTGTTTGCAATGAAGAAAGGGAATGAGAATGGAGAAAGGAGAATCAATTCCATTCTCTCCATTCTCTACAAATTGTAGAGAATGGGTGAGAATGGAATTTTTTTTTTTTTCAAGATGTTATATGTATTAAATTTATTATTATTTAAAATTTTTTTTTTTTATATATCCATTCTCTGTGGGTACCAAACAACGGAATCCATTCTCTTTCCAAATACTTATTCTCTTTCTCACTATTTTCATTCTCTATTACATTTCCATTCTCTATGATTCACTCCTACCAAACACCCCTAAGCTCTTTCACCACGAATCCTACGAGCAAGCAAGCTGCATTTCTATAAATTAAAAAAAAAAAAAACTTTACATTTTCTATTAATTAAAAAAAAAAGAAAATCAACAAAATTGTGTCAAACTTCTCTCTTCAATATCTTCTTCGTTGTTGAACGAATCGATTTGAAAATCGTCAGGTTGTGCTCGCGGTCGAACTCTGAACATTTTCATACTTTCCGTTTTCCGATCGGTTGACTTTTGGCGTCGGTTACATTTTCCGGCGAACCTGCAAATTTTCCGGCGTCATTGTTTGGACAGTAAAATTGGTCAGGGTTTGTGCGCGGTGAAATTCTGAGTTCATTGGTATAAATTTCGAGTTC
>CM067171.1:92960728-92989028 GCA_034093135.1 Erigeron breviscapus | reverse complement strand
TGACGAGACAATTGGCTTTTCTTACAAATGGTATCTTTTTGAACCACTAGATTTTAGTGTACAAGTATACACGGGTATTACGGTCCATAACTACAATTAATAATTTTAGCAGTGCCGATTTCAACCCATTTACTTATAAATGGGTTAATTTGGGTAATGATTAACCATAAAGGGTCAAACAGGTTAAAAAGTTGCCTAAAGTGTATTTAATTTTTACAAGCTCCCATATAGCTCCATTTTAAACATAAGCTTGCTACTGAAATGAGAGTTTTTACAATCATATTAACACATTAACTATTAAATATAAAAAAATGTATAACCACAAGCTTTACCTTACACCTCGGATCGAATTTCTGACTAAAAAAAAGGTTAAAATAAGCTAACAAAACCCATCATTATTGTCTCCCATAAAAGTTGCCTCCACCTCGTCTGGATTGTTGACCTGCACCAGAAACTCTCTCCTTGTACCTTGGACCTGCATTACCAGATCCATCTGCAGGTGCATCGAGAATGTTGGATTTATTACTGCTGTTATTGTTGGATCCGACTGGCTGGTACTCGTAATGCAAATTCTGTTTCTGCCGTTCCCGGTTTATACTTGCATCATGCTGATTATGCTTCCTTCTATCGTCTTGACTACCAGAACGGTTATTTTGACCTCCAAACTTCCTAAAACCAGTAGTACCATGTTGTTGCTCAATTGGGATTTCATCTTCTATTAAAGAGTGAGGCTGCTGCCTGAATGATGCAGGTTGTCTTTCTCTCCTATACTTATGATGGCCCTCATGTGGTGCTCCTCTGCCATCCTTGAAGTCAGCAGCAGGTTCGTCAGGTCGAACCCTTCTAACCTCCGAGCTAGCATTATGAATTCCACTAGACCAACCACTCTTATATGCTTGAGGTTTGGGTTGCCAGTGAGAAGAACGATTTTCTTTGGATGAAGCAGGCCTATCTGTTTGTTCTATCTCCACTTCTGTACCATCTCCTGCTGCTAGTGTACGCCTATTCAACTCTTCCAATTTTGCAAGAGCCTTTGCTTTCTGCTCTTTTATTCTTTCTTCCTCTTTCTGCTGTAGTTGGATTGTACGCTGTTTTGCCAACTCCCTCATCCTAGCACGCTGAGTATACATATAATTCGTCACATGAAAAATGCAAGATCACATGAAGAATGCAAACCCAAAAACAATATTAAAAAATGGTTATTAGTGATATCCGACTACTGCAATTTTAAAATCATCAAACGTGTTTAGTATTGATGGATAGTATTAACTGTGTGTGCAAACCAGCGTCCTTCACATGAAAGTTGTTTGCTCGAACAAAAACAAAAATTTATGATTACCAAAAGTGTTTGAGACTTTGTCTCTTAGTACTTATCTCTATTCAAATGAGAGTTATAAGCATGTGATGCACACAAAAAAACAAAGATGATGGTTAATGGTAGTATTACCCTGCTTAAAATAGCATGCAATATTTCGTGTTCTAAGAATCATGTCTTTCATGTGTTAAGTAGAGTCACCTTACCTTGCTTCCACCCTATAAATACTTCAATACTCCATGGTTTTTTCTCATCACTCATCTTTCTTTTTTTTTCGAACGGCAAAATATATTAATATTAATAGGGCAAACTAGCAAGACGCTAGTTGCCGAAAAATACAATTACAATTACAAACAATCTAGAAGAGAAACCAAGCAACAAACATCTAGATTCTACCCGGGACATTAACTGCGAGCACTTTAAAATGAGTGAAAAAACTCGTGCCAATTAACAAAGAAGACACGAGAAAAACTCCCAACCAACGAGGGCCGAGCCACCGGTTTTCACCTCGTGGTGTTTTTGATGAAATCCCAACCATGTCCCGAGGATCAAACCATATAATGAACCTCCAAGAGTTACAGCAAAAGTACCTAGAAACATAATTGGCCAACAACAACATCGAAACAAAGTATAAGGAGCCCATTAAACTCGAGCAAAACCAAGAGCCCAGCGAAATTAACATCCCAATGCTTCCACGAACGATTAAGAAGAAGAATTTAACCGCCATTGTCCAAGGGGTTAACGATCCAGTTTGACCAATTAAATTGATGTTTCCTATCACGGTTCGATATCCAAAGAAAAGAGAGTGACACAATAGAGTTGAAGATTTCCGTGATGTTTTCATGTCTATCGTTATGCCGAGCATTATTTCTTTCCTTCCAAACATGCCACCACCAAACGTAAATTATCGCCTCAGCAATTCTACGCCTCAACCCGATAATCCTAAGGCCATCGAGCCAACTGATAATGTCTTTCGGTTCTAGATCAGGTATGTTATAATTTAACCATGCTCCAATTTTACTTCTCAATTCACACATCAGCACACATGTATGGAAAATGTGTGAGATATCATCAATCCCATTGGAGCATAAAGGGCATCCAAAAACCGTCACATCAATACCACGACCGAACAGGTTGACGTTTGTAGGAATAGCATTTCTTAAAAGTCTCCATATAAATAAACACATAACAATTACGGTAATGTTCGGTGCTTCCACATTCATAACACCCACCCCGTTGACCCCTTTGATTGTTAGCTTGAGGAGGATGTGCTCGGAGAGGAACCACATGAGTAGGAGCCACTCTCGGGGCCCTACAATCTCTAGCAAGATGGCCAACTTGATTACAATTGAAACAAGTCCCACAAGGAGTGGTTGGAACATGATGTCGGGAGCACTTATTACAAAATGGGTAAGGACCCACATAAGCCTTCCTTGCCGGTTCAACCGCCGCAAACACCCTTCCTTTGTTAGGACGTTTAGGGTCAAACCTACCCACTTTCTTCACCCCGCTTGACTCGGGTGCATCCTTCCTCTTTGATGAGGATGCTTGGCTCAATTCACCACTTCTAAGCAAGTCCTCGGTAACACTACCGGCTCGGTTTATGGCTTCCGTCATGGTGGTAGGCATAATGTTGTTCACCAAGTGTCGGACCTTTGGAGTCAAGCCCATAAAAAACTTTTGAATAGCTTGAGCTTCGGGATACACCAAGTGTGGAATAAGTGTTGACAACTCTTGGAATCGCCGAATGTACCCCTTATAGTCCGCCCCATTCATTTGGAGTTGAACGAACTCCAAGGTTAGAGTTTGAAGTTCATAGGGTGGACAAAATCTTTCTTTCACCAAGATCTTGAATTGATCCCACGGTATAGCATTGCCCGCCCTATTTCCTTATTCCACCATTTCAATGCATCACCTCTAAACATGCCGGATGAGTAGATAACTTGGTCATCATAAGTACAATGACTCCGAGCAATCACCGCTTCAATTTCTTCAAGCCACCTAATACAAGCCGTAGGACCCCCACTCCCATCATACTCCGGGGCCCCACAACCCTTGAAATCCTTAAAAGAACACCCTTGCCGGTACACTCCGTGTTTATTGTACCTTGGGACATAGTTATCGTGCATCACCGGTGCCTCTTCTTCCTCTACCCCTACCGGTTGAACATTTTCATTGTCCCCATTCACTTGAGCTTGGACATTCGGCTCCGTATTATCGGTTGCTTGGAGAGTTGCCGTGACTTGGGCAACTATGTTAGGCATAATGTTCGTGACCACTTGAGCGATCACGGTGGCCAAGTCGGGTGTTAATGCTTCACCCCTACCTTGACCTCTCCCTCGGCCTCTCCCTTGACCTCTACCACCACCTCTACCTCTACCACCACCACGACCTCTTCCACCACCACGACCTTCTCCTTGAGCTTCCGGTTGTTGTTCCGGAGTTTGCTCTCTATAAGTAGCCCCGGTTCTTCTTGGCCTCACCATTACTATAAAACAAGGAAACGGCGACTCGAAAAGTTAGTCTCAAAATGCTCGCATGTTAGTCACACAAGTGGTTAGCATTCTCATGTCGACATGTCACACCTAATTCATATCGTTACGCTAAGGCAAAAGTGCAATTGTTCTAGGGAAATCGTTATGTATCATGCCATCATACCGTATTTTACCATAATTATTCATCAATAAACCGCATGTCCATTTAAATATATCAAACAATCACACAACTAAACAAGTGGTCCAAAGTATAATCCGAATCCGATATGCTTCCTAGTTATTGATCCGGGTATGTATACAGGGTGTACCAGCGGCTAACCCTCCACCCAATCAACTCCCAAAAAGCGTACCGGTTCCTTATTATATTCTAAACCAACCGCGTGCAATCCATGATGTCATTAACTTGTTATAATACCGGGTAACCATAAAAGAGTTGATCACGTTCTTTTAGGGTTGCCACAATATTATATCATGTTGATGCCATAACTTCATCTTGCCCTACATCATCAAACAATATCAATTCAATCCAACAATATGCACATTGACCATCCCACAACAACACATTGATCATGCCGACCTATTGCACTCATGTTATCACATATAATGAACCTTCCTACGAAACCCAAATGTACACTTATAATGCTCATATAGTTCACGTTGCATACAAGTTCCTAATCATGCATGCTATATGAAGAGTTTTTCTTAAGCCGTAGTCTAGGTCAATCCGCCTAATTCTCTACGACCATGCGTGGGCCACCATTCTGTAACACCCCGAGCTAGGCTCGAAATGCACCGAAAAGCATGACACAAGATGGAATTATCGTAGAACGAGACTATATGAAAATAAGAGGATTCCGGGAACCCAACAATTAAATTACAATGTCACAAAAGCATAAGGAGCATACAACCATCAAAAGTTTACAAAATATCAATTCAAAAGATGGCTCATGATCCTAAGCAAGTCCCATCACGGGTAATGAATCACGGATCCATGGTCAAGTCCAACAATCTAGCATGCATCAAGCTCTTGGGTTCTCTTGGTTACCTGAAAAGTGTACTAAACAATGTCAACACTAGGTTGGTGAGTTCGTAGGAAAAGATGAACAAGAACACGTTCCAATGTCAACCAATACATAATTAACATTAGCATGATCTAATAATTGCACACTTGTACTCAATGTACTCAATTGCACATAATGTACCCCATTGCACTCAATTGCACGTAATGTACCTCATTGTTCCCAATTGCACGTATTGTACTCATTGTTCTCAATTGCACGTAATGTACTCATAGTACTCAATTGCACGTAATGTACTCATAGTACTCAATTGCACGTAATGTACTCATAGTACTCAATTGCACGTAAATGTACTCATCCATGACCATCAATGTCCACACATAACCAAACATCATATGTATATACTTCGTACGATACTACTTTTGAAAAGCCTTTGATGCTTATATATAGGGTCATCCGCAGCCTTCCCACCACATCTCCAACCTTTCAAAGGCATTACCGTCCTCCGTATATACACAACTAGCCTAAAACAACACAATATACACAATATAGTCACCATACAACAGTCACATAATTGCACATCAACAATAATGTCACACAACATATACGTCCCAAATATCATCATGCACGAAGTACACTTTTCAGCCCGACTCTTAAAAGAGTAGGGGAGGCTACGAAAACTCACCTTTGCCTTGATTTACCGAATTTAAAGTGAGCTAGAACGTCAATTAATTGCCAAACGATCACAACCTATCATAATGTACATGTACGTATCAATATATATATAATCATGTCCTCATTTAGCATTTATGAACTTTAGAATTGAACCCGGGACTTGAACGCATATTAGAACTGAGTACGATAACTTAAGAGACAAGTAACGACTCGTCTGGAGTTACGGTTTAAAAGTTATTAACATTTGGAAATCGACGCTCATTTAATCACAGTAATTATCCACTGCGTCGCAGTGAGCCAGGACTAAGCTCACTGCGCCGCAGTGGCTAAACTGGACCAGGACCAGAAACAATGCACTGCGCCGCAGTGAGCAAGAACCATGCCCACTGCGCCGCAGTGGCTAAACTGGACCAGGGCCAGTAAGATAGCACTGCGCCGCAGTGAGCCAGAGAGGGCTCACTGCGCCGCAGTGACCACACACTGCAGCCAGCACCTGCAGGTTATGCAGGAGCCACGAACCAAAACCCTAATTTCTTGATACTTAGACCAAGAAATCGATTTGCACAACTTCGAGACTCATTTTTGAACATAGTTAAACATAATTGAACATAACTAACCATGTTTTATCATCCAAAACCAACCTTTAACACATTTTCTTGTTAAAATCCGATCCTGACCCATTTGAACACAAAATCGACCCAAAACCTAGTTTTTGACTTATAATTTTTGAGGAGTTCCTTGATCCGTTTTCGAACATAACAAACTCATTTGGACCTAACTCACTCAAAAGTTCCATTCCAAAACATGGCTTTTGACCCAATTCGATTTTTGACCTAATTTAGATAACTAGAAACCCAAATTTCGGATTTTGAAACTATAAAGGCCAAGAGTGCTTAGATTTAGTTGAGAAACAAGTTTAATAACTAGAAATGATGAATTAGAGCTAGAAAACACTTACCAAAACTTCCACAAGGAATCAAACCCGAATTTGACCTAGATGAAGCTTTTTCTTGCACTTTGAGACTTGGATTTTTGATATGATGCTAGAATGATAATAAGGATGATGATTTGTTATTAGATCTAGTTGAACTAACATAAATGACCAAGAATTTAGAGAAAGATTGAGAGTGTGAGTATTAAATGAGAGAGAGAAGTGTAAGAGAATGGAATGAATGGATGAAAAAGGGATAAGGTGGGGAGGGTTGGGTATATCTTGGATGGGTCATGGGTTGGGTACAACCCACGGATAGGATCCATATTCATTTTACTAGTTGACTTAATTGTCACCCAAAAGTAAAGAACCGACTAGCACTAACCAATGATCTCGACTTGCCCCTAAGTCTCTAGTTGCACAATAAATTGACCCATATAAACACATTGCACTCAAATGACCCTTAGATTGCACTTGAACATATATTAATTAAAACAAAACTTAGGAAACGTACCCATAGTCAAAAGTCAAAATGCACGGTTGTTACAGTCAGCATTGGTAACTGGTAAACATCTGTATTTTGAATCCATAAAATTTACAACAACATTGTATTCAAAAATTAAATTATAACTAAAATACTTTATATTTAGTCATATGTACAGAAAAAATCCCAGAGCAACCTGACCCAGCCCATAAGGCCATACCAAATATCGTCTGACCCACTAGTGTTGCGACCCCTGTGACATGTGAGCAATATGATAAACTTTTAGCAAATCGCTTAAGACAGAAGAAAGAACTAATGGTACCTTATCACTGATGTTTAGATCAATCTCCAGTTGCTCTATCTTTTCATTCTTCAACTGTAAAGGAGACAAAATCATTAACTTGCCTCGTATAGATAAAAGATACTTTTGACCATGAACTTTGGTAATGAAATGTAAGGCAGGGTTAAGAAGGAAAATCCTTAAGGGATAGATGCAATGTTTAAGCATATGGGAAATTGAGTAATCATGGCTTTTTGCTTCTATAAGCAAAACTATGAGTTAAAAGGTAAGGTTATATATACATAATGTAAACAAAATTGAGACAATAGATGTTATCCAAGCTGACCTCTGGCTTGTTCTTGATGTTTTTAGCACGGTGTGCATAATCTAGAGTACTCAATGTTTCTTCTAGACAATGAGCAGATGGAGAAACCGTTGCAATGATGCAAGTTTTGGTCTTTCCACCAAGTGAATCCCGTAGCAGCCTTGTCAGCTTACTATCCCTGTGCGTTGCAACATACAGAAAAGTTAGCAAAAGCAAGACAAGTATGTATGGTGGTAACTTTGATCTATTTACATATGAACAGATCGACTTGGGATGTGTTTAATCTCATCTGAAACTGGTCACATGGTTACAAGAGAACACATCGAATGGGTCAAACAGGTTAGATTTAACCAAAGTGTATCTGTAGTGTGTACAACCTCTTAAATAAAATAAATATGCTTACAGAAACGTGATTGCAAGTCAACTCAGCCTGGACTATTTTTGATTCCCTACTAAGAATGACTTGTTTCAACAGGAAAGTGTTTCGACCTGCTAATCCATTATCCAACCCGTGTTACCCACCCATCTGGCTACCTAGATGAATGTGCTTCATGAAGGAGTAGTTTCTTTATGCCAGGTATTAGTTTATTGCTAAAAAAGTTATCAGAAATAACATCAACACAAACCTATAAGGCACATGACCAGAATGTTCAACCAGTGCATTAATGACGCGGCCCAATGTGAGCAAGCTCTTGTTTATTTCCCCAGCTTCCCGTGCTCTACCCTACAATAGATAATAAATCTATTTTCATCAATATCAATAAAAGAATCTAGAATCTAAGCCTTTTCTAAAGATAATACGATTCATCAGTTTTCCTTACATCTCGGGCACCTGAGCGAGAAATATTTTCTGATCCTGCTAAATCAACAAGATTAAGCTTTCCATATTTAATGAGCTCCTCACTACCAATAGTTGCTTGTTTGATATGTACAGTTATTGTAAAGACTGAATGAGAACGACTGCAAGAAAAAACAACTGTACTTAGCAACAAATAGTCTATCTTAACAATGGAAATGAAAACTCTGGCCTTCTGGGTGGCAATTTTAGACCCACTTACAGATAAATGTGTCAATTTGGTAATTTTGTATTTAGATAAGTTATATACTACTGTTATAGTAATATAGTTTGTAGGTGGCCCAACAATTTCTGAACCATTATCCAACCAGTCTGACCCACTCATATTGCCACCTTTACTGAAAATCAAGTACAGGAATAAGTCTACCTGCTTCGCTTGTTTAACAAGGTGTCTGCTGTCCGTCTTTTGGCTGCACCTCGTTCCAAGAGATTATATATATCATTGGCACTGTATACAGCTTCTTCTTCCAAACCTCTTACAAGTACACAGCCTTTCCCATCTTCCATCAACGAAATGGGCTTCTTTTGCCTCTCCTCAAAAGATCTGGAGTAGTCTTCTGTGGTAAGAAGATCTACTATTTCTTCATTGTAAAGTTCCAAGAAAGTAACCTTCATACTATAATCAGCATTCTGAGCCTCTAATGTATCAAAAATTTGCCGAACTGCTCTTGGAATTACTCTCTAGCCCTTAAATTAAAGTAATTCAATTAACAAGACGATAAAATCAAGTAAACTGTTACTATGTCATTAGGAAAATGCAACAAGTGGTGACCGACTATTTAACTGTGAGTAAATCAGTAGACAAGGGCCAATAAAATAAAGTAAATTTCTTACTATGACAACTCACCCTTAAATTAAAGTAATTCAATTAACAAGACGATAAAATCAAGTAAATTGTTACTATGTCATCAGGAATATGCAACAAGTGGTGACCGACTATTTAACTGTGAGTAAATCAGTAGACAAGGGCCAATAAAATAAAGTAAATTTCTTACTATGACATACTCTATCCGACTATCTGCATAAAGCCAAACTATCTATATGTGAATACTTAAGTTAATATGTGATTACTATTTATAAGAGATTACTTAAGTAGATAGTCGCTATGTCACAAGGTATATGCGAAATAGTCTTAAATTCTTAACTACCTTATTTCTCATTCCTCCCTCCATGGTATATGTTTTTCCCGTGCCAGTCTGGCCATATGCAAAAACCGTGCAGTTGAAGCCCTCAAGAACTTCATTTACAATAGGAAAAATCGCTTGGTCATATATTGATCTTTGCTGTGCTTTAGGCCCAAAAACCTGCAAAGTGATCGCATAAGTTAACTGTTCAAATAAAAAAAATCAGTAAGCAAAAGGGTAACCGATATACCTTGTCAAAGGTAAACATTTTGTCCACTTGCTTGTTAGCAACATTCTGCAATATCGATACTTCTCTTTTGTGCTCATTACAAGTTATTACCTTTGGTACATTGCACTTTTGTTCTTCATCACTTAACGGCCTATACATACAATTAAAGTCAGGTCATTATCGATACAACATTAGCTCTCGATATTCATACAAGTTCAATACATCCACAATACATAACTACGCTTACAACAATACTGATTTAGCACTACCTTAACTCGATTATCCCATAAATGACACACAAAAAACAATAAAATTGATGGAATGAGAACAAAATTTCTCATATAAAGTTAAAACTTGTGATGTGTGAGATATTTAGTATGTGATCACGTAAAATGAACGTTTGTCCGGAAATGATTTGAGCCTACGGGGTCACACGTCTCGATTCAAATATAGTTAATATTAATTGATTTATTAATTAATATGGATCACGAATAAGTTAACGAACGGTCGTTAATATTTAACGGTTACTAGCTATCGTTAAAGTAAGGAGATAAAACGATTAAGGGAAGGTTCTAGAAAAGCCATAGGGGGCCGGCCTCCCTACTAGGTTTCCTAGTGAAACCCTAAACTTGATGGCCAAGTTTGGGTCTACCTATAAATACTATAGGTAGGCTTATTGTTTTCTTTAACATAAGAATATTACCAAAAACCTCTCATCTCCCCCTCTCCTCTCTTATTTTGGACGGCCAAAACCAAGGGAAAACCCTTTGGGTTTTTGGTTTTCGGTTTTGAAGAAGGAGATCAAGCCAAAGGTTGCTCGGTTCGTGATCAAGTGCTAGCACACCTATATCGGTGGATCGTGTGTGCAATCGTAGAAGGATTTACTTCAAATCCTTTTAAAGTTTCTTTACTTTATCATCTACATTAAGAGGTATTCCTAATCCTATTTCAAGGTTAATTATTTGATTACATGGTTTGATTTGCTTCCGTTGCGTACTCGTGAATAATGATATTTAGTTATATATTCCAACAGTGGTATCACGAGCCACCCATGTGATTTTTAATTACCTAAAAATCAAAACTTGAAGGGGGGGTTAAGGTTTCATATTTTTCGAATTTTTTATGTAATTATTTTGATTATTTTATTAATTAATTGGTTTAATTGTAATAAAATAATGAAATAAACAATAAAATTATTTTTTTGATAAACCCCAATTCGAAAATCTGGAAATAAATTTTTTTTTTTTTTTAGGAAACCCAAATTGCAAGTTTTGATTTATTGCATGATTAATGTGTTAATTGCATGCGTTTATGGATTACCTCTATTTTAATTGTTAAAAAGAAGTAATAATCATGAGTTTTTACATGCAATTGATTCATGATTATTACTTAGTTATAATGATAAAATTACTTGATCACTAGGTCTTTTAGGTGGATAATTAAAATAATTAATTGTTTGACAATGTGATAATTATATATTAATGTTGCTGCTTGACACCAGTCCACTAAAACGATCATATCTTTTAATCCGTGAGGAGTTAGAAGTCGTCCTTGAACAGTAGATACTTGACTCATAGGGCATACAACTTTGTAGTTCTGTGCTAAGTCCAGTTAGGCCTAAATGGGTCGTGAAGCTGCTGGTTTTTTCAAATCAGCACCTTATGTGTTTATGTGATAAATTTGTTATTAAATTTTGGCTTACGCAATCAAGTTTACTTGATGTATGTGGTCCTTTTCCTTGAGAAAGGGAGCCAATCTTAAACCATAGTGGCCAACCGAGGATGGATACCTAATTGTTACGTGTTTATATTTAGTATGTTTGTTTTGCCCTTTAAGAAAATTGTGTGCAAAATTGTTTTTCGAAAATTAAACTTGACTAAATTACATTGAAATAATGATTTTGTTTATAAAATTGGTGCCCTAAAATCAAGAGATACACCGGCTCACCCATTTGAACAAACTCTAAGAGAAGTATAAGTCGGAGTGCGTTAGCCTCCTAAAAGGGCGGGTTTTTAATTGCGTCCATCGCAAACCTTTGCCCTTGCGCTTCTTTGTGCGTTCAAATGGAGCTACCGAGCTCTTTTGTATTTAAAGGCAATAAAAATGAATTTTATAAACATATTATGTTTAGAAGATATGCATGAATCTTCAAACATAACTTTTTGATCACACATCAAATTGATTGACCCAATAAACTTAAGTCATTTGCCATCCAACTTGTAAAGGACACTTGTGGCTGTTGTTTTACTCACTGGTACACAGTGGTGAAATGGCAGTTGCATGGCAAATCCCACTCACTGGTACACAGTGGTGGACAAATTGGGCGTTCTTGGTTGGACGACTTAAAGCGAGTTAAGCGGTGAGACCTTGACCCGTGGCAAAAGATGGGACAAAACATGACTATAAATCACTTGATGAATCAAGTGTCATTTGTAGGTCCCATTCTTACTAGGAATTGCACATGTAATGCAATTACTGCTCGTCACTTACCTTTTGAGTACAATCATTTCTAGCAGATCAACTGATGAAATGAGTGTATGTCAATTGGATCCTAGCCTTAATGAAATTAATTGTTTATTTTATAAACATTGGGTAATTGATTTCTTAAGGATTTATTATCGAAATACTGATTTTTGAACTTAATCTGTTTTGTAGATGGCAATGAATCCTTCTACAAACACCAATGCTTTTCGGCAAATGTTTGAAAGAGAAAAGCTTAATGGATCAAATTTCAATGACTGGTATCGTCAACTGAGAATTGTTCTAAGAGTTGAGAACGCATGGATGTCATTGAAAGGCAATGGCCAACCGAACCAGGTGCTGAATCAACAGCAGCTGAAAGAACTGAATATAGAGTTCAATACACTAGATTCAATGAAGTTTGTTGTTTGATGCTTGCGAGCATGTCTCCCGAGCTTCAGAAACAATTCGAGAATTACACTCCATATGATATGATCAGAGAACTTAGATCCTTGTATGAAAAACAAGCTGGAGTGGAACTATTCGACTTAGTCGTGGAACTCCAAGACATGAAACTTGAATCTGGAAAATCGGTTAGCAGTCATGTGCTCAAGATGAAGAGCATTTTTGACAAATTGGATTCGATGGAGTACGCTTATCATAAAGAGGTAAAAGTTGGCATGATTCTCAAATCCCTTACTAAGGAATTTGAGGGCTTTGTGCAAAACTATACCATGCACTCTATGAAAAAGAGCGTCATTGAACTTCATGCTATGCTCATTGAATATGAGAAGACGATTCCAAAGAAGGCCAATGACCCAAATGTCCTTATGATAAAGGGGGGTCGGATCCAGAAAGCTAAGAAATCGCACCAAGCTAAAGGCAAGTTTGATGGTAAAGGCAAGGGTAAGCAAGCTGCTAATTCCCCCAAACCAAAGAAAACCCCTCCGGCTAAGAAAGAGCATCCGGCTAAAGACCAGACCTGTCATCATTGTAATGAAGTCGGGCACTGGAAGAGGAACTGTCCCAAGTATCTTGCCGAGTTGAAATGTGAAGAAGAAGCAAGCTAGCAGTGCTAGTGCTTCAGGTATCTTCACCATTGAATTATTTTCCTTTACTAAGCGTAAATCATGGGTTTATGACACTGGCTGTGGAACTCATATCTGTAATGAATTACAGGCACTTAGGAAAAGGAGGAAGCTGAAGCCCGGAGCTTTGCAGCTGTTCGTGGGCAATGGTCTACCAGCACCTGTTGAAGCTATTGGAGAATATCATTTAGTTCTTCCTTCCGGTTTAATTATTGTTTTAGACAATTGTCATTATGCGCCATCTATTACTAGAGGTGTAGTTTCAGTTTCAGTGTTAAAAAACAACGGATTCATTAATGTTTTTAATGATAATGGTATTTCAGTTTCTCGAAATAATGTTCATTATTTTAATGCTATTGCTTGTGATGGTATTTATGAAATTGATATGCGTGGTTGTGATTCACTAAATGATAATTCAATGTATAATGTTAGCAAAAGAGCCAAGACTAACTTGGACTCTACCTATCTTTGGCACTGTCGTCTTGCACACATTGGCAAAAATCGCATTAAAAGACTTCAACGTGAAGGGATCTTAAAATTAAATGATGAATCGTTTGATAAATGCGAGTCATGTGTTTCCGGAAAAAATGACGAGAAAACCTTTTGCTATAAACCGGAGAGGGCTAAAGATCTTCTTGGACTCATTCATACCGATGTTTGCGGCCCATTTAGACATGTGTCAAGAAAGGGAGCTAGCTACTTCATAACTTTTACGGATGATTTCAGTCGTTATGGTTATGTTTACTTGCTTAAACATAAACATGAAGTGTTTGAAACATTCAAAGAGTTTAAAAATGAAGTAGAAAATCAACTCGGAAAAACCATCAAGATTCTTCGTTCAGATCGAGGTGGTGAATACTTAAGCCAAGAGTTTAAGGATTATCTGAAAGCGTGTGGAATTGTCCAACAGCTTACTCCTCCATACACTCCTCAACATAATGGAGTGTCTGAAAGGAGAAATCGAACCTTGCTAGACATGGTGAGATCTATGATGAACCTTACAACTCTCCCAATTTCGTTTTGGATTATGCTCTAGAGACTGCTGTACGCATTCTCAATATGGTTCCAACAAAGAAGGTTGACAAGACACCATATGAATTATGGCATGGAGATATCCCTAATCTGTCTTACTTAAGAGTCTGGGGATGTGAGGCACTTGTGAAGCGCGATACGCCTGACAAACTTGGACCCAGAACTACTAAGTGCATCTTTGTCGGATACCCTAAGGAAACGATGGGTTACGACTTCTATGATCCTGTCAAAAACACTGTTCGCGTTGCTCGATATGCTGAATTCTTTGAAAAGAAATTAGCTCAAGAGAACAGTGGGAGGGTTGTAGAACTTGATGAGACTCAAGAAGAAGATGTGTCACCTTCTGAAGCTCCCAGCAATCATCAACTTGGGGGGGGGGAATGTTCAAAGTGATGAACCTCAAGTCGATGATGATGAAGCGATTCCACTTCGTAGGTCCGTAAGGACAAGACGTCCTACTGACAGATTATGTCTGATGGTAGAAGAAAATGTTTTAGGAGATCTCGATGAGCCTCCGAATTTCAAAGCTGCATTATCAGATCCGGAATCTGACAAATGGCTTGAAGCTACGAAGGTGGAATAAAATCCATGAAAGACAATCAAGTCTGGAGCTTGGTTGATCTTCCACAAAATGCTCAAACTGTTGGGTGTAAGTGGATCTTCAAGAAGAAGACGGAAATGGATGGAAATGTACACACCTATAAAGCTCGTCTCGTGGCGAAAGGTTATACTCAACGTTTCGGTGTTGACTATGATGAGACCTTTTCTCCAGTTGCGGACATTAGAGCTATTAGGATTCTCTTAGCCATAGCTGCGTACTATGACTTTGAGATATGGCAAATGGATGTTAAGACTGCCTTATTAAATGGTTACTTGGATGAAGAAGTCTATATGGATCAACCTGAAGGTTTTATTGATCCAAAACATCCCAACAAAGTATGCAAGCTTCAAAGGTCTATTTATGGACTAAAGCAAGCATCAAGAAGTTGGAATAAGCGGTTTGATGATGAAGAAATCAAAAAGTTTGGTTTCGTTCAAAATCCCGATGAGCCATGTGTATATCGCAAAGCTAGTGGGAGTAATGTTACTTTCCTTGTCTTATATGTTGATGACATATTGATCATAGAAAACACATTCCAATGTTGCAAGATGTTAAATCCCATCTTGGAAAGTGTTTTGCCATGAAAGATTTAGGAGAAGCGGCATTCATTCTTGGAATCAAGATCTACCGAGATAGATCAAAGCGATTAATTGGACTGAGTCAAATCTTGAAACGATTCAAGATGGAGAATTCTAAGCGTGGGTTTACACCTATGCAAGAAGGACTTAGTTTATCTATCAAACAGGGTGCTACTACACCTAATGAGGTGGAGCGTATGCAAAGAAGTTCCTTATGCTTCGGCTGTGGGATCTATTATGTATGCGGTTAGATGCACTAGACCCGATGTGGCGTTCGCGCAAAACATCGTTAGCCGATATCAACAGAATCCAGGTGAAAGTCACTGGACTGCTGTTAAGAGCATTCTGAAGTACCTACGGGCTACTAAAGATATGCTTTTGGTGTATGGAGGAAATCCAGACTTAGAGCTCAAAGTGACCGGATACTGTGATGCTGGATTTCAAACTGATAGAGATGACACGAAGTCTCAGTCAGGATTCGTCTTCGTTTTGAACGGAGGTGCTGTGGATTGGAAAAGCAAGAAGCAAACCACAGTTGCCATGTCTGCAACAGAGTCTGAGTACATTGCCGCTTCGTTGAAATGTAAGGCAGGGTTAAGAAGGAAAATCCTTAAGGGATAGATGCAATGTTTAAGCATATGGGAAATTGAGTAATCATGGCTTTTTGCTTCTATAAGCAAAACTATGAGTGTGTCCAATGTGTCTCAAATGCTTCTATTTTATCATTTATCAGAATGTGAAAAGTTATTCAACAAATTTACAACGAGCAAAAAGGTAACGTGTTTGAAGGCTTCCATAGGCACATACCTTCTTTTCAGCTTCATCCTGTGCAAATCTTTCATGTGGAATATAGACACCATTCTTTTCCCTAGCTGCTCGAAGATCTGCTTAGATTGAATACGATTAATATTCATATATAGCATTACCAGAATTCTTAATCACGAATATTATCATTATACCAGTATGAATCAATTGTCAAACCTTGTTTCATTTTCTCAATTTCCAAATACATATCTTTGAGCAGCATAGCTTTGGACATTTTCTGATTTGCCTGCAATAATATATATTGATTAAAATTCAGGTAAGGTTATATATACATAATGTAAACAAAATTGAGACAATAGATGTTATCCAAGCTGACCTCTGGCTTGTTCTTGATGTTTTTAGCACGGTGTGCATAATCTAGAGTACTCAATGTTTCTTCTAGACAATGAGCAGATGGAGAAACCGTTGCAATGATGCAAGTTTTGGTCTTTCCACCAAGTGAATCCCGTAGCAGCCTTGTCAGCTTACTATCCCTGTGCGTTGCAACATACAGAAAAGTTAGCAAAAGCAAGACAAGTATGTATGGTGGTAACTTTGATCTATTTACATATGAACAGATCGACTTGGGATGTGTTTAATCTCATCTGAAACTGGTCACATGGTTACAAGAGAACACATCGAATGGGTCAAACAGGTTAGATTTAACCAAAGTGTATCTGTAGTGTGTACAACCTCTTAAATAAAATAAATATGCTTACAGAAACGTGATTGCAAGTCAACTCAGCCTGGACTATTTTTGATTCCCTACTAAGAATGACTTGTTTCAACAGGAAAGTGTTTCGACCTGCTAATCCATTATCCAACCCGTGTTACCCACCCATCTGGCTACCTAGATGAATGTGCTTCATGAAGGAGTAGTTTCTTTATGCCAGGTATTAGTTTATTGCTAAAAAAGTTATCAGAAATAACATCAACACAAACCTATAAGGCACATGACCAGAATGTTCAACCAGTGCATTAATGACGCGGCCCAATGTGAGCAAGCTCTTGTTTATTTCCCCAGCTTCCCGTGCTCTACCCTACAATAGATAATAAATCTATTTTCATCAATATCAATAAAAGAATCTAGAATCTAAGCCTTTTCTAAAGATAATACGATTCATCAGTTTTCCTTACATCTCGGGCACCTGAGCGAGAAATATTTTCTGATCCTGCTAAATCAACAAGATTAAGCTTTCCATATTTAATGAGCTCCTCACTACCAATAGTTGCTTGTTTGATATGTACAGTTATTGTAAAGACTGAATGAGAACGACTGCAAGAAAAAACAACTGTACTTAGCAACAAATAGTCTATCTTAACAATGGAAATGAAAACTCTGGCCTTCTGGGTGGCAATTTTAGACCCACTTACAGATAAATGTGTCAATTTGGTAATTTTGTATTTAGATAAGTTATATACTGTTATAGTAATATAGTTTGTAGGTGGCCCAACAATTTCTGAACCATTATCCAACCAGTCTGACCCACTCATATTGCCACCTTTACTGAAAATCAAGTACAGGAATAAGTCTACCTGCTTCGCTTGTTTAACAAGGTGTCTGCTGTCCGTCTTTTGGCTGCACCTCGTTCCAAGAGATTATATATATCATTGGCACTGTATACAGCTTCTTCTTCCAAACCTCTTACAAGTACACAGCCTTTCCCATCTTCCATCAACGAAATGGGCTTCTTTTGCCTCTCCTCAAAAGATCTGGAGTAGTCTTCTGTGGTAAGAAGATCTACTATTTCTTCATTGTAAAGTTCCAAGAAAGTAACCTTCATACTATAATCAGCATTCTGAGCCTCTAATGTATCAAAAATTTGCCGAACTGCTCTTGGAATTACTCCAGCCTCAGCAGGCAACTCTCCACCCTTAAATTAAAGTAATTCGATTAACAAGACGATAAAATCAAGTAAACTGTTACTATGTCATTAGGAAAATGCAACAAGTGGTGACCGATATTTAACGGTTACTAGCTAACGGTCGTTAAAGTAAGGAGATAAAACGATTAGGGAAGGTTCTAGAAAAGCCATAGGGGGCCGGCCTCCCTACTAGGTTTCCTAGTGAAACCCTAAACTTGATGGCCAAGTTTGGGTCTACCTATAAATAATAAAGGTAGGCTTATGGTTTTCTTTAACAATTACACATAAGAATTGTAACTCCAAAAACCTCTCATCTCCCCCTCTCCTCTCTTATTTTGGACGGCCAAAACCAAGGGAAAACCCTTTGGGTTTTTGGTTTTCGGTTTTGAAGAAGGAGATCAAGCCAAAGGTTGCTCGGTTCGTGATCAAGTGCTAGCACACCTATATCGGTGGATCGTGTGTGCAATCGTAGAGGGATTTACTTCAAATCCTTTTAAAGTTTCTTTACTTTATCATCTACATTAAGAGGTATTCCGTAATCCTATTTCAAGGTTAATTATTTGATTACATGGTTTGATTTGCTTCCGTTGTGTACTCGTGAATAATGATATTTAGTTATATATTAACTTGTGATGTGTGAGATACTTTTCATTCTGTATAGTGCAAATTCGGCACATCCAAATATATGCATACGATTATACACAAGTATCTACCTTTTAAAACAATCCATATTTCTAATCAACAGTCACACTATAAACCTAATAAATTTCAGCAAATAAGGCTGTAATAAATAAATAAATAATTACAACAAGAAAAGGTAACAAATTTATATGAATTTTGACAGATCCTCAAAATAGAATAAAACAAAAGATATGTATATATATCTATATATATGTAAAAAATAAAATACCTGCATCGAAGCAAGACCTGGATATTAACTTCACCGCGATCTTTATCGTTTTTATTGGAAGAACCCCAATCAATACTTCTCGAATCAACAGGACGTCTACGTTCTGGCCTTGGAGTATAAAACGGCAACGGGGCAGCCCCCATTCCGATACCCACTTTTCCGCTATGATCGGGAGTCATTGAACTTGTACTTCTTTTATAATCCATATATATATATATATATATATAAACCCTAAAAACACAAACACACACAAATTATATCAAAAACAATCAATCGAGATCAAGATTAATAATAAAAGAAGAAAAATATTATGAAAAAAGCAACAAACTGTTTACCTAGTATTGGACAAAAAAATATAGATTCAAATTGTGTGTGTGGGTGTGTTAGGTTGAAAATGGGTATGTTTTGAGTTTTTGGATGTAACGGCTACAAAAGAGGGTGGGTGTATTTATTTGACAAATGGAGGCCAATTTTTTCTTGTAAAATTATTTGAAACTAGGAAATTTTCGGCCCTGCGTTGCGGGGCATGAATTGTCGTGTTGAAACGATTGTGTTATTTAGTATACTTGCGTCGAATTAACAAACATTATGTCATGGATTGGTTTGTTTAAAAGTTTATCATATCAAATATATATTTAATATATTTATTTAAAGGCAAAACCACAATAGTTTCCGTCTGCGCGTTGCGCGGTTTTAATTAGTTCGATTACTTTTTGTTATTGATGATTTATGTTTCTAAAAACTTTGACATATAAAATATATAACTTATTCAAAGACAATACCACAAAAATTAATAAAAGTTTTTAATATATTATTTAGAAACCTGAAAACGATTATGTTTTGTTATTGATGATGTGTCGCTATATATGTTTGTTAAAATCTTTGACATATGAAATGATATTTATTCAAAGGCAATACCAAAAAAAAGTAGTTTTGATATACTATTGGAAAACCCAAAAGAAAAAAAATATGTAAGAAACCAAGAAGTAACCCGTAATTTTAAACCTAAAATGGATACAATATGGTAAAATCTGAATATTGTTACAAAAAAGAAAAGAATAAACGTTTTCAATATAATTATTTGAAAACCCAAAAGGAAAAACATATGGAAAAAACCAAGAAATAACTCGTATTAGAAAACCCGAACCAGATGTGATTTGACAAAACTCGAATAACAGTGCGGGCTATAACATGGACGAATAATAACTCGCCACGCAGGCGAGTTACTATTCACATTCTATTCTCTTAGTTATAGTATATAATTAACCCTTGCCACTATGAACGGGTAGGATTACTATTTTACTTTTTTTCCTAACATAATAAAGTTTTGGAAAACCCTTTTTTGTTAGGGAATTGATGGCCCGTCTCCAATAGTCATTTTAATTTTTTATTTTAATTTAAATAATTAAATATTCTTATCCCATAAATTAGTTAATCACGTTTTCAAAGGAGGTCAAATAAATTCTTTTTGTTTTAGCTAAATATAAACAGCTCATTTTATAATTTACAAAGCAACACCCATTTTATATTTACAAAACAACACCCATTTTATATTTCGATCTCCTTTGAAACAAAACTATGTCATCTTCATGAAGTTTGTTCACACTAAAAACCAACAATTCTTGATTTCAAGGTAAAGGCACCGTCCATTTCACAGTGTACTTTTTATATAAACATGATGATATATCATATATGATACTCTGTATTTATTATTTCATTTCCATGCATATCTATATCCATAATTAAATATGAATTGGCATTTGCTGCTTTTCTTTTGCCTTCCTTACATGCTTAGAAGAACATATGAAAAGTGTGATTCCCTAGTTTTATTATAAATATGTTTATGTCTATGTTTATATTACATCAAATACTAATGTATTTTAATACTGTTCATAATCATTTTGAGATATAAGTATTAAGGAAACTATATATATTAGTTAATTATATTCTTGTCCATCAAGTTATGTCTTAGATTTAGTATTGTTTCCATATTCATGTATTCTACATTGGCTATATAAAGCCCTTCATTGTATCAATAATATTAAGAACAATTCACATCACAATATGGTATTCAAAGCCAAATCCACTCCAACGAGCAAATTGTTCTTCAAAATCACAAAAAAAAACCCTTCATCAATTCTTCATCAATCTCATCATCCGTAAACCATAAGATCCTTGTTCTTTTGTTACGGAAAAACAAATACCCACCATCATTCGTTCGTAATTCATAGAACCCAAAATATAATACTTTTTCTTTTCCGCTCGCGGACTTGAAAACACAAAAGTAAGCAGACTTCAAAACAATTTGTTTGCTTTGCTTTCCTCTTCGGCCGACAAAACAATCTTTTTTTCAAAGATTTTTTTTGTCTTTTTCTTTTTAGTTCGACCAAGAACTAAACAATACTAACAACAACAACAGAAAAGCCAGAGTTTTCACAATCTCATTCTGCCCATACCGTAGTGGCCGGTTTCTTCATCTTACTGTCTTCCAATAATGCGCAGTAGCCTCTCACAGCCCATACCGTAGTGGCCGGTTTCATTAATCAAAAGCTCCAACAAGCAATCTCATCAAGCCCATACCGTAGTGGCCGGTTTCAATTCATTAATTTTTTCCGTTAGCTTGCTGCCTTCCAATAATGTGCAACAACTTTCCCTTTTCCACAGATTTTAGTTTCCAACAATCGAGCTCCAACGAGCATTCCGATTCAAAACCCTGCATTTTTTTTTCTTTTTGCTCCAACGAGCAACCTATTTTTTTTTTTTTTCCTTTTTGCTCCAACGAGCAACCTATTTTTTTCATCAAATTTTTAGTACCTCAAAAACAAAATCGGTAGCCAAAGATCAATGTTTCAAGTTCAAGTCCAAGATGTGGTCAATCATCTTGCGGGGGCGTATTAAGGAAGTTGTCTACAAGTTCAAGTCCAAGATGGGCTAAGGAAACTATATATATTAGTTAATTATATTCTTGTCCATCAAGTTATGTCTTAGATCTAGTATTGTTTCCATATTCATGTATTCTACATTGGCTATATAAAGCCCTTCATTGTATCAATAATATTAAGAACAATTCACATCACAATAATAAGCAGAAATTATGTTAGATTTAAATAATCTTCTAGAAGAGGAGAATGAAAAAGTTGTTACCCGAAATGAACAATATAATGCAACTGGACAAAGCGAAACACAAATTACGAACCTTTCGTCGGCCAAATCTTTTGCACTTTTCAAGAGGCATATGTTTTCTACCAAAACTACGCTAAACGAACTGGTTTTACAGTTCGTAAAGATCGATCAGATATAAGGAAAGACAAGACAGTCAGGCGTCATATCTGTTGTCATCGGCAAGGGAAGAAACGATTAAAACTAATTGATGTTTCCAAACGTCAAAGAAACACACCGTCGATAAAATGTGAGTGCAATGCTCATATTCGTGTTACTTTGAAAAAAAGTTGTGATATATTCCCCGAAGAATGGCACGTAACAAAGTTCGTGAAGGATCACAATCATGTTTTACTATCAAGCGAGGAAATGCGTTTTCTTCCTTCTAACCGCATTATCACTCAAGAGGATGAAGAACAAATTCTATTGTATAAAGAGGCTGGACTTGATGTTCAATAGATAATTCGAGTCATGTAGCTACAAAAACAAGTTCAACATGGAGATCTCCCATTCATTGATAGAGATATTCGAAACTTATTTACTAAAGTGAGAAAGTCGCTTGGTTCAAGTGATGCAAAGGATCTTATAGATTATATGGAATCTTCAAAGCAAAAAGATATGAAGTTTCATTATGCATACACAGTAGATGATGAAAGGAGATTGGAAAACATATTTTGGTGTCATCCTCAAAGTTTCGAATGGTATGAAAAGTATGGCGATGTGGTCGTCTTTGATACGACATATAAAGTCAATGCATATGACATGCCTTGTGCACTTTTTGTTAGCATCAATAAATACTATATTATTTGGAACTGCCCTTCTTCGTAATGAGACCGTAAAAACTTTTAGGTGGTTGATGAAGGTATGAATTTTAAAATATTTTACATATTTATTAATTTGTTCTTATTACTAAATTCATCTCCACTTTGACATGCAGACTTTTATAAACATCATGTGAAAACCATCCAAAACAATGATAACAAATCAAGATCCATGGATGTCGGAAGCAATTGCTATTGAAATGCCAACTACAAAACATAGCTTTTGTATATGGCATATCACTTCAAAATTTAGTTGTTGGTTTAATGCTCTTCTCCGTACTAACTATCAAAACTGGTGTTGTGATTTTTATACCCTTTATAGGATGACTTCTATCGAAGAGTTTGAACATAATTGGCCATTAATAGTTTCAAGGTATAATTTGCAAAACAATAATCATGTACAAGGTTTGTACGAAATTAGAAAGTCTTGGGCACCTGCTTATCTTCGAAACTATTTTTTTGGGGGAATGAAATCCACTAGTAGATATGAGAGTATAAATGCATTCATCAAAAAATTTGTTTTCGCTCATACAAGTTTGAGAGATTTTGTTAAGCAGGTATCACTTTAACACCTTAAAATATCTTAATACATATATGTCTTCATATTTATGTGCAACCTCTCTTTAACTGTAATGGACTAATGGTTATTCTATCATATGTGACTTTTATTTTGTAGGTCGATCTAGCGGTTGAAGAAATTCAAAGTGCAGAGATACGTGCTAATATGTCAAAAACACTTCAACATCCTTCATTAAAGACAAAATCGCCATTGGAAGAACAAGCTTACAAAGTTCTTACTTCATTTGCTTTCAAAAAGTTTCAAGACGAGTTTGAAAGAGCAACTCAATATTTGGTTGTGCGTGTTGAAGGTAATGACTTTATCATACGGTATTTTGAAGAAGGAAATCATAAATGTCACAACGTGTTTTGGGATGGATATATTGCTTTATGTAGTTGCAAGAACTTTGAGTTTTGGGGAATACTTTGTCGTCATATCTTTCGGGCACTCCTCCACAAAGATTGTTTTATCATACCACCAGTTTACTTGCCTTTACGTTGGTGTTCGGATTCCTTACAAAGTCGTCATGCGATTCACAACCTATCAATCGGTGAGTCATTAACCGCTGACACACCTATTTGTGTAGACGATGAACTCGAGGTAGGAAACAACATTCTATGCCCGCCAAAATCGGTCACTAAAGGTCGTCCAAGAAAAAGACGTCTCAAAGGTGGAAAAGAAGTCGGGGAAAAGAAACAAAACAAATGTTCTATGTGCAATGAAATTGGACACACAAAACCAACTTGTGGTAAACACAACAAGGAAAATATTGTTGGCATGGAAAATATTGCCGAAGAAGAAAAAGAAAGATTTGGCTCATAATGTTGGACTAAATCCAGTGTTTACTTTGAAGCACTAAACCGTGAGGTTTTCCATCTCGTTCATTGTTTATTCGTAAACTTTCAGAGTTTAAGTTGTATTCTTTCTTTTTCTTAGTTTCTTATCTTATGTTCATTTGTGTTTGAGGATTTTTCTTTTTTTTTGCTTAAAAACGTATTGATGATTTCAGAATCTTAATTCATGTGTTTCCTGATGCAATTGTTCCCAATAGCAAGCACTCATCAGATAAAAAACATGCTGTAACACCCCGAACTAGAGCCCGGAATGTCACTGAAATTATATAGCACACAGTGGAGTTATCGTAGAACATAAACTACATGAAACAAAAGGATTCGGAGAATCCAAACCAACAATTAGGGTACAAGATGCAAAGTAAGCAAGAAGTCATAAAAAGAGATTCAAGACAAGACAATACAACTAAATTCATAACAGTCTAAACATAACCCTAAATGGACAAACGGATCACGGATCCATGAGAGTCCCGGTCCAAGCCCTAGCAGAAGCAACAAGTAGTCATCAAGTCTCCAACTTCACACGAATACCTGAAAAGTGCACTAAACAAAGTCAACACTAGGTTGGTGAGTTCGTAGTAATGGATCACAAGGAACCATCGACAGTCAATCACAATAATACAAGATAAAAGCAAGTGGTGTACTTACCGTAAGCCAAATACATGTCACACAAACACCAAATAGGTTAACTTATAGCTTAACCTAGTCACATAACAAGCCAATAGTATATCAACAATGATGAGGGATGCGTGTCCCAACCATGCATGAGTGATGTCAATATCAAGGAATATGCGAAACAATAAGGATGCATAAAGTATATGTGCATAAGACATGATCAAGCTATGTATGTGTGTATGCTAGGTGTGTCTCTCAACAATCACCAAATGCAAGTATGTGTACACTTTTCAGCCCGAATCTCAAATGAGTAGGGAGCTATGAAACTCACCTTGATTGGATATGCAAGCTAAGTACACGTTATAATCGAGTTATAACGTCCAACAATTGCTTAGCGTTCACCACCTATAAACATATACATTACAAACCACATGTCAAACCCTATCTAGTTTTTAGAAGAGCAAATCAACCTTAGAGGACCATTGGGACTCAACTCGGTTACGTCACAACCCTAAAGTGTCTTATTGGTTCAACCGAATATAAACAAAGACACTTTATCATGACATTTTTGGAAATGAAAAAGGGTTCAGCCCAAAAGGATTTTACCATAATAAAGTAGGTTCTCTCACGATTCCAACGATAGGTCACATGACTCGATTAGACTTACGGTTCAAAAGTTATAAGCATTTGAAAAACAAAGACGCAAAACCAGAAAGATTTCACTGCGCCTCAGTGGGAGGATTCATGTCCCACTGCGCCTCAGTCAAAGTCGGGGAAAGAAACATGTTTTTCCAGAGATTTCCCACTGCGCCTCAGTGGGAGTGCTCAAGCCCCACTGCGCCTCAGTCAGCCCAAATCTGCACCAGCAGCAGCAGAAAGTGCAGGAAAATGCAACCCAAAACCTATTTCCTTCAAACCTACGACCCTAAATCGACCCATAAGGCTATGGACTAGTTTTTGAAGCAATATTTGACATTCCAAAGCCTAAATACACTTACCCAAACCAAGATTTCATTCCAAAACATCATCAAATCTTCCAAATCAATCAACCCAAATCAATACCCTAATTAACCCAAATTTCATTTTAAATCCGATTTAAGACTTGTGAGTTCTTGAAATGACTAGAAACATGTAAACAAACATAAATAGGTAAAGATGGGATGAATTTGCCTTACCAAAAGTCCTTTGATGCACAAATTCGAATTTTGGGTTTGAAGAACGGGATGAACACTTTGAACCAATTAAACCTTGAATTCTCTTAATGATTGATGATAATTATTGTTATAACTTAGTTAATTTTGCCACAAACTTGATGATTAAATCCAGAATTTAAGAAGAAGAATGAGAAGAAAATGAGGAAATATGTGTGTGTTCTTAGTTCCTGGGAGGAAATAAGGAAAGCAATAATAGATTGTATATAATTGAGGTAGGTAACGCGTAAGACTAGTATGGGGTATTTATCCAGCTAAGGGATTAGGTTCATGATCAATAACAAACAACGGATATTTCACAAATATTATTCTTTACATAAAGTTATGTCGGTCTTTGTCCCATTAATGAAATTATTAGATAACCACCGACACTGTGCCACCGACACTGTTCCACCGACACTATTGAAACCGTACATTATACTTAAGGTTTTGTATATACGTTCTTCCCTGTTACTCAATCATCGTTTATTTTATAATTTCCATCACATGTACTGGGCCAATATCATAGTCTGCTAATCATGGGCTTAATTCTAGAAATCCAATTATGACATTATAATTGGCCCAATTTACAGATAAACGAACACAATTAGGCCCAAAGTTTTCGTTTATTAAAGTAGTTAATCAAATTACATGCACAGTCAAACGGTAAAAATCATGAATGTTACAATTTTCCCCCGTTAAAGAATTTCGTCCCGAAATTCAACAAACACTAATTACTAAACAAGTGTGGGTATTTAGACTTCATGTGGTCCTCGCGTTCCCAAGTAAACTCGGGTCCACGTCTAGCTTGCCATCTCACTTTGACAATCGTATATCGGGTGTTCTTTAGTTTTCTAGTTTGTCGATCTAGAATTTCTATTGGTTCTTCCACAAACTTCAACGTTTTATTAACACGGATTTCTTCGAGAGGCACGTGAAGTGTTGGATCGGCCAAACACTTCCTAAGATTACAAACATGGAAAACATTATGAACTCCACTCAAATTTTGAGGAAGTTCTAATCGATAAGCTACCGGACCAATACGCTCCAAGATCTTGAACGGGCCAATGTACCGTGGCCCCAACTTGCCACGTTTCACAAAATGAACCACTCCTTTCCATGGGGACACTTTCAATAAAACATAATCACCAACTTCAAATTCGAGGGGTCGTCGTCTAACATTAGCATATTTCAATTGTCGTTCTCGGGCCACTCTTAACTTTTCTTTGATTTGTGAGATCACTTTCGTCGTTTCAATAACAATTTCGGGCCCAACGAGTTGGCTTTCACCAACTTCTGCCCAAGCTAGCGGTGACCTACAATCTCTCCCATATAATGCTCTAAATGGGGCCATTCCAATGCTAGCATGATAGCTATTATTGTAGGAGAATTCAACCAAAGGAAGATGCACATCCCAATTACCACCAAAATCAATAGCACAAGCTCTTAACATATCTTCCAATGTTTGGATCGTTCTTTCACTTTGACCATCAGTTTGTGGGTGGAACGCCGTACTCATGCCGAGACGAGTACCCATAGATTTCTGGAACGCCTTCCAAAATTTTGAAGTAAATTGGGCATCCCGATCGGATATCACGGAAATCGGCACTCCATGCTTGGATATCACCTCTTTGATGTACAAACGTGCCATGGTGTCAAATTTATTCCCGGATGGCTAAGAAGTGAGCCGACTTAGTCAACCGGTCAATTATCACCCAAATAGTGTCCCGACCACTACTCGTCCTAGGTAACTTCGTGATGAAGTCCATAGCAATTTCTTCCCATTTCCACACCGGCATCGCCGGTTGAACTAGTAAACCCGGTGGTTTCTTGTGATCGGCTTTCACTTGTAAGCAAGTGAGACATTCACTAACATACCTAGCAATGTCTTTCTTCATTCCCGGCCACCAATACAAGTCTCTTAATCCAAAATACATTTTGTCGGAACCCGGATGAACCGAGTAGGCCGACTTATGCGCTTCATCCATCAATTTCAACCGCCATCCTCCAAGAACGGGAATCCACAATCGATCA
>CM067171.1:92887138-92959728 GCA_034093135.1 Erigeron breviscapus | reverse complement strand
TTCAAGGAGTCTAAGAAGCTTGACGATGATTTCGCTTCGGACAAGAAGGTTGAGAAGAGTGATGATAAGAAGTCGGGGTCTCCGTACTAACTATCAAAACTGGTGTTGTGATTTTTATACCCTTTATAGGATGACTTCTATCGAAGAGTTTGAACATAATTGGCCATTAATAGTTTCAAGGTATAATTTGCAAAACAATAATCATGTACAAGGTTTGTACGAAATTAGAAAGTCTTGGGCACCTGCTTATCTTCGAAACTATTTTTTTGGGGGAATGAAATCCACTAGTAGATATGAGAGTATAAATGCATTCATCAAAAAATTTGTTTTCGCTCATACAAGTTTGAGAGATTTTGTTAAGCAGGTATCACTTTAACACCTTAAAATATCTTAATACATATATGTCTTCATATTTATGTGCAACCTCTCTTTAACTGTAATGGACTAATGGTTATTCTATCATATGTGACTTTTATTTTGTAGGTCGATCTAGCGGTTGAAGAAATTCAAAGTGCAGAGATACGTGCTAATATGTCAAAAACACTTCAACATCCTTCATTAAAGACAAAATCGCCATTGGAAGAACAAGCTTACAAAGTTCTTACTTCATTTGCTTTCAAAAAGTTTCAAGACGAGTTTGAAAGAGCAACTCAATATTTGGTTGTGCGTGTTGAAGGTAATGACTTTATCATACGGTATTTTGAAGAAGGAAATCATAAATGTCACAACGTGTTTTGGGATGGATATATTGCTTTATGTAGTTGCAAGAACTTTGAGTTTTGGGGAATACTTTGTCGTCATATCTTTCGGGCACTCCTCCACAAAGATTGTTTTATCATACCACCAGTTTACTTGCCTTTACGTTGGTGTTCGGATTCCTTACAAAGTCGTCATGCGATTCACAACCTATCAATCGGTGAGTCATTAACCGCTGACACACCTATTTGTGTAGACGATGAACTCGAGGTAGGAAACAACATTCTATGCCCGCCAAAATCGGTCACTAAAGGTCGTCCAAGAAAAAGACGTCTCAAAGGTGGAAAAGAAGTCGGGGAAAAGAAACAAAACAAATGTTCTATGTGCAATGAAATTGGACACACAAAACCAACTTGTGGTAAACACAACAAGGAAAATATTGTTGGCATGGAAAATATTGCTTTCAACATATTGCCGAAGAAGAAAAAGAAAGATTTGGCTCACAATGTTGGACTAAATCCAGTGTTTACTTTGAAGCACTAAACCGTGAGGTTTTCCATCTCGTTCATTGTTTATTCGTAAACTTTCAGAGTTTAAGTTGTATTCTTTCTTTTTCTTAGTTTCTTATCTTATGTTCATTTGTGTTTGAGGATTTTTCTTTTTTTTTGCTTAAAAACGTATTGATGATTTCAGAATCTTAATTCATGTGTTTCCTGATGCAATTGTTCCCAATAGCAAGCACTCATCAGATAGAAAACATGTTGTAACACCCCGAACTAGAGCCCGGAATGTCACTGAAATTATATAGCACACAGTGGAGTTATCGTAGAACATAAACTACATGAAACAAAAGGATTCGGAGAATCCAAACCAACAATTAGGGTACAAGATGCAAAGTAAGCAAGAAGTCATAAAAAGAGATTCAAGACAAGACAATACAACTAAATTCATAACAGTCTAAACATAACCCTAAATGGACAAACGGATCACGGATCCATGAGAGTCCCAGTCCAAGCCCTAGCAAGCAACAAGTAGTCATCAAGTCTCCAATTTCACACGAATACCTTAAAAGTGCACTAAACAAAGTCAACACTAGGTTGGTGAGTTCGTAGTAATGGATCACAAGGAACCATCGACAGTCAATCACAATAATACAAGATAAAGGCAAGTGGTGTACTTACCGTAAGCCAATACATGTCACACAAACACCAAATAGGTTAACTTATAGCTTAACCTAGTCACATAACAACCAATAGTGTATCAACAATGATGAGGGATGCGTGTCCCAACCATGCATGAGTGATGTCAATATCAAGGAATATGCGAAACAATAAGGATGCATAAAGTATATGTGCATAAGACATGATCAAGCTATGTATGTGTGTATGCTAGGTGTGTCTCTCAACAATCACCAAATGCAAGTATGTGTGACTACATACTTGGGATCTGTATGCGTCCCGCACAAATAGAGTGTCCACGTGTCATCCCAATGACCGTTGTGGCATGTCAAATCGTTGATGTATATACACTTCGGAGGATTCTACTTTCATCGAATCATAGATGCTTATATATAGGGTCACCCGCAGCCTTCCCACCACATCTAAAACCCTTTGAAAGCATAATCGACTTCCATGTATGTACGACTATCCTAAATAATCACAATATCATCATATGCGTAAACCATCAAACAATCAATCAAAACCATCCATCATTCAACAATCAATCAGTCAATCAATTAATAAGCCGTCAATCAAATCAACCAAACAATCAATCAAGTATGTACACTTTTTAGCCCGAATCTCAATTGAGTAGGGAGCTACGGAACTCACCTTGATCGGCAAACAAAAACGACGAGTTAATATCAAGTTATACACGTTCAACAACCGCCACGTGCCCAAAACCTATCAATGTAAATCACAATGCAATCAATTTCAACTCTAATACCCTAGGCAATAAGGTCTAGTTAGTTTAGGTCATGCCACAAACCCACAAACGCTTCAACGACTTTCCCGAGTAAGAACAAAGGCACTTTAACCCAACATTTTTAGAAATATTCAGACCAAATGGACGATACCATGAGAAATTAGACTCTCTCGATACCAACGATAGGTCATACGTCTAAAACGAACTTACGGTTCAAAAGTTATAAGTGTTTGAAAACTGCCAAGGAAATAACCAGGCAAGTGTTGCGCCTCAACTAGTAGTTGCGCAACAACTAGTTTTTGCAAACTAGTTGCGCCTCAACAGCCTAGTTGCGCCGCAACTAGCCCAGATCAGCACCAGCAACAGCAAGTCGAGCCAAACACACCCAAAAATAACCCATAACTCATTTTTGACACCCAAAATCGTTTTGTGATGAATCAAAACTCAATATGAAGCATAATTAAGCATATTTATACATGAATAACACAAACCCACTTCAATTCAACAACCCAAAACATCTAAATCTTGATGAAATTCGGTTTTTACCCATCAAACCCTAATCGACCCATTTGAGCTTTTGACCCGACTTGTGACCCAAAAATGCATAAGTCTCACTAGAAACAAGTTTACAAACATATAATAATTGATTTGAGTGAAGTTTTACTTACCAAAAGTGACCTCCAAAGTTCAACCCGAAAATTGACCCGAATGGATGATTTCTTAAGCTTGAGAACCAAATTTGTGATATGTTGATAAGAAATGATAAAGATAATTATTCTTGTGAAATTTAGCTTGAAACCACCACTTATGATGCAAGAATCTAGAGGGAGAGAGAGATGAGTGTTTGTGTGTGTTCTTGGGAGGGAGATAGAGAGAAAGAGGAGATAAGGAGTGAGTGGGTGGTGGAGATAGGTGTAAGAATTGTTGGGGGGATAAGGTTGGGTTAATGGGTGTGGGTCTTGGGTAAGGGTTAGGTCCACGGGTTGACCCATCACAAATTGCTAGTTAATTAAACATCATCAACCATTGTACTATCGAATAAGTCGGCCGAATCGACTTTGTCTAGGGGGGGGGTGCCGAGGGACGTGAAAGACGAGGTAAACGAAATCATATATTGGTTTTAATTACTATACTAAATAAAATTTAATAATTAAATTGCGCAAAGTCAATCGGGTCAAAATCACGGATGTTACACATGCATAGTAGAACCCCTGATGGCAGGAGAACTTCTTAGTTTGACTTTGGTTCCCATGTCGTTAGTTTGGTGATATACTGCATTCAAGTAATGAAAATTTATGTGTTAACATTAGGTACCCTTATTAAATTCCAATATATAATTCATGTTGTAATAATTAATAATCATGGTAATTCATTCAAACCATTTTAAGCAATTTCTTTGTTGGGATATATTTTGTAGTTGATTAATAGGTAGAACTATCTGGGATCAATTTGTTTGAGCATAAAAATGAGAAGCTCAATCACGAAAGGGGTTTAACCACGAAAATCATCAAAATCTCCTCAATAAGAGTGCAAACCTACTAAGTTCTTCACGAACCTAAGGTGAATGATGATTTTCCCAAAGATGTTTGAATCTTTGGAGGATATGAATGTAATATAATGATTGATTGATAAATGAATATCTATGAATATACTGATGATTATATTGCTGAATATACCATTGCAGAGAATATTATATTGAATGAGAATGAATTGATTGTGACTGAATTGATTGTCTGACAATGAGTATTTATAGACTGACAATTAGGGTAATCTAAAATTCTGGGCCTTACCAGATATGGGTCCTGGCCCAAATTCCAAAGGTACAGAACATTCCAGAATTATTATTTGTCAGTTATTCATTCGCCACCTGATTTATAAGTCACCATAGTAAATATAATAATATTTATATTGGTGTTAAGTTGAAAGAGTGAAGTGCTAGGCTCTTGGTTTCTTTACAAACTCTGCCTTGCACTTCGACACTCAGACAGTCAGACACTTCTCCCTTCCAACTTTGAGAGTCAGATTCTCTCTCCTCCTAGCCTTATACTTAGATTCCTTTATCTAAGCTTTCTTCCTTCCTTCCTTGAGAGTCAGATTCTCTCTCCTCCTAGCCTTACACTTAGATTTCTTTATCTAAGCTTTCTTCTTTCTTTCCTTGAGAGTCAGATTCTCTCTCCTCCTAGCCTTACACTTAGATTTCTTTATCTAAGCTTTCTTCTTTTCTTTCCTTGAGAGTCAGATTCTCTCTCCTCCTAGCCTTACACTTAGATTTCTTTATCTAAGCTTTCTTCTTTCTTTCCTTGAGAGTCAGATTCTCTCTCCTCTATTCCATCTAGGTTCGACTGGCCCCACATCTACCTTAAGCTTCACTGCCTCCTCTCTCTTTTATGCTAAGCCTCGATGGTCTCCCAATATTTCTTGTACTCACATGAGCATCGATGGGAGCCTCTCTGTCGACACTTCGCTGACTGTTGCTTTTTAGGAAGGTTTTCCAAGATTACACTCCAATTCTCTCCTTCCTTTGCTTCGTTAGGTTCTTATGGGTCCCACTCTAGGCTTTGCTTCGCCTGGGCCCTACACCTTTCCTTCCCATGACTACCTTACACTTCGGTATCTAATATATATATATATATATATATATATATATTTCCCATATATATATAATTATATATATATATATATAATTTAGATTAGAATTTTATCAAGCCTTTCTTTCTTTCTCCAAGCTTCGACACACTTCTATTTTCCCTTGAAGCTTCGCTATAGGTTCTCTCCCCTCACTCCGCTGGCATCTAGGCCTCGACATTCAGGAAAAACGAGCTTAAGGCCTCGCTAGAGGTTCTTTTGTCTAAGCTTCGACATAAATGAATATATATACATATATATTTATATTTATTTAGGGTTTTGGTGAGATCTTCTTTTCTTCTCCTCCTGTCTATGCTTCGACAGACTTTCCCCCTTCTTAACTGGCTTTGCGAGCCTCTTCACCATTTTACTTTGATTTCCATGCATAAATATGAGATCCGATTTGTTAGGGTTTCACATAGATCATCAAGTCCCCCAAGTTTGAAGGTAAGGATTCTTAAAATTCTTGGGTTCAAACTTTAGCCATTCTTTCTTAGCTTTTGATTTTGCAAACAGATCTTTGTTTTCTTTCTTGGAAAAACACGGCTTCTTTGCTGGATCTGAGGCATTATTTAATTCTCTTTTTTGAATCAGGTTTGCCAAGTTGGAAGAAAGGTATCTTTGGTTCTCTTTCACCTCTAATTTTGTTCCCTCTTTTGTTTAATTCTTATTTACTGTCCACGTCTGGATCATAAAAACTTTATTACTTGCGAGAATTGTTACTTCTCAGTATGAATAAATTTTATGCGCGCGCCGCTTCTCAATAGGAAACGCTTATCTTATCATCCAATGAATGAATAAGACGTGAATTTGATGTGGGTAGAGTAATCTTTTTGCTATCCCTTCATCAATATCACTTCCCGATGAGAAGTGCTTACCTTTTTATCCGATGAACAAAAAGATGAATAAAAATATCACTTCCCGATGATAAGTGCCTACCTTTTTATCCGATGAATAAAAAGATGAATTATGTTTGTTAGCGTTAAGCCGGGCCCAGTTTTGGCTTGTTACACTTGGGACTCACACTTGGTGAGACTTTGTTTAATTTGTGTCTTGCTTCCAGCGGGAAGCACTCTACTCTCATCCCGTAGATGAGAAAAATTTTCTAAGTGTTAACTAAGCTTTCCATCTAGAGGATGAAAATTTTCTGAGTGCTAGCCAAGCTTAGCTTAGACATACATTTTGTATTTATTTATCTATCTTTTTCCTGTGAGAAGTGTCTATCCTCACTGGTGAGGAAGATGAAAATCGTTTTAAGTGTTAGCTGGGATTGCTTTGTAGCTTTTATCCCTTTTTGAAGTTTCCATTCATACACATGAGGTATGTCTTAGCCTTTAGGCACTTTATTTGTCTGTCTTGCCTTCACAAGTATTTGGGTTTTTATAATCCGTGTCAGAAGTTGGCTAGGAATTCTTTCTTCCATCTTAGCACTTCACTTCTGGAATTTTCATTCGGATTACCCTTTTAGCTTGTCTCATAGTCGAAATGCTCTTATAATAATTTATTGACCAAATATTTTTCAAAAGAAAATGATATTTCATTAATGATAATGATAAGGTTGGGATACATGATCTGACCAACAAACATAACCATAGTTGAAGTAAAACGACATAAAAATATATAAAGTGATACTTCTTAGTAGCTTACATTAAGATGCTTGAGAACTTGAGAAAAGAGGAGAGATGGTATTCTAAAGAGGGAGTTGAGACCCATACTAACTTAGAGTTTTGTCTTATTCATGGACCATGTATACATGGCCCTCAGGCTCTCCTGGATCATCATCCTCCTCCACCACCTTCCTTTGCCATGAAAAGTTCTTCCTTGCCTGCTTAGCTCCTGGGACTAAGTGTTCAAGCTTCCCCTCATCCAATGCCCTCTTGATCTCCCACTTTAGCTGTCTACATGCATTAGTATCATGTCCGTGGTCCTCATGGAATTCACAATATTGATTCATGTTCTTTTTCCCAGACTTGAAGGCCATTGGTGAGGGAGGTTTGAAAGTAGCACACACTGTCTCAGTGTTCAGAATTTCTCTAGGGCATTTGATCAAGTTAACAATTGGTGCCTCTTTTGATGTATGGTCCAAACCTTTTCTCCCGACGCTCATCCAGACGTTCCTCCCGACGCTCGTCTCGCCTTTGGCCATGTCGACTCCATTCCTCACTAGGTAATCCTCCTCCAGACTTATCTTTCTTTGTGACACCTCTTACTAGCGAGGCAGTCTCTTTGGAGCGAATGAAGTCGAACGCCGTATCAATAGCTTCCTTAAATGTTAAAGGGATTCTCTTGCTTAGATCATCCTGGAGTTCGCCAGGGAGCAGTGCTAAGGTAAAACCTGAGACTTGTTGACTTTCAGGGAGACCCGGTATCTTCTGGCATTCCTCGGTGTACCTTGTGATGAAATTCCTTAGTGGCTCGCTTTCTCTCTGCCTAATTAGGTGAGCTTCCAAGTGACTTCTCTGACGCTTCTTCTGTTGGACAAACTGAGCTATGAACTTCTTCTTCAAATCTTCATAGTCTTTGATGCTCTTCTCCAGGAAGCTTGGTGAACCACTCTAAGGCATAGCCTTGCAAGGTGCCTGGGAATAAGTGGCATGCCACGGGCTCCACCCACTTTTCAGTTAACACGGCCTGATCATAGATTGCGAGATGATCTTCTGGGTCCCTAGTACCATCGTAAGTCCCGACGATAGTGGGAACCTTCTGACCGTCTGGGAAGGCATAATTTTCCACCCAGTCACAAAACCTTGACTTTGTTGCAGACTTTGGCACTGTGGCCATCCTTGCTTGCTCATCAACATCCTCCCCCGCTGCCATTTTTAGCATTTTTAACAACTCTTTTGCTGGGTTGACTGGCTCAGGAGCAGGCTCGACTGGCCTTTGCTTTTTCATCTCGTCTACCAACAACTTCATTATGGACTCCATGCCCGTAGGGTGTGGAGCGGGTTGTGGGGCTGGCTGAGGCGGAGCTGGCCTTAACGCAACAGAGAGCTGAGAAAACCAATCGGTTGGAGGAGGTGGTGGAGCTTGCACTTGCTGAGTGTTCTTGGCAGCTAGCTTTATCAATTCCAACAAATGACTCTCCTGAATAGTCACAGATTGAGAGGAGCTGGACCACAGACTGCAAGGATGTCTGACCTCCAGTCATGGTTGGGCTAGTCAAGCTAGTTATGTGAGAACTCAACTGACTAGGACCCGAAGAGAGCATAGTGAAAGGAGATGTGCTAGTTGGGGGTGTTGTAAACAAGGATAAGGGAGATATGGAGGATGAGGGTGTGGAGAAAAGTGGTCCCACACTGACACTACCAAACCCAAGGCTAGATGGGAAGCTTACCTTGGGTGGCAGCCTAGATCCACCACCAGAAACAATATTAGTTGCATTTGTCACAACTTCACCAGATCTAGGACCAAAATCTGGGAATTTTTCTCCTGAGATATTTTGAGCATCACCCATCTCAGAAGTTTCAGATTGATAATTGAAGAATCATCTCCATCAACACCCTTCCCCAACCCAGAAGGTATAACCTGGGAAACATGAGTAAATTCCTCAGCCATGTAAAGCTAAGAAACAAACAACAAATGAACAAGAACAAAGATGATTTTTGATTTGTAACAACACAAAACCGCCCAGTGATCAGTAAATTCACGGATGGCGCCAATGTTTGAGCATAAAAATGAGAAGCTCAATCACGAAAGGGGTTATCTCCTCAAAGAGTGCAAACCTACTAAGTTCTTCACGAACCTAAGGTGAATGATGATTTTCCCAAAGATGTTTGAATCTTTGGAGGATATGAATGTAATATAATGATTGATTGATGATGAATGTGCTGATGATAATATCTATGAATATACTGATGATTATATTGCTGAATATACCATTACAGAGAATATTATATTGAATGAGAATGAATTGATTGTGACTGAATTGATTGTCTGACAATGAGTATTTATAGACTGACAATTAGGGTAATCTAAAATTCTAGGCCTTACCAGATATGGGTCCTGGCCCAAATTCCAAAGGTACAGAACATTCCAGAATTATTATTTGTCAGTTATTCATTCGCCACCTGATTTATAAGTCACCATAGTAAATATAATAATATTTATATTGGTGTTAAGTTGAAAGAGTGAAGTGCTAGGCTCTTGGTTTCTTTACAAACTCTGCCTTGCACTTCGACACTCAGACAGTCAGACACTTCTCCCTTCCAACTTTGAGAGTCAGATTCTCTCTCCTCCTAGCCTTATACTTAGATTTCTTTATCTAAGCTTTCTTCCTTCCTTCCTTGAGAGTCAGATTCTCTCTCCTCCTAGCCTTACACTTAGATTTCTTTATCTAAGCTTTCTTCTTTCTTTCCTTGAGAGTCAGATTCTCTCTCCTCCTAGCCTTACACTTAGATTTCTTTATCTAAGCTTTCTTCTTTCTTTCCTTGAGAGTCAGATTCTCTCTCCTCTATTCCATCTAGGTTCGACTGGCCCCACATCTACCTTAAGCTTCACTGCCTCCTCTCTCTTTTATGCTAAGCCTCGATGGTCTCCCAATATTTCTTGTACTCACATGAGCATCGATGGGAGCCTCTCTGTCGACACTTCGCTGACTGTTGCTTTTTAGGAAGGTTTTCCAAGATTACACTCCAATTCTCTCCTTCCTTTGCTTCGTTAGGTTCTTATGGGTCCCACTCTAGGCTTTGCTTCGCCTGGGCCCCACACCTTTCCTTCCCATGACTACCTTACACTTCGGTATCTAATATATATATAATTTAGACTAGAATTATCTAAGCTTTCTTCTTTCTTTCCTTGAGAGTCAGATTCTCTCTCCTCTATTCCATCTAGGTTCGACTGGCCCCACATCTACCTTAAGCTTCACTGCCTCCTCTCTCTTTTATGCTAAGCCTCGATGGTCTCCCAATATTTCTTGTACTCACATGAGCATCGATGGGAGCCTCTCTGTCGACACTTCGCTGACTGTTGCTTTTTAGGAAGGTTTTCCAAGATTACACTCCAATTCTCTCCTTCCTTTGCTTCGTTAGGTTCTTATGGGTCCCACTCTAGGCTTTGCTTCGCCTGGGCCCTACACCTTTCCTTCCCATGACTACCTTACACTTCGGTATCTAATATATATATATAATATATATATATATTATATATATATATATATATTCTGAACATATATTATATATATATATAATTTAGACTTAGATTTCTTTTCTAAGCTTTCTTCTTTCTTTCCTTGAGAGTCAGATTCTCTCTCCTCTATTCCATCTAGGTTCGACTGGCCCCACATCTACCTTAAGCTTCACTGCCTCCTCTCTCTTTTATGCTAAGCCTCGATGGTCTCCCAATATTTCTTGTACTCACATGAGCATCGATGGGAGCCTCTCTGTCGACACTTCGCTGACTGTTGCTTTTTAGGAAGGTTTTCCAAGATTACACTCCAATTCTCTCCTTCCTTTGCTTCGTTAGGTTCTTATGGGTCCCACTCTAGGCTTTGCTTCGCCTGGGCCCTACACCTTTCCTTCCCATGACTACCTTACACTTCGGTATCTAATATATATATATATATATATTATATATATATATATATTATATATATATATATATATATATATAATTTACACTTAGATTTCTTTACCTAAGCTTTCTTCTTTCTTTCCTTGAGAGTCAGATTCTCTCTCCTCTATTCCATCTAGGTTCGACTGGCCCCACATCTACCTTAAGCTTCACTGCCTCCTCTCTCTTTTATGCTAAGCCTCGATGGTCTCCCAATATTTCTTGTACTCACATGAGCATCGATGGGAGCCTCTCTGTCGACACTTCGCTGACTGTTGCTTTTTAGGAAGGTTTTCCAAGATTACACTCCAATTCTCTCCTTCCTTTGCTTCGTTAGGTTCTTATGGGTCCCACTCTAGGCTTTGCTTCGCCTGGGCCCTACACCTTTCCTTCCCATGACTACCTTACACTTCGGTATCTAATATAACGACCTAATAGCAAAGTATAATATATAATAAGAATAGAGAATAGAGAGAATAAGATAATGATTTTCCATTGATCTAACAATTCAACATACATTAGCCACTATATATAGGCCACATAACATTAATACAATTAATACATACATAATGGATAGAATATGAAAGGTTAGGGAGCTCAGAATGTGGATAGCCAATAATGAATTCATAACACTCCCCCTTGGCTATCCACCGGTCAAAGAATATGCCTCGTTAAAACCTTACTAGGGAAAACCCAATGGGACAAAAAACCTAGTGAAGGAAAAAGAGTACATAGTTCTTTCGATACGCTTGGGGATACTGCCTCATTAAAAACCTTGCCAGGAAAACCCAATGGGACAAAACCATGGCCAAGGGAAAAAGAGTGCAGCGCGTATCTACTCCCCCTGATGATCACATCACTTGAGCTCCTTGAGTCATTAATATCACGAACCGCTTCCTTTGATATACAACTTCAGTAGTTGAAAACATCCATGCTGCATTATCTTTATGTTGATCTGTCAATTCACTTGTAATATATGATAACGTTGATGTCAACACTTATAATACATATCCGTTTGTAATTGATCATCCTGCATTATCAAAACAAACTAAAACTACTTTGATAGATTAGTATAATGTAAAATTATACCTTTGATATCTTGAGGGTAATAAAACATATGTTTACCCGTTTTAATGCATTCTCATAAGATAAGATCTCTATTTTCTCAGTATATTACAATGTATCACCTAAATGTTACTCAAATATGGTATTTTAAATCAAGAACTTTATCTCCATTCTTGAAGAAAAAAAATGTTCATTATCAATATCAAATGACCATATATACAAACCATTTGAGTATAATCCGTGAATATATATCTTTCACAAAAATGTTTTGTACACATTAAAATTTATTGTGATAAATTATTCATCACTAGAATATTCAACTTTGCTCTTTCTAGATAATTCATCTCATACTTTCAAATATATAATTACATAGAGATCTTTTGTATTCGTAACATATTTAAGTTCATATTTCTTCAATAATTTTGGTCAGATATGATTAGTCTCGTAGCTCGAAGCTAAATATTCACAATAGAGGCTTTTCTGAATGCACATTGTTATGTTGAAACATAACACTCCCCCTAATAATCACATTATTTGAACCATTGTCATTGGCACAAACCAATATCAAAACCATCCCTTTGATTTAGGCGTAATTAGTGTCTTGATATAATATACCTTTATTTTATTCTCGCATTCAAATATTATTCTTTCACATGTGGTTCATATATCACATTTAAGGATTAGACATACATCATACATCTCATTTAAATATATCACAATACTTCACAAGTTAGGCCCAGCCAACTTCATACTGAATGATGTATTATTTCATATATCACCAGCGAAAAATATTAGTACTTCAATAACACTTATAAACCAACATTGTGATCATTATTTTGAACATTAAAGAGGCATTTTCAGCATTAACTGACTTCATAAGCATGAGCGTCATTTATCCATACAAAATATTTATCTTTATTTGCTTTCATGACGCACAATAATTTCATCCTTGACATTTCTAATTTATAAACCAAGACAAACTTTGTCTTTAGTTTCGCATGTATATTTTCTATCTATTTAATCACCATTGGATACTCCCTCTGAGTTCCATTGATATTCCAATCATGAAACTTATATCATATTCAAATCCGCATTTCTTTATAGAGTTTCATGGGAAAACATAATAACTTATATGGTACTTTTAATAAATATACTTTACGGTAATGGTTGTCCATATGCCAAATATGATCAAATAATATTTACGATCTTTTTAACATATCTTTTATGTTTTTCATATAACGAGACATGCGTCATGCATTTTATATGCCTCATGGAACCTCAATATTAAATGAGCTCTATTCATATATTCTTTAGACGCGAATCAAAATTTTCTCACATTGCCAGACTTTTAATTTATCAATAGTTGCTTCCACCATATATATATTTTTACACTTTCAAGTGTTTGGACTTCGTGTCCCAAACTACTAGCGTCTTTTCATCTTGGTCAATCATCTATATCATATCAATTAATGTGCATGCATGCTTTCAAGATCCTCACATTATTCATACTCTTAGCGCTATCATATTCAATCAATCTCGACGTCGTTTTTAATTGTTTTTCGATTCCACAATTTTCTAGACATGTCACAACTCATTGAGATCTCATTATTTCCAGGTACCCGGGGTTTCTCAAAAAACCTTCATGTCTAGTTTCTTATCATCAATCTCTTTTGGGGTCTTTATACCTCGACTTTGACCATCTTAATTTTAAGCTCCTTTTCTTTCGAGGCTTTTAATTTAGAATCGACTTTTCTACCACTTTCAAATGTGTGTAGACTCATTACCAGTCGGAGCATTAGCAGCTGTTATATGTGATTTAATCACTATCTCTTTCTGGTCAGTTAACATCCTGGCAATTAGTATATATTGTGAACGAATTATCCCACAAACTTTAATTTAATATTTATCGGTGTGAGGAACTTTGATAATTCATTCTTACTCATTTCAGATGCTTTACATTTTTCCCTAATGTTGGGAACATCTCCCCCTAATGTTGGAAAAATTAAATTGTGTCAATGAGAAACTTAAGCCATATACAACTCTCACAATGATGGATTTATTGAATACGTACACTTCTTTCATGTTTTAACTCATACCCAAAGCAGTTATACTATTGTCTAGTTAGTCAGACAGTTTCGAACTGAATCAAAGCATGAGCATACACACTTCCAAGAAATGCTTATTTTCCCAACATTATTTCCAACATTCTTTTAGGTCTCATTTGTGTGCATTGTGGTGAAGCAACTTTAACATAAACCGCACAACCAAAAACTCTTATATGAGACATACTTGGTTTCTGACCATAAACCAATTTCACTAGGGAGGAAATACGATAAACTATTGGCATGATGCGAATTCATATTTTTACATGTTAAATAACATGGCCCCAAACTATTTTGCTCTCAAATGATCATTATAGAATTAATCATTATTGCCAATACAATATGGGATGTGCTCGCAATCTTATAAGATGAGCAATTAATTACGCAAACTTCATGTTGCGACTTTAGTAACCATTTAGACGATGCATCGATTTTAAACACTAAATGGTCTTTTGGACGATGTATAGGCCTACTTACATCTCCTTTGCATATGTTTCATTTAAGTATTTAATCCTTGTTGTATTTGGCACATACATTCTTATAGAGCAAATAACCACAATTTAGATAACCACTTTGGAGAATCTCTTAACTCCTATATATATTTCGCATCATAATTGACCTGCGATGGTCTATCTGGTCATGCCAATTACCCAAATAATCTTGATTCATAAACCTCTAGTTTATGATCACATGTGTTTAGATTGGAGAATTTAGTACAACGGTACTTTAAAACTCTAATTTCTCCTTTAACTTGATTTCAACTTCTCTTGAGCTTTTGTACAATTCAATGTAACATTTATATTATAACAAGAATGACAAAATTGTGCATTTAAACAATCAATAGGGTGTCCTATAAAGCATACTCTAGCATACGATACATAAGTGACATGAAGAAAACGTTCCATATACAATAGCATAAATAAAATCGTATAATGCATCTTGATGAAGGCTACCTCTAAGTTTAACTTAATAAAACTATCGTAGCTAATATTGGATCAATTAATTTTCCGTAATGCAAATATACCTCTACAGAATCAATCTGAAAAGCTCAAATTATCAATTAGGATGTAGTTGTAGTTATCAAAATAAATATATATCTCATATACAGTATGTTTAGTTTTTGTTTCTTTGGAAACACAATACATTAATCATTGATACTCAAAATATAATAATGTAAGTCCCAACTCAATAGATGGTACTACCTGAAGACACCTCTATGTCGATGGTGGAGTTACTTTGCAATATAAGCACTGAACTGGAGACGACCAGTTACAGGAGTATATACCAAGTTCTAGATAGATTACTTATTTAAGTGACAATAAGTAAAGAACAATGCAATAATACAAAATACTTGTAAAGTAAATTGGTGAGACAATATGTAATTTTCAAGTGTAATTTATTTATTAACTTTAAATAAATTACAAGGTTGTTGCGGAACCAAGATAATACAAGTATGTAATATCCTAACAACCTATGAACTACAATTGATCTACACTTGGAATTTCTCTAAACAATCGAAACACTTAAAGTTGTGAAATGTTCCTTTTTACGGTTGAGAGAATATTGCACAAGTTCACCAAGAATATTGCAGGTTTGCAAAGTGTGTGACTTCTAAAAGGTAAAAGTGTTATTCTTGGTTGTGCAATGACTTGTATTTATAGGCAAAGTTAACATTGGGATGTTAACTTTGGCCGTACAAATATGGTTGAGAGCATTTAAGGAATAGCATTTAATTCCTTAAAATGCAGTGTAAAGTTGCAGTATAAAGCAACTTTACTCAACCAGCTTTATGTACCTTTTTGTATTTAAATAATAAGATAAATCTTATTATCCGGATAAAAGCACATAAATCATAAAAGTCAATTCCTCGTAATCAGTGTAAAGCTTTGTAAGAGCTTTCCACTGACGGTCTCCAGTTTGTAACTGACTAGAATGTCAACTAGGCTTCGCTGCCATTGTCATTCTCTATCTTCCGCTTGTTGTCTTCGACCCCAACTGGAAGGATTCTTCAACTGGTCAGTTCTCAACTGGAGGAAGTCTTCAGTTGCGTTAACTGTACGATGCAACTGGACTTCATATATTTCTGGACAAATCTTCTTGGTCTCCAGGTGCAACTGGAGACTGGCCAGTTTCACTGAAACTGGTCCTAACAAATTCCCCCTATTTGTCTAGAAATATAGCCAAGTCTTTTTCAGTTCTTGTATCTGTACAAGTGTGAACTGGAGAGACTTGTTCGATTAAATCTATCTAAGTTTTCCAAGGCATTTTTATAGATCAATAAATGCCTTGGGTTTTTCTTTTTAAGTTTGTTAGATCAAATCTATTATCTACCTTGTGGTTACAAACTGATAACTTCATTTATACAAGGAAATGAAATTTACACAAGTTACAGAATGTAAATAAAGTTACAAGTAGATAAACTGAAAAGAGAACTTAATTAGATGGCCCTTCGCCAGTTCGTCTTCTCTTGGTCACTGAAGAGATAGGCTGAGAGTCTTCAGGATCAATATTCAACTTTAGCTCCAGATTTTCTTTGTGTTGAATCTTGCCCTTCAAGAAGTTCACCCAAGCTTTCTCAAACCTATTCTTTTGTGCCTTAGCATCCAAAAAGTTCACCATTTCCACCCATTCCGAGAACCCATACTGCATTGCACCAGGATTGTCAGTTTTAACCAGTGGCCCTCTGGTATAACTAACTTCAACGTGAAAGTACTTGGTGCCTAGCTTAATTGTTACATTAACACCATTGATAGTCCCACTATGTCTTCTGGTTGCCATGATCTGGGAGTAATAGCTTCTTGCTTCAGATTCATTGGATATTTTAATACTCCCAGCTCCAGCAGCCAGTACAGCAGACTTGATGTCATCATTCGATACCTCGCCAGTTGGTTCTACAAATGTGCTAAGGTCAGCATCTCTGGTCAGTGGTCTTCTTGGTTGAGGGATCCTTCTTGGTGGATTCAATACTCTTTTCACAACCTTCTTTACATGTTCAATTCTTTTTAGAATCCCATTGGCCCTGTTCTCTTTTGCCTTCTCCACTGATATATTCAAACTTTTGGCATCAAATTCAGCTTCATCATCAGGATAGTGTCTATCTAATTCAACATCAAGCATTTCTTTCAACATGTCAACTATCCTGAGATCATTCTTTACTCTGGCATACTCCTCCTTAGTGATTCCCAAAAGATGAGCATCACTAATATCAAGCAATTTAATCTGTGCAAGATGTGCTCTGGCTTCAGCTTGGTTTGTTTGTTTCATTTTCTTTCTTTCTTTAATTTCATTGCCAAGTCTAGCCAGTTGTTTGCTCACACTTTCAGAAACTGGAGGAAGTACATCAGCATTGCCAGTTTCTAACATTGGTACATCAGTGGCCGGCTGGGCAGATACATCACATGCTAAACCTTTGCCCTTGTCAACACCATTCCCCCTATCACTTACATCACCAGTTTCATCCATTCTTTGCTCACCAGCTTCAGTACTGGTAGCCACAATCATTTCCCTACCTGTTTGAGTTCCAGATGGATTACTTTCAGTTTGAGTTTGTGCAAGAACTGCACTTCTTTCCCCCTTGGCAGCATCTAGACCTGCCCTAATCACTTCCCATTCAGAATGGTGAGCTGGCAACCGGTCAAGAGGCTGCCACGATTGCATGTTCTTGCATTCTTTGAATATCGTGCACATCATCCTGAAAGATCTCCATAGGTGGTTGGATTCTTTAGACTGGGTCAGAACATTAGCTGCAACGTGTTCCTGACCAGTTTTTAGTTCATTCAAAATCTTGAAATCTTCATCCAAACCAGAAACCACCTTATCCTTCACCTCTTCATCCTTTTTCTTCAAACTTTCTACTTCAGTTGTCAGTTTATCCAGAGACTGAGCATGAAGTGATACCTGGGTGTTCAAGTTATCAATGATGCCCCTCAACTGGTTGATCTCATTTGTGAGTGGGGCCAGATCAACCTGAAGAGTGGCCAGCTTGGTGATCTCAGACATCACCTTTTCTATCAATTGTTGTTCTCTAGCACCCAGCGTATCATCTATTTTCTGACCAACTGAAGTCATTAACTGCTGCCCAAGTTCAGTCACATTCAACCCAGGTTTGTCAACCAATTCTTTTACCTGTTTTTTCAATCTCCCTTAAATCCACTTCAGATGTTCTAACAGTGTTGCCCAGCAAGTTGGAGATTGAGGTTGTGACCTTGGACTGAGTGAGGTCAAAGACTTCTTTTAAAGATGTTGCCAGATTGTTGCAGCCAATGACCAACTCATTCAGCTTCTTCAACACCAAGTCTTCATTTGATGAAAACTTGTTAATCCCCAGATCAACCACTTTAATATTGGTCAAGTGATCCTTGTGGTATCTGGAGAAAGACTTGGTGTTTTTGTCAAGTGTCTTTTGAATCTCCTCCACCCTGGTGAGAAGGTTTTGGAGATCGGCTTGAACAGAGACAACTTGACTATCCAGTGACGGAGGAGAAGGTGTCACTGGACCAGCAGCAGTTTCTACTGGAGCAACTGGAGGAGGCAAACTTAGAGAAGTCTCCCCAGTTGACATCGCAGCAGTTGAAGAAATAGTAGGAGTGGTGGTAGAAGAAAGGACTGGAAATTCAATGTGTTGTTCATGCTGAGAATGCTCAGGTGTGAACAACGACGGCGGTGGGGGTGGCATTTCTTGAAGGAGTGAAAATTGCCCAGATGGTGAAGGTGTCATACGTCTGTTTCCAGACATATAGTTATAAGTGGGAAAAGGAATATTTGTTGGCTCATTTACTTGGGATGGTGAAAGTTAAATTGAAGCATCTGGAAGCGAGATTGGATATGAAGGGTTTTGATCTGGTACAGCAGAATCAAAAATCTCTAAGTCTGAAGCAGTACCTTCAGAATCCGAAGATTCAATAAGGATTTCCTCGTCATTAACATTCATGTCCAGATCCATGAATGTAACTGAGGGCTGACCAGATGGGTCAGTCTCCAGATGACCTTCCCTAGTTTCCTGGTTGGGTGCATCTGTTGGAGGATCAGATACCGAGGTATCTTCACCAGGGATAGAGGTTATTGGGGTTGCTTCAGTTATAGTTGCTCTATCCTCAACCATAACATTAGACGAACTGGAGGGTCCCTCATTATTTTGAGGCCCGTCCGGTTGTCTTTCTGACTCACCTTCGATTGGTGCATCAGTTTTTGCGAATGTCAGCCGCATTCGATCTGGAATCTCGACCTCTCTAGCTTCAGATACTAGAGAGTCTAGATTCCTCAACAAATCTGGGACAGTATACGGTGAATCTGTGCTTAAGTATGCTTCACTGCCCAGAATTTGTAGAAAACAAAGAGAGAGAAACCTGGAGAAGGGGATACAAAGTCCCCTGGTGCCCTTCAGTTTTTGTATCAGGCTTCTATACAGGATTTCGGCAAAATCCACTCTCAATCCATTCCACAAGCAGTATGCCATCTCTGCCTGTGCGGAGTTAATCTGGTCAAGACCACCAGAACTCTCACCCATACTTTCCACAAGGTGGATGAAAAAAATACCTCCATGAAGGTGTAAGGCCCTTCATGGTCATCGCACCTTTTGTTTTCAACACCCCTTTCTCCAGGCACTCCTTATGTCCCATTTCAAGGGATACCTGGCGAAAATTAACGTTTGGGGGGATGACAACTGGAGATTCACCCTCTCTCCAGTAGTTGAGGTGTAAGGCATCCCTCAACACGTCTGCTGATAAGGTACACTGGATTGTTCCACCTTTTAATGTGAAAGTGATGGAAGAACAATCAGAAGAAAGAGTAGCAGTGTACCAAAACTCACACAAGTAGTCGTGAAACATCTTGCGTGGGTTTAGAGAGAATGAGGGTCCAATCGGAGAATCCTTCAAAAAAATTTGAATTCTTCCAATAAGGGTATTGGACCCTTGAGTTCCTTGTAAACTCGCCATCGGATTATTCGGATTAAGTTTGATGAGCGAAGTGTTACCAGGAGCACCAGGTGCCTGTTTGACATCTGGTGAAGGAGCATATGAGACAGATAAGAGATTTACATCTCTTGAACGGGATGATTTAGGTGCCATTTGAAATTGAAATTGAAATTTAGGAATTAGGGTTCTTGATTTAAGAAGGAGAGAGAGAAATGAAGCAATTTTAGATGATTGGGAGTAAATGAAAGAATGTAAAGGGAAGTAAATGTGATCGGAGTAAATAAGGGTATTTATAAGGAATTCAAGATCCCAATGAAATACCAAAAATTATATTTTATTTAACAAAATCAATTTTGTAGATATTTAACAAAATAAGTTTGAATTTTGAAATAAAAACATAATTAATTGTGTCAGCATTAAATGCTACGACGGCTTAACTTACTCACGCGCCCACTAATTTTAATTTTCCCAATAAAAACAGTTGTCAAATACCAAAATGACTTTAAACACGTCGGATGACGATATCAAGTGGTTTAAAGCACTCGAGTGCCATCACGTGTCACAAATATTGACCAAGTATCTCTAACGTTATAAAAAAAATAAGACAAGACTGAATCTGGTCACTGGAGGATTAGTCCAGCGCCAGTTTCCAACTGGAGAGTTCTCCAGTTGCTATTTTCAAACAAAACGAATTTTAGTCAGAAAATTATTTTGAGTCTTTCCCCCTAAAATGATGATCCATAAATCGATTAGTGCCAGGATAGTATCACAAAGGCGTTCGATAGCCTGGCGAGCAAAGATTATCTGGACCTCCTCAACTGGAGAACTTCATCAGTGTCATTGACGCGTTCATAACAAAAATCTCCAGTTTTAAGGATTTAACATTCCCAGTTCGCTGATGAGATGTTTAAAGGTTTTCTCATCAAGAGGTTTTGTAAAAACATCAGCGAGCTGTTTGTCAGTGGGGATGAAATGAATTTCAATGTCTCCTTTCATAACATGATCACGAATAAAATGATACCTGATGTCAATATGCTTTGTCTTGGAGTGCATTATTGGGTTGTGAGATATAGCAATTGCACTGGTGTTGTCACAAAAGATTGGGGTCCTTGTATACTTTTGACCATAATCTAGTAACTGGTTCTTGATCCAGAGAATCTGGGCACAGCAACTGGCCGCAGAAATGTACTCTGCCTCAGCAGTAGACATAGAGACTGACGTCTGCTTCTTGCTGGTCCAACTTACCAGTTTTCCTCCAAGGAAATGACAACCACCAGTTGTTGATTTTCTATCTATCTTACAACCTGCATGATCGAATCTGAATAACCCATTAGATCTAACCCTGAGCCTTTGGGGTACTAAAGACCAAGATTAGGACACCCTTTCAGGTATCTAAAGATACGCTTAACAGCGTGCAAATGTGATTCTTTAGGGTTAGCCTGAAACCTGGCACATAGACATGTTGCAAACATTATATCTGGTCGACTGGCAGTTAAATACATCAGTGAACCAACCATACCACGATAGTCAGTTATGTTCACTGGTTTCCCAGTTGGGTCAGAGTCCAAATTTAATGGTGCTGCAATAGGTGTGTTTTCGATGGGATTGAATCATATTTGTATTTTCTTAACAAATCTCTGACATATTTTCCTTGGTTTATGAAAATTCCATTTTCAGTTTGCTTAATCTGAAGACCTAAGAAAAATGTTAATTCTCCCATTAAACTCATCTCATACTCAGATGACATGATTTTAGAAAACTTTTTACACATTGCATCATCAGTTGAACCAAATATAATGTCATCAACATAAATTTGTACTAATAAGATATTACCTTTTTCTTTCAAGATAAATAAGGTATTATCTATTGCACCTCTTTGAAAGCCATTTTTAAGAAGATGTTTAGTTAAAGTATCATACCAGGCTCTTGGGACTTGTCTAAGACCATACAAAGCTTTGTTTAGTCTATAGACCCAGTGAGGATGCTTCTCATTGATGAAGCCTGGAGTCTGCTTAACATACACAACTTCTTCCAATGTTCCATTAAGGAACGTACTTTTGACATCCATCTGGAAGACCTTAAACTGCAGATGGGCTACATAAGCCAGAAATATTCTGATGGCTTCAAGTCTTGCAACTGGAGCAAAAGTTTCATCAAAGTCAACGCCTTCTACTTGACAATAACTCTGGGCAACTAATCTGGCCTTGTTTCTTACAACATGGCCATCTTCATCCATCTTGTTTTGGTAGACCCATCTTGTGCCAATGGGTTCTTTCTTTAACCCTGGTGGACAAGGAACAAGCTCCCATACATTGTTCCTTACAAACTGGACGAGCTCTTCTTGCATAGCTTCCACCCAGCTTGGGTCTGCCATAGCCTCGTCAATCTTCTTCAGTTCAATTAGTGATAAGAAGGTGACGTTTAAGCATTGCTCACTGGTGGCTCTTCTAGTCTGAACCCCACTATTTGGATCTCCCACAATCTGTTCAATTGGATGTGCTCGAGTCCATCTAGTGTATTGACTAGGCTGGTGTAACACAATATCATTGCAAGTCACCTGGCGATCTTCTTCAGTTGTAGCAGCTTCTGGAGGAGGATCTGTCCAAACTACTTCTACGTCCTCATCAGAGTCAATGAGGTCACGATTTGCATCATGAAATTCTTCATTAAAAGGCATTTCTTGAAGAACTGGAGAAGTTGGAGTTTGAACTGGTGTTGATATTGGAGTGGCACGTACATCAGATCCAATCACCAATTCATGTGGTAAATTGAAATTGATGGAGGGATAGAATGATGTGTCACTGGTGGTGCTCTTCTTCTTAATTAGTTCCAATTTGTTGTAACTGGAAACATCTTTTGGTGAAACAACTGACTGATGAATTTGGTCAGTTTCGCCAAAATTTATTGGAATGACTGGAGAAATATCAAGGCTTGGTCTCTTGTTGATTGCTTCAGTTGATTCATCGAATGTGACATGAATTGTCTCATGAACCTTTGGAGTCTATAATTATAAACTCTAAAGGCCTTTCGAATATCTGAATAACCTAAAAATACCCCTTCATCAGCTTTTGCATCAAACTTTCCAAGCTGACTGGAATCGTTTAAAATATAAATTGGACAACCAAATACATGAAAATATCCAATATTTGGTTTACGATTCCTGAGTACTTCATAGGCTGTCTTCTTATGTCTCTTGATGTAGACTGACCGGTTTTGGGTGTGACAAGCAGTTGCAACTGCTTCAGCCCAGAAACTGGTGGGAAGACCTGATTCAGATAGCATACTTCTGGCTGCTTCTATCAGTGTGCGATTCTTTCTTTCCACAAATCAGTGTGCGATTCTTTCTTTCCACAACTCCATTCTGCTCTGGAGAGTGTGCTGATGAGAAGTTTTGAGAGATTCCAGTGTCATTGCAAAATGTTTCAAGTACCTTATTTTGAAATTCAGTACCATTATCACTTCGCAACTGACAGACTTTTCGAGTATACTTGAGTTCAATTCTTTTGATGAGAGAGATGATTTCAGCAGGTGCATCACTTTTGGATATGAGGAATACCACCCAACAGTATCTGGTGAATTCATCGACCACAACTAGAGTGTACTTCTTTCCAGCTCTAGTTTGAACATTCACTGGACCAAAGAGATCCATATGTAGCATGTGAAGAGGTTTAGTGATGCTAAAGTTTTGCCTGGTTTTAAAACTGGCCCTTTTCTGCTTGCCCATCTCACACCCTGGACATGGCTTTTCTTTATTGAAAAAATTTGAGGTATCCCATCAACCAGTTGTTTGCGAGACAACTTGTTAATATTTTTGAAATTAAGATGGGATAATCTTTAATGCCACAGCCAGTTGGTGTCCTCATCAACCTTGGTATAGAAGCACTGCTCTTTTGGAGCTGGTTCCATATCCATGATGTACACATTTCCTTTTCTTGGTGCAACCATCACCACTTTCCAATCCTTGTTAAATATGGTGCCTTGAGCAATATCGAACAAAACTCTGTAGCCATCATCACAAAGTTGGCTGACACTGATCAGGTTGTATTTCAAACCATTAACAAATGCAACTCTTTTGAATTTGACCTGTCCATTATTGAGCACACCATATCCTTCAGTCTTTCCACTTTGATCATTACCAAACGTCACTGTCGGTCCATCTTGGACAGTGAACTCTTCAAGCAAGGGCTTACATCCGGTCATAGTCCGGTCAGCAGCGCTGTCCAGATACCAGATATTCTTCTTTCGATCTCCCTGCACACCCACAAAAATCATCAGTTATTTTTGTGAACCCATCTTTTCTTGATGGGTTCACTGGACTTCTCTACAGAAGTCACAGTTGATTGTTGTGGAGGTAAACTGAAGACTACATCTGGATCTTTTTCACCAGATCCAGGTGCAGGAGTAAAAACGATTGGTACTTGATACTTGCTCCCCCTTTTCTTATCAGATTTAGTTCCAGATGGAACATTCTCTTGTTTTGGTTTTGAGGGGGGTTTAATATTTTGTTTTAAAACTGGAGGTGATGAACCTCCTTCCAGATTTTTGATCCGGGCAGTACAACTCTGAACCTGTCGAGACAAAAGTTGGAGTTGACTTTCCAGTTTAAACAAAATATTGTTTTCATCAGGCTGCTGAACCTTGGACCTTGGTTCAGCTGGAGTTTTAGTCTTTTGGGTCTTGGGCTCCTTAGACTTTTGAGGTAAAGGCTTGTTACCAGTGGCCTTTTTAACTGGAGCTTTAGCCTGTTTGACTCCAGGTTTAACCTTAATGGGGGTGGTCTCAATGGGTTCAGTTTCAACAGCTTCAGGTTGATCATAAGAAGTTTCAACCCTGAGAGCTGGAGGCAATGCATGAAGATCTGGTATGAGAGCTACCATTTCCAGATCTCCAGATTTCCATGCATTCTTCTGGGCATCAATAGTTCTGAAAATGCATCATAGTTCTTTCCAGATGCTTTTACCCATGACTTGATAATCTTTTGCTCTTTTTCAAGATCGGAAACTAATTTTTGATTATCAAATTCTAAAGCCTCGATTTTTAAAACTGACTCCTTGAGAGCCAACTGGACACTTTGTAAATCATTAAGTTGTGGCTTAACATTGTTTAGTTCTATTAAGATAGTGTCCAGATATCTTTCACTATCTGCTCTAACAGTTTCCACAAAAGCCAAATCACCACTTTATGATTCAGCAAGGTCCAGTTTCAATTCTGGATCCACCTGATTGTCATAATCACATACCTTCTTCAAAATGATGTCCACCCATCTTCCAGTGATGACATCTTCTTTTGCCACATGCTGCTGTTGATCTTCCAAGGCCATGAAACACATGTCCCTTTCCTCTTCTTCATCAGCTGATGAGTCATCAGAGTACTCCCATTTTCCCTCAGTTTGTGCCATCAAGCACTGATCCTTTTCCTTTTCCATGGACAAGAGGGAAATCTGGGCCTTAAGCTTCTTATATTTAGCTTTGTAGCTATCATCAGGCCGATTGAAATTAGGGACAGAGGGACCAGTTTGGTTATTCATCTGACTAGATCTGCATTCCTACATAAAATGACCTTTCTTACCGCATTTATAGCAGGTAAGATTGGTTTTATCCAGAGAGCTGGAGCTGGAAGCATTGTTTGGCCCATTAAATCTTTTAGATTTATGCTTAAACCTGTTAAAGGTTTTAGTAATCATGGCTACCAGATCATCATCGTCAGTTTCATCACAACCATCACTGATTTCAGTGGTCAGGCCAGAGTTCAAGAAATTGTTTAACATCTCCTTCATTGAGTGTGCCTGGACACTCTCTGCAGACATTAAAGCAGTACAAGGTCGCTCAATTACACTAGCAACCTTGGGACTCTGGGCATGGTTCATGGCATCCTGCTCAGCCACCAGTCTTGCAGCATTATTGTCTTCAGTGAATCTTAAGGCTCCATAGAGCGATGCAAGAGTATGGCTGTGCAAGGTTTTACCTTGTCTTAAGACAAGAACCATATTTTCCCATTTGGAAGGAAGAATATCACAAAACTTCTCAAGAAGAATATTCTTATCCTTCTCTACACCCAAGCCTCTCAGCTGATTAATGAGGCTAGAAAATCTGGTGTATGTACCAGTTAGACTTTCATTGGGCAGAGCAAAGAAGGATTCATACTTCTTGTTCAAGGCAACTTTTCTGGTGACAATGGTGTCATCACCTCCTTCAAACTGAATAACTAATTCATCCCACATTGACTTGGCACTGGGGAACAACACAAGTGTTGGAATTAGATCTTCAGGAACAGCTCCAAGGGTCATGTTCTTGAGTCTGGTGTCCAGATCTACAAGTCTACGATCCTCATCAGACCAGTGGTCTTCGAGCTTTCTCTTGAACCTCTTCTTCCAGTTGGATCTAGAAGAGGACTTACCCCAAGAGACATGGGTATATATGGTCCATCCTTAAGGATTTTCAACATATACCTCTTTATCCCACCAAAATGCAAAAGCATTCTAGCCTTCCATGTACCAAAGGTCTCACTATTTCCATCAAATTTTGGAATAGGAGTGTTAGAATAATGTACATGGACGTGATTTGGGGCAGTAGGAGGAGGAGGGTTTGTATTAACATTTTGAAAAGGTGATGCATTAGTATTCAAAGGGTTTTCACCTTGACCAGAACCATCTCCACCTTCAGTAGTGCTCATCTAAGCAGATCTAGGCAAGTTTATTAGCCTTCTGCTCTGATACCACTTGTAAGTCCCAACTCAATAGATGGTACTACCTGAAGACAATCTATGTCGATGGTGGAGTTACTTTGCAATATAAGCACTGAACTGGAGACGACCAGTTACAGGAGTATATACCAAGTTCTAGATAGATTACTTATTTAAGTGACAATAAGTAAAGAACAATGCAATAATACAAAATACTTGTAAAGTAAATTGGTGAGACAATATGTAATTTTCAAGTGTAATTTATTTATTAACTTTAAATAAATTACAAGGTTGTTGCGGAACCAAGATAATACAAGTATGTAAATATCCTAACAACCTATGAACTACAATTGATCTACACTTGGAATTTCTCTAAACAATCGAAACCTTAAAGTTGTGAAATGTTCCTTTTTACGATTGAGAGAATATTGCACAAGTTCACCAAGAATATTGCAGGTTTGCAAAGTGTGTGACTTCTAAAAGGTAAAAGTGTTATTCTTGGTTGTGCAATGACTTGTATTTATAGGCAAAGTTAACATTGGGATGTTAACTTTGGCCGTACAAATATGGTTGAGAGCATTTAAGGAATAGCATTTAATTCCTTAAAATGCAGTGTAAAGTTGCAGTATAAAGCAACTTTACTCAACCAGCTTTATGTACCTTTTTGTATTTAAATAATAAGATAAATCTTATTATCCGGGTAAAAGCACATAAAGCATAAAAGTCAATTCCTCGTAATCAGTGTAAAGCTTTGTAAGAGCTTTCCACTGACGGTCTCCAGTTTGTAACTGACTAGAATGTCAACTAGGCTTCGCTGCCATTGTCATTCTCTATCTTCCGCTTGTTGTCTTCGACCCCAACTGGAAGGATTCTTCAACTGGTCAGTTCTCAACTGGAGGAAGTCTTCAGTTGCTTTAACTGTACGATGCAACTGGACTTCAATATATTTCTGGACAAATCTTCTTGGTCTCCAGGTGCAACTGGAGACTGGCCAGTTTCACTGAAACTGGTCCTAACAAATTTCCCCTATTTGTCTAGAAATATAGCCAAGTCTTTTTCAGTTCTTGTATCTGTACAAGTGTGAACTGGAGAGACTTGTTCGATTAAATCTATCTAAGTTTTCCAAGGCATTTTTATAGATCAATAAATGCCTTGGGTTTTTCTTTTTAAGTTTGTTAGATCAAATCTATTATCTACCTTGTGGTTACAAACTGGTAACTTCATTTATACAAGGAAATGAAATTTACACAAGTTACAGAATGTAAATAAAGTTACAAGTAGATAAACTGAAAAGAGAACTTAATTAGATGGCCCTTCGCCAGTTCGTCTTCTCTTGGTCACTGAAGAGATAGGCTGAAAGTATAATAGTTAATTTCACAAATCGTCCTTGTGGTTTTACCAAAAAATCACGTTTCATCCTTTAAACTTCAAAATGACACTGGTAGTCCTTTATACGCGGATAATGGTCATGTTTCGTCCTTTAATCTAACGGATGATGGTCACGTTTCGTCCTTTAATCTAACGGATGATGGACACGTTTCGTCCTTTATACGGTCGACTAAAGGACGAAACGTGACCATTATCCGCGTATAAAGGACTACCAGTGTCATTTTGAAGTTTAAAGGATGAAACGTGATTTTTTGGTAAAACCACAAGGACGATTTGAAGCAAAGTATAATATATAATAAGAATAGAGAATAGAGAGAATAAGATAATGATTTTCCATTGATCTAACAATTCAACATACATTAGCCACTATATATAGGCCACATAACATTAATACAATTAATACATACATAATGGATAGAATATGAAAGGTTAGGGAGCTCAGAATGTGGATAGCCAATAATGAATTCATAACAAAAAATATGTTATTGTACATGTTTAGTATAAATATTAAACCAGTACCATCATGTAAGTTAATTTGGCTAAAAGGAGTGTGTGGACAACAGCGTCATTTTTAAATTTGTTTATTTCATTTTCGTTCTTTGTTATTATGCTTTTAGCCCAAAACATTTTTGCTAATCATCAATGTCTAAATCAGAGATTTTCTTTCCCCACGTTACATTATTTAATAATTTTTAAACAGTTGTGTATTCGCGCGTTGCGATGGTGAGATGGTAGGGGTGATAGGTCATAGAGTGTGATAGGTCATAGGAGGTGATAGGTCATAGAGTGTGATAGCCAAATGCCTTAGCCGTACAGGCTCCGCCCTCGGATTTAAAAATTCGTCGAAAGTATATCGAATGACATCTCTAATGAAAGAGCATGAAATTTTAAGAACACTCATATAATTTTTATAATTTATCGATATACGGTTTTTGAGATAAAAGATTTTGAATGAATTAGAAATAAAATGATTTATGAAGGAGAGAGAAAAATGAGTGGTTGAGATTTCTTCTAAAGGTATTTTGGGGTATATAGATGTATTGTACATTATGCATTAGTAGGTGTTCATTGTTGAAAGTTAAAAGTTGAAACTTAAAACCATATTTGATTTATAATATTTATATTATTATTATATAAAATATAGGATCGGATATTATTACAAACACAAAAACTTACATCGATCTTGTGAGATATACAAATAATATTAAGAGTAAATTACATTTTTCGTCCCTGAAGTTGGCAGCTTTTGCACTTTTCGTCCCTAACGTTTAAAAATTACAATTTTAACCTTAAAGTTGGCAACATTTTGCAATCAAGGTCCTTCCCCTAGACGGCGTTCGTTTTTTGCCGTTAACGTACGCACGTGCGAAACACGTGAGGGTATTAATGTCATTTCCTTGTTACACCTGAGGAACTAAAAGTGAAAAACGTGACATGTTTAGGGACGAAAATTGCAAAAACTCTTATCTTCTTCTTCTTCTTCTTCTGCTGCTTTTCTCCTCCTGTGATACATGTCTTGATTGATCTCAAAAAAGATCTTATCTTCTGCTGCTGCTGCTCAAACACCCAGTCTTTCTTATTAATTCGATCGGAGATATATTGATTTCAAGAAACAGGATCGAGGTTGATTTCAAAAAACTCTTATATATATATATATATATATATATAGGGAAAAGATAAAATGAGTCCAGCTTATTTTGAGTCCAATTTGAGTCCATTGATTTTCTTCCATCTCCTCAAATTCCAACCACCACCACCATCATCTCCGACCACCACCATGATTTTCCGGCGACGGCGACCACCGCCACCACGACTTACACATGTGTAAGTTACATGGACCCTTTTTGGACTCAAATTAAGCTGGACTCAATTTATCCCACCTATATATATATATAGGGGTGGGTTATTTGTAGTACAAGGGGGAAAAAAAGTACAAAAAGTACATGTGTAAGTTAACTTACTTCCTTCTTCTCCGGCGAGACTGCCGCCGCCAACCACCACCATGATCATCTCCGACCACCACCATGATCCTCCGGCGAGACTTACACATGTGTAAGTTAACTTACACATGTGTAAGTTAACTTTCCGGCGAGAATCAGGTTCGTTTTCGGGTGGATACGGTACGGGCCAGAGGCCCTTATCCGTTCTAAACTGACCGTCAAGGGACGCATATGGGAATCGTATGGATTTGATGGGCGACGATCCAAGAGATGGTGACGGTTTGCTACGGTACGGGCGAAGCCCTTGCTGCCGGCGCCGGCGCCGTGGTTGGGGTGGTCGGAGATGATGGTGGCTGGTGGTGGTTGTCTCGCGAAGGAAAAAACCTAGAAATTTTAAACCCTAAATGCTAAAAAAGTTGTACTTACACATGTGTAAGTCTCGCCGGAGATGGTCGCCGTCGCCGGAGGATCATGGTGGTGGTCAGAGATGATCATGGTGGTGGTGGTGGTGGTGGTCGGAGATGGAAGGAAGAAGGAAGAAGAAGTAAGTAAGTTAACTTACACATGTACTATAAAAAGTACATGTACTATAATTATCTTTCCCCTATATATATATATAGGGTGGATAAATTGAGTCCAGCTTAATTTGAGTCCAAAAAGGGTTCATGTAACTTACACATGTGTAAGTCGTGGTGGCGGTGGTCGCCGTCGCCGGAAAATCATGGTGGTGGTCGGAGATGATGGTGGTGGTGGTAGGAGGTGGTTGGAATTTGAGGAGATGGAAGAAAATCAATGGACTCAAATTGGACTCAAAATAAGCTGGACTCATTTTATTTTTTCCCTATATATATATATATATAAACATCCTTTCTTCCCTCTCAAACATCCGGCCACCACCACTGTGATCAACCACCGCAGCGCCACCACCCATTCAGGTCCGGCCATCACTAATTTTCACAAACCATATAAACAATAATATCGTATTTGGAAACGATGATACATACCAAACATTTCATAATCCTCCTTTCTCCCACCCCAGCCGCGTTATTTTAGGGTTTATGGTGTTGCAATTCAATATACGCGTAAGATCGAAGCATACCGTAAAAAATTATAGGGTTTGTATATATATATATAGTTATTTCGTTAATTCATTCATTCAAAAATTTATAGTTTTTGCAGCAGCAGCAGAAGAAAAAGAAGAAGAAGATAAGAGTTTTTGCAATTTTCGTCCCTAAACATGTCACGTTTTTCACTTTTAGTCCCTCAGGTGTAACAAGGAAATGACATTAATATAGGGATGAGCAAAAAAGTACCAAATCCCGATCCCGTCCCGGTACCGTCCCGATCCCGGTACCGGGAAGTGGTACCGAATCCCACATGGGACCGGGACCGGTACTCAGTTTTATAAGTTTGCGGGATCGGTACTAAATGGGATTGGTACCGGGAAAATCCCGAATTCCCGAAAAAGTCCCGATTAGTCCCATATAAACTCCAAAAACTAATGTTATATTCTGAAACTACTTGATTCTGCATGAATAGTTTTAACTAGTTATTGTTCAGAGGTCCACCATACTCCATACTCCAAAAACCATATATATACTTTAACTAATATTATTTCATTAAGGTCCATCCATAGCATGATAGCATGCATGTTTTTGTTCAGAAGTTACTTTTATAACTTCATGTCTTCAACTAATTCTTGTGTTTACAGCCATTTAGAAAAGTGTATACTAGTTATTGTTCTTATGCATAAATGTTGGATTTCGGACATATTAAACGTCAAGTAACATAGTATGTTTTTCAGTTACATCCCAAAATTTGTTGAATATCAATAGTACGCTTGGGACTACAATACAATTACATTTTCACAATAATGATTGTTGCATTAATAAGTCAATAACCATCATATGAAAAAGTCAACACGACATTAAAACCGTATATATACTTTTCTAGTCCTAAAAACATAACAAAACGCTAATGTCATACATATACGAGAATCTGGTTAAATGTTTTGAGGCATGATGCTACTCTGGTTCCTAGAATCTGGTATGCTACCTATAGTTGGAATATATACATTAACAATGATAACACAGATAACGAGTATGTTACCTACACTTGGAGGGATACATTAGAGGAAGACGCCAGTGTCTATGTTTTAGTTGGGACTAGTCGGGATTTGGTACCGATATCCCGGTCCCGTCCCGGTACGGTACCGGTCTCGGTACCGGCTCAAATGGGACCGGGATCGGTACCAAGTTTTGGCCATTTTCGGGACCGGTACCGTCGGTACCGGGACCGGTACGGGACGGTACCAGTCCCACGCTCATCCCTACATTAATACCCTCACGTGTTTCGCACGTGCGTACGTTAACGGCAAAAAACGAACGCCGTCTAGGGGAAGGACCTTGATTGCAAAATGTTGCCAACTTTAAAGTTAAAATTGTAATTTTTAAACGTTAGGGACGAAAAGTGCAAAAGTTGCCAACTTTAGGGACGAAAAGTGCAATTTACCCTAATTTTAACTACATGTATAATACCACAAGCGTTACTGTAATAGCACTACCAAACATAAAATAAAAGCTAAGCACTAATGAGGTATATTAGAGGATTCTCAACCCCCTCGTTCTAGCTCGTCCCCATGCTCGTTCCTTGTTGATGGATGAGTGCACACCGTTAGGTGTGACTCGTCCGTCCTCCGAATTCAGTTCGTCCGTCCCTCCAGGGACGAAGCTCGTTCCTGTTTTTCTTTTTTTTCTTTTTTTTAAAAAAAATACCAACGGCTAATTGAAAGTTTTCAAAAAAATTACACCTTTAGTCCCTCTAACGGCCAGATTTCATTATTTTAGAAATTTTACACTTTTGGTCCCTATTTATCATATATATATATACAAACCATTTACCTTCTTATTTTCTACATAAAAAACACACTCTTCTTAAGCAAATAACACACATTCACAACACACTTCAAAAGATCATGGCAAACACATACCAAACATGGTTGACGATGCAAAAATGGCCATGCAGGGTCACATGCTTAACGATGATAGACACAGATCTGGAGTTAACAATGTGATTGAGAGCATAACTTCCAACAAAGCGGCTTACACAGCCAAAATTGGACGACTTGAAGCTGCAGGCCGGGTTCGTAACGCCGTCGAAGATGAGTATATTATTTATCTTCGACAGAAGATCGACTGGCTGAATCAAACTATTTTCCAGCTTACCGCTGCCACTACCACTTTAACCGCCACTCTAGACCACGGGTTATTCTGGCAAGGCGCTGTCGGTGGTGGTCGTCCTGATGATTACCAGACTGACCCTGGGGAGGAGTACGCATCTCCGCAACCCGGCGACGCTGCCGGGTCTCCTGAACCCTATCGGTACATTCATCGCAATGACGACGACAGTACTGTGGACTCGGACTATTCCGAGTGTTAGTATTATGTATGCTTTAATATTATGTAATGTGTTAGTATTAAGTATGCTTTAATATTATGTAATGTGTTAGTATTATGTATGCTTTAGTATTATGTATGTTTGTTAGTTTTTATTAATGTTTTATTATGTATGCTTTAGTATTATGTATGTTTGTTAGTTTTTATTAATGTTTTATTATGTATGCTTTAGTATTATGTATGTTTGTTAATGTTTTATTATGTATGCTTTAGTATTATGTATGTTTGTTAGTTTTTATTAATGTTTTATTATGTATGCTTTAGTATTATGTATGTTTTTATTAAAATAAAATGAAAACTAATAATGTAGTATGTGTTCTTTAATAGTGAAATATATGGACTTTGCTATAATTTTGGAGGGTTAAAAGTGAAAATTTTAGATAAAAGTGTAGAATTAAATAGATGGTGGGTCCTAGACTATTCCTGCATTGTGGGTGTTTTGGGAGATTAGTCCTTGGTTAGTCCTTGGGCTAATGTAGAGCTGATGTGGTGTTGACAGGGACTAGTCCTTGGAGGATGAGTCCTGGGCACTGTGAATGCTCTTAACGATTTCAATTTGGGTATTTTTTTTCAAACATTTGATATTTAAATTTTAGAAATAAACAATATTGAGTTCGTTAGAAATATATCAATTAAATAGAAATAATTGAACTGTGAAATTTGTTGGACCAGTTCACCTGGAACTGGCCAGTCACCAGTTGACACTGACCAGTTCACCAGTTGCATCTGGTGACCAGTAACTGGTGACCAAGATGATTTGTCGAGAAATATATTGAAGTCCAGTTGCACCGTACAGTTAACGCAACTGAAGACTTCCTCCAGTTGAGAACTGACCAAGTTGAAGAAGCATTCCAGTTGAAGTCAAAGACAACAAACGGAAGATAGAGAATGACAATGGCAGCGAAGCCCAGTTGGCATTCTAGTCAGTTACAAACTGGAGACCTTCAGTGGAAAGCCCTTACAAAGCTTTACACTGATTACGAGGAATTGACTTGTACACTTTATGTACCTTTACCCGGATAATAAGCATTATCTTATTATTTAAGTACTAAAAGGTACATAAAGGTGGTTATGTAAAGTCACTTTAACACGCGACTTTACACTGCCACTTTAAGGAATTAAATGCTATTCCTTAAATGCTCCAACCACATTTGTACGGCCAAAGTTAACATCCCAATGTTAACTTTGCCTATAAATACAAGTCATTGCACATCCAAGAACATCAAGTGTTCGAACTCACAAAGTAAATTCACACAGTGAAAAACATACAAACACTTCACTTTGCAAACCAGCAATATTCTTGGTGAACTTGTGCAATATTCTCTCAATCGCTAAAAGGAACATTTCACTACTTTAAGTGTTTCGATTGTAGAAGAGAAATTCCAAGTATAGATCAATTGTATTTCATAGGTTGTTAGGATATTTACATTCATGTATTATCTTGGTTCCGCATCAACCTTGTAATTTGTTTAATATCAATAAATAAATTACACATTGAAAATTACATATTGTCTCACTAAGATTGTTTACAAGTTATTTGTATTATTGCATTGTTCTTTACTTATTGTCTTTATATAAGTAATCTATCTAGAACTTGGTATATACCTCTTCAACTGGTCGTCTCCAGTTCAGTAAGTATATTGCAAAGTAACTCCACCATCGACATAGAGGTGTCTTCAGTAGTACCATCTTACGAGTTGGGACTTACAAGTGGTATCAGAGCAGAAGGCTAATATACTTTCCTAGATCTGCTAAGATGAACCCTACTGAAGGTGGAGATGGTTCTGGTTCAGGTGAAACCCCATTAAATAATAACAACCAACCTTTTCAAAATGCTCCTCCTCCTCCTCCTCCTCCTTCTTCTTCTACCCCAAACCACGTCCATGTACACTACTCTAACACTCCTGTTCCAAAATTTGATGGAAACAGTGAGACTTTTGGTACATGGAAAGCTAGAATGCTTTTGCATTTTGGTGGTATTGAGAGGTATATGTTGAAAATCCTTAAGGATGGACCATATATACCCATGTCTCTTGGGGTGAGTCCTCTTCTTGATCCAACTGGAAGAAGAGGCTCTAGGGAAAAGCCAGAAGACCATTGGTCTGATGAGGATCGCAGACTGGTGGACTTGGACACCAGACTGAAAAACATGATCCTTGGGGCTATCCCTGAAGACCTAATTCCAACACTTGTGTTGTTTCCCAGTGCCAAGTCTATGTGGGATGAATTAGTGATTCAATTTGAAGGAGGTGATGACACCATTGTCACCAGAAAAGTTGCCTTGAACAAGAAGTATGAATCCTTCTTTGCCTTGCCCAATGAGAGTCTAACTGGAACATACACCAGATTCTCCAGCCTTATCAATCAGTTGAGAGGCTTGGGTGTAGAGAAGGATAAGGATATTCTTCTTGAAAAATTTTGTGACATTCTTCCATCTAAATGGGAAAACATGGTTCTTGTCTTAAGACAAGGTAAAACCTTGCACACTCATACCCTTGCATCGCTCTATGGAGCCTTCAGATTCACTGAAGATAATAATGCAGCAAGGCTTGTGGCTGAGCAAGATGCCATGAACCATGCCCAGAGTCCAAAGGTTGCTAGTGTAACTGAGCGACCTTGTGCTGCTCTAATGTCTGCTGAGAGTGTCCAGGCACACTCGATGAAGGAGATGTTAGACAGTTTCTTAAACTCTGGGCTGACCACTGAAAACAGTGTTGGTTATGATGAAACTGACGATGATGATCTGGTCGCCATGATTGCTAAAAACCTTCAATAGGTTTAAGCATAAATCCAAAAGATTTAATGGCCCCAATAATGCTTCCAGCTCCAACTCTCTGGACAAGACCAATCTTACATGCTATAAGTGTGGCAAGAAAGGTCATTTCATGAAGGAATGCAGATCTAGTCAGTTGAATAATCAAACTGGCCCCTCTGTCCCAAATTTCAATCGGCCTGATGATAGCTACAAAGCTAAGTACAAAAAGCTTAAGGCCCAGATTGCCCTCCTTTCCATGTCAAAAGAAAAAGACCAGTGCTTGATTGCACAAACTGAAGGAAAATGGGAGTACTCTGATGACTCATCTGATGATGAAGAAGAGGAAAGGGACATGTGTTTCATGGCCTTGGAAGATCAACAACAGCAGCATGTGGTGAAAGAAGATGTCATTTCTGGAAGATGGGTGGACATCATACTAAAAAAGGTATGTGACTATGACCTCCAGGTTGACCCTGAACTAAAACTGGACCTGGCTGAATCATTAAGTGGTGATTTGGCATTTGTGGAAACTGTAAGAGCTGATAGTGAAAGGTATCTTGACACTATCTTAGTTGAACTGAACAATGTCAAACCACAACTGAATGATTTGCAAAGTGTCCAGTTGGCTCTCAAGGAGTCAGTTTTAAAGATTGAGGCTTTAGAACTTGATAATCAAAAATTGTTTTCTGATTTTGAAAAAGCACAAAAGATTATCAATTCATGGGTAAAAGCATCTGGCAAAAACTATGATGCATTTTCAAGAACAATCGATGCCCAGAAATGTGCATGGAAATCTGAAGATCTGGAGATGGCAGCTCTCATACCAGATATTCATGCATTGCCTCCAGCTCTCAAGGTTGAAACACCTTATGATCAACCTGAAGCTGTTAAAACTGAAACCAATGAGACCACCCCCATTGAGGTTAAAACTGGAGCCAAACAGGCTAAAGCTCCAGTCAAAAAGGCCACTGGTAACAAGCCTTTACCTCATAAGTCTAAGGAGCCCAAGACCCGACAGACTAAATCCCCAGTTGAACCAAGGTCCAAGGTTCAACTGCCTGACCAAAATGATATTTTGGTTAATCTGGAAAGGCAACTCCAACTTTTGTCTCGGCAGGTTCAGAGTTGCACTGCCCGGATTAACAACCTTGAAGGAGGTTTATCACCTCCAGTTTTCAAACAAAATATTAAACCCTCCCTCTCTAAAACCAATAAAAAGAATGTTCCATCTGGAACAAAACCTGGTAAAGAAAGGAGTAAGTATCAAATACCAATCGTTTTTACTTCTGCAACTGGAGCTGGTGATAAAGCTCCAGATGTGGCCTCCAGTTCAACACCTCAACAATCAACTGTGGCTTCTGTAGAGAAGTCCAGTGGACCCATCAAGAAAAGATGGGTTCACAAAAAGAACTAATGATTTTTGTGTGTGTGTAGGGCGATCGAAAGAAGAATATCTGGTATCTGGACAGCGCTGCTGGCCGGACTATGACCGGATGTAAGCCCCTACTGGAAGAGTTCACTGTCCAAGATGGACCGACAGTGACGTTTGGTAACGATCAATCTGGAAAGACTGAAGGATATGGTGTGCTCAATAATGGACAAGTCGAATTCAAAAGAGTTGCATTTGTGAATGGTTTGAAATACAACCTGATCAGTGTAAGCCAACTTTGCGATGATGGCTTCAGAGTATTGTTTGATATTGCACAAGGCACCATATTTAACAAGGATTGGAAAGTGGTGATGATTGCACCAAGAAAAGGGAATGTGTACATCATGGATATGGAACCTGCTCCAAAAGAGCAATGTTTCTATACCAAAGCTGATGAGGACACCAACTGGCTATGGCATAAAAGGTTATCCCACCTAAATTTCAAAAATATCAACAAGTTGTCTCGCAAGCAACTGGTTGATGGGATACCCCAGATTTCCTTCAATAAGGAAAAGCCATGTCCAGGTTGTGAGATGGGCAAGCAGAAAAGAGCCAGTTTCAAAACTAGGCAAAATTTTAGCATCACTGAACCTCTTCACATGCTACATATGGATCTCTTTGGTCCAGTGAATGTTCAAACTAGAGCTGGAAAGAAGTACACTCTAGTTGTGGTTGATGAATTCACCAGATTTTGCTGGGTGGTATTCATCAGATCCAAAAGTGATGCACCTGCTGAAATCATCTCCCTTATCAAACGAATTGAGCTCAAACACACTCGAAAAGTTTGTCAGTTGCGAAGTGATAATGGTACTGAATTCCAAAACAAAGTACTTGAAACATTTTGCAATGACACTGGCATCTCTCAAAACTTCTCATCAGTTCACTCTCCAGAGCAAAATGGAGTTGTTGAAAGAAAGAATCGTACACTGATAGAAGCGGCCAGAAGCATGCTATCTGAATCTGGTCTTCCCACCAGTTTTTGGGCTGAGGCAGTTGCAACTGCTTGCCACACCCAAAACCGGTCAGTCTACATCAAGAGACATAAGAAGACTGCCTACGAAGTACTTAGGAATCGTAAACCAAATATTGGATATTTCCATGTATTTGGTTGTCCAGTTTATATATTAAACGATTCCAGTCAGCTTGGAAAGTTTGATGCAAAAGCTGATGAAGGAGTATTTTTAGGCTATTCAGATATTCGAAAGGCCTTTAGAGTTTATAATTATAGACTCCAAAAGGTTCATGAGACAATTCATGTCACATTCGATGAATCAACTGAAGCAATTAACAAGAGACCAAGCCTTGATATTTCTCCAGTCATTCCAATTAACTTTGGTGAATCTGACCAAGTTCATCGGTCAGTTGTCTCACCAGATAATGCTTCCAGTTACAACAAACTGGAACCAGTTAAGAAGAAGAAAAGCACCAGTGACACATCATTCTATCCCTCCATCAACTTCAACTTACCACAAGAATTGGTGATTGGATCAGATGTACGTGCCACACCAATATCAGCACCAGTTCAAACACCTACTTCTCCAGTTGTTCGTGAAATACCTTATAATGAGGAATTTCATGATGCTAATCGAGACCTCATTGACTCTGATGAGGATGTAGAAGTTGTTTGGGCTGATCCTTCTCCAGAAGCCGTCGCAACTGAAGAAGATCGCCAGGTGACTTGCACTGATGTTGTAGTTCACCAGCCTAGTCAATACACTAGATGGACTAAAGCCCACCCAATTGAACAAATTGTGGGTAATCCAACTAGTGGGGTTCAGACTAGAAGAGCCACCAATGAGCAATGCTTAAACGTCACCTTCTTATCTTTAATTGAACCAAAGAAGATTGACGAGGCTATAGCAGACCCAAGCTGGGTGGAAGCTATGCAAGAAGAGCTCCTCCAGTTCGAAAGGAACAATGTTTGGGAGCTTGTTCCTTGTCCACCTGGGTTAAAGAAAGAACCCATTGGTACCAGATGGGTCTACAGGAACAAAATGGATGAAGATGGCCATGTTGTAAGAAACAAGGCCAGATTAGTTGCCCAGGGTTATTGTCAAGCAGAGGGCGTTGACTTTGATGAGACTTTTGCTCCAGTTGCAAGACTTGAAGCCATAAGAATATTTTTGGCTTATGCAGCCCATCTGCAGTTCAAGGTCTTCCAGATGGATGTCAAAAGTGCGTTCCTTAATGGAACATTGGAAGAAGAAGTCTATGTTAAGCAGACTCCAGGTTTCATTGATGAGAAACATCCTCATTGGGTTTATAGACTGAACAAAGCATTGTATGGTCTAAGACAAGCCCCAAGAGCCTGGTATGACACTCTAACTAAACATCTTCTTAAAAATGGTTTTCAAAGAGGTGCAATAGATAATACCTTGTTTATCTTGAAAGAAAGTAATATCTTATTGGTACAAATTTATGTTGACGACATTATTTTTGGTTCAACTGATGATGCAATGTGTAAAAAGTTTGCTAAAATCATGTCATCTGAGTATGAAATGAGCTTAATGGGTGAATTAACATTTTTCCTAGGTCTTCAGATTAAACAAACTGAACATGGTATTTTTATAAACCAAGGAAAATATGTCAGAGATTTGTTAAGAAAATACAAATATGATTCAATCCCATCGAAAAACACACCTATTGCAGCACCATTGAATTTGGACTCTGACCCAACTGGCAAACCAGTTAACATAATTGACTATAGAGGTATGGTTGGTTCACTGATGTACTTAACTGCCAGTCGACCAGTATAATGTTTGCAACATGTTTATGTGCCAGGTTTCAGGCTAACCCTAAAGAATCACATTTGCACGCTGTAAAGCGTATCTTTAGATACCTGAAAGGGTGTCCTAATCTTGGTCTTTGGTACCCCAAAGGCTCAGGATTAGATCTAATGGGTTATTCAGATTCTGATCATGCAGGTTGTAAGATAGATAGAAAATCTACAACTGGTGGTTGTCATTTCCTTGGAGGAAAACTGGTGAGTTGGACCAGCAAGAAGCAGACTTCAGTCTCTATGTCCACTGCAGAAGCAGAGTACATTTCTGCGGCCAGTTGTTGTGCCCAGATTCTCTGGATCAAAAACCAGTTACTAGATTATGGTCAAAGTATACAAGACCCCAATCTTTTGTGACAACACCAGTGCAATTGCCATATCTCACAACCCAGTGATGCACTCCAAAACAAAGCATATTGATATCAGGTATCATTTTATTCGAGATCATGTTATGAAAGGAGATATTGAAATTCATTTCATCCCCACTGATAAACAGTTAGCTGATGTATTTACAAAACCTCTCGATGAGAAAACTTTTAAACATCTCATCAGCGAACTGGGAATGTTAAACCCTTAACTAGAGCTTTCTTTGTTATTGAACGCGTCAGTGACACTGATGAAGTTCTCCAGTTGAGGAGGTCCAGATAATCTTTGCTCGCCAGGCTATCGAACGCCTTTGTGATACTATCTTGGCACTAATTGATTCTGGATCATCATTTTAGGGGGAAAGACTCAAAAATTTTCTGACTAAAATTCGTTTTTGTTTGAAAATGCAACTGGAGAACTCTCCAGTTGGAAACTGGTACTGGACTGATCCTCCAGTGACCAGGTTCAGTCTTTATCTTAATTTTATTAACGTTACAAATACTTGGTCATTATGTATGACACGTAATTATACTCGAGTGTTTTTAAACCACTTGATACAATGATATGACATGTTTAAACCACTTTTAGTACTTGAACACTATTTGTATTGGGAAAAGAAAGATTTAGTGGGCGCGTGGGTAAAACAAGCCGTCTTAGCATTTAATGCTTACATGGAAAATCATTACTTTATTTTCAAAATTCAATCCAACTTGTGAAAATATCTTAAAAAGGGATTTTGTTTATTAAAATATGATTTTTGGTATTTCTTTGGGCTCTTAAAACCCCTTATAAATACCCTTATTTACTCCGAACTCATTCATTTCTTTCATTTACTTCCTTCTTACATTCCTTCATTTACTTCTAATCATCAAAATAGCTTCATTTTTCTCTTTGCTTCACAAATCGAAAACCCTAAATCCTAAATTTCAATTTCAGTTTCAAATGGCACCTAGATCTTCTCGTTCAAGAGATGTAAATCTCTTGACCGTCTCCTTATAATCCCTACCAGCGATGTCAAAAATGTCGGTGCACCTGGTGCCCCTAGCAACGCTTCGGCCATCAAACTCAATCCAAACAATCCGATGGCAAGCTTGCAAGGTATTCAAGGGTCCAACACCCTTATTGGTAGAATTCGAAAATTTTTGAAGAATTCTCCAATAGGACCCTCTTTCTCTCGAAAGCCGCACGCATGTTTTGTTGCAACTAGGCAACTACTTGTGGAGTTTGGGGTGAAAACACTGGCTGTCCTCAACTCTTCTGATTGCTCCTAGCCTGTCCTCATCATCTTCAGCACTCAGGATGGAACAATCCAGTGTACCTTGACTGCAGAGGTGTTAAGGGATGCCTTACACCTTAACTACTGGAGAGAGAATGAATCTCCAGTTGTTCTACCCCCAGGTATCAATTTTCGTCAAGTACTCCTGGAAATGGGTCATAGGGAGTGTTTGGATAATGGGGTTTTGAAAACAAAGGGTGCTATGACCATGAAGGGTCTTACACCTTCATGGAGGTATTTCTTCATACACCTGGTGGAGAGTATGGGTGGGAGTTCTGGTGGACTTGACCAGATTAACTCCTCACAAGCAGAGATGGCATACTGCTTGTGGAATGGATTGAGAGTAGATTTTGGAGATATTTTGTTTCGCAGCCTTGTACAAAAGCTGAAGGGCTCCAGGGGTTTGTGTATCCCCTTCTCCAGATTTCTCTCTCTCTGCTTTCAACAAATTTTGGGCATTGAAGAATATAAAAATACGGATTCTCCGTATACAAGGCCAGATTTGTTGAGGAATCTAGACTCACTAGTATCTGAAGCTGGTGAGGTCGAAATTCCAGAGCGAATGCTAGTGGCATTTGCTAAAACTGATGCACCTTTGGAAAGTGAATCAGAAAGACAACTGGGCGGGCCTCAAAATAATGAGGGACCCTCCAGTTCGTCTCAAGTTGTGGTTGGTGATGGAACAACCATAACTGAAGCAACTCCTATCACGTCCATCCTCCTGGTGAAGATACTTCGGTATCTGATCCACCAACAGATGTACCCATCCAGGAAACTGGGGAAGGTCATCTGGAGACTGACCAGGTAACTGGTCAGCCCTGCTGTCACATTCATGGATCTGGACATGGGTGTTAACGACGAGGAAATCCTTATAGAATCTTCGGATTCTGAAGGTACTGAAACAGACATGGAGATTCTTGATGCTTCTGTACAAGCTCAAGACCCTTCCTCTCCAGTCTGTCCTCCAGACGCACCAATTTCAATTTCACCTCCCCAAGAAAATGTGCCTACAGATATATCCTTACCAATAAATACCGCTCCTTTACCAACTGGGCAATTCTCTTTTGCTCGAGAAATGCCCCCACCACCGTCGCCGTTGTTCACACCTGAGCATTCTCAGCATGAACAACACATTGATTTTCCTATCCTTTCTTCTACCACCACTCCTTCTATAGATTCAACTGCTGGGTTGACAACTGGGGAAGCTTCACTTAATATGCCTCCTCCAATTGCTCCAGTAGCAACTGCAAGTGGACCAGTGACACCTTCTTCCTTGTCACTGGACAGTCAAGTTGTCTCATTCAAGCCGATCTCCAAAACCTTCTAACCAGGGTGGAGGGGATTCAGAAGACACTTGACAAGAACACCAAGTCTTTCTCCAGATACCACAAGGACTCTTTGACAAACATCAAGGTGGTCGATCTGGGGATAAACAAGTTTTCTTCAAATGAAGACTTGGTGTTCGGAAAGCTTAATGAGTTGGTCACTGGCTGCAATCATCTGGCTGGTACTCTGAAGGAAGCCTTTGACCTAACTCACTCCAAGGTAACCAGTTCAATTTCCAATCTACTTAGCAATACTGTCAGAACAACTGAAGTGGATTTGAGGGAAATTGAGAGGCAGGTCAAGGTATTAGTTGAAAGACCTGGCCTAGATGTAACTGGCCTTGGGGAGCAGTTGGTAACTTCAGTGGGTCAAAAGATAGAGGCTACATTGGGTGCTAGGGAAGAGAGGTTGATAGAAAGGGTGATGTCTGAGATCACCAGGCTGGCCACTCCTCAGGTTGATCTGGTCCCACTTACCAGTGAGATCAACCAGTTGAGGGGCAGCATTGATAGTTTGAACACCCAAGTGTCTCTTCACACTGAACAATTGAATAAACTGACCACTGAAGTTGAGAATCTGAAGAAGATGGATGGTGAAGTGAAAGAGAAGGTTGTTTCTGGTCTTGATGAAGACTCCAAGCTTTTAAGTGAACTCAAAACTGGTCAAGAACAAGTAAATGCAAATATGTTGACCCAGTCAAAAGAAACAAACCATCTATGGAGGTCCTTCCGCATGATGTGTGGTATATTCAAGGAGTGCAAGACTTTACAATCGTGGCAGCCTCTTGACCGGTTGCCATCCCACCCCTCTGAATGGGAAGCAATTCGGGCAGGTCTAGATGCTGCCAAGGGGGAAAGAAGTCAAGTCTTGCACCTGGAAGGACTCCAACTGGAAGGGAAATGATCTTGGCTACCAGTACTGAAGCTGGTGAGCAGAATGTTGGTGGATCTGGTGATGGAGATAGGGGGAATGTTGTGTTGGATAAGGGAAAGGGCAAAGTAACTGATGAAGCCCAGCCGGCCACTGAAGAAATTTTAGAAACTGGAAATGCTGACGTACTTCCTCCAGTTTCAGATAGTGACAGCAGAAAACTGGCCAGACTTGGTAATGACATTAAAGAAAGAAAGAAAATAAAACAAAGCAACCAAGTGGAAGCCAGGGCACATCTTGCTCAGATCAAGTACTTGATATGAGTGATGCCAATCTGTTGGGCATCACTAAGGAGGAGTACCTTAGAATTAAAAACAATCCCAGAATAGTGGACCAGTTGAATGAAATGCTGGATATAGAACTGGTAAGACACTATAGTGTGGATGAAGCTGAATATGATGCTAAATGTCTAAACATTTCAGTGGAGAAGGCTAGGGAGATGAGGGCCAGTGGGATTCTGAAAAGAATTGCCAATGTCAAGAAGGTTGTGGCCAGTGTGTTGAGTCCAACAAGAAAAAGGACTACACAACCTAGAAGACCACTGACCAAGCATGCAAGGGATGCTGATCTCAGCACATTTGTTGAACCAACTGGTGAGGTTTCAAATGAAGACATTAAGTCAGCTGTACTGGCTGCTGGTGCTGGGAGTATTAAAATCTCAAATGAAACTGAAGCAAGAAACTATTACTCCCAGATCATGTCAACCAGAAGACATAATGAAACTATCACCAGTGTCAATGTAACTATGAAGCCAGGCACCAAGGTTTTTCTTATTGAAGTTAAGTATGCTGGTGGGCAAATCTGGAAGACTGAAAACCCTGGTGTTATGCAATATGGGTTCAGCGAATGGGTTGAGATGGTGAATATTTTGGATGCGAAGGCACAGAAGAATAGGTTTGAGAAAGCATGGGTGAATTTCCTTAGGGGCAAGATTCAACACAAAGAACATCTGGAGCTAAAGCTGAATGTTGACCCTGAAGACTCACAACCTATCTCTTTGGTGACCAAGAGAAGAAGAACTGGCGAAGGGCCATCTGCTTAAGTTCTGTCTTCAGTTATCTTCTTGTATTTTGCTTACTTTCTTGTAACTCTTGTAAATTTCATTCCTTGTATAAATGAAGTTACCAGATTGTAACCACAAGGTAGATAATAGATTAAAATCTAACAAACTTAAAAGAAAAATCCTAAGGCATTTATTGATCTATAAAAATGCCTTAGAAACTTAGATAGATTTAAATCGAACAAGTCTCACTAGTTAACACTTGTACAGATACAAAAACTAGAACAAGACTTAGATTATATTTCTAGACAAATAGGGGGAATTTGTTAGGACCAGTTCACCTGGAACTGGCCAGTCACCAGTTCACACTGACCAGTTCACCAGTTGCATCTGGTGACCAGTAAAACTGGAGACCTAGATGATTTGTCGAGAAATATATTGAAGTCCTGTTGCACCGTACAGTCAACGCAACTGAAGACTTCCTCCAGTTTTTTTTTTTTTTTTTTTTTTTTTTTTTTTTTTTTTTTTTTTTTTTTTTTTTTTTTTTTTTTTTTTTTTTTTTTTTTTTTTTTTTTTTTTTTTTTTTTTTTTTTTTTTTTTTTTTTTTTTTTTTTTTTTTTTTTTTTTTTTTTTTTTTTTTTTTTTTTTTTTTTTTTTTTTTTTTTTTTTTTTTTTTTTTTTTTTTTTTTTTTTTTTTTTTTTTTTTTTTTTTTTTTTTTTTTTTTTTTTTTTTTTTTTTTTTTTTTTTTTTTTTTTTTTTTTTTTTTTTTTTTTTTTTTTTTTTTTTTTTTTTTTTTTTTTTTTTTTTTTTTTTTTTTTTTTTTTTTTTTTTTTTTTTTTTTTTTTTTTTTTTTTTTTTTTTTTTTTTTTTTTTTTTTTTTTTTTTTTTTTTTTTTTTTTTTTTTTTTTTTTTTTTTTTTTTTTTTTTTTTTTTTTTTTTTTTTTTTTTTTTTTTTTTTTTTTTTTTTTTTTTTTTTTTTTTTTTTTTTTTTTTTTTTTTTTTTTTTTTTTTTTTTTTTTTTTTTTTTTTTTTTTTTTTTTTTTTTTTTTTTTTTTTTTTTTTTTTTTTTTTTTTTTTTTTTTTTTTTTTTTTTTTTTTTTTTTTTTTTTTTTTTTTTTTTTTTTTTTTTTTTTTTTTTTTTTTTTTTTTTTTTTTTTTTTTTTTTTTTTTTTTTTTTTTTTTTTTTTTTTTTTTTTTTTTTTTTTTTTTTTTTTTTTTTTTTTTTTTTTTTTTTTTTTTTTTTTTTTTTTTTTTTTTTTTTTTTTTTTTTTTTTTTTTTTTTTTTTTTTTTTTTTTTTTTTTTTTTTTTTTTTTTTTTTTTTTTTTTTTTTTTTTTTTTTTTTTTTTTTTTTTTTTTTTTTTTTTTTTTTTTTTTTTTTTTTTTTTTTTTTTTTTTTTTTTTTTTTTTTTTTTTTTTTTTTTTTTTTTTTTTTTTTTTTTTTTTTTTTTTTTTTTTTTTTTTTTTTTTTTTTTTTTTTTTTTTTTTTTTTTTTTTTTTTTTTTTTTTTTTTTTTTTTTTTTTTTTTTTTTTTTTTTTTTTTTTTTTTTTTTTTTTTTTTTTTTTTTTTTTTTTTTTTTTTTTTTTTTTTTTTTTTTTTTTTTTTTTTTTTTTTTTTTTTTTTTTTTTTTTTTTTTTTTTTTTTTTTTTTTTTTTTTTTTTTTTTTTTTTTTTTTTTTTTTTTTTTTTTTTTTTTTTTTTTTTTTTTTTTTTTTTTTTTTTTTTTTTTTTTTTTTTTTTTTTTTTTTTTTTTTTTTTTTTTTTTTTTTTTTTTTTTTTTTTTTTTTTTTTTTTTTTTTTTTTTTTTTTTTTTTTTTTTTTTTTTTTTTTTTTTTTTTTTTTTTTTTTTTTTTTTTTTTTTTTTTTTTTTTTTTTTTTTTTTTTTTTTTTTTTTTTTTTTTTTTTTTTTTTTTTTTTTTTTTTTTTTTTTTTTTTTTTTTTTTTTTTTTTTTTTTTTTTTTTTTTTTTTTTTTTTTTTTTTTTTTTTTTTTTTTTTTTTTTTTTTTTTTTTTTTTTTTTTTTTTTTTTTTTTTTTTTTTTTTTTTTTTTTTTTTTTTTTTTTTTTTTTTTTTTTTTTTTTTTTTTTTTTTTTTTTTTTTTTTTTTTTTTTTTTTTTTTTTTTTTTTTTTTTTTTTTTTTTTTTTTTTTTTTTTTTTTTTTTTTTTTTTTTTTTTTTTTTTTTTTTTTTTTTTTTTTTTTTTTTTTTTTTTTTTTTTTTTTTTTTTTTTTTTTTTTTTTTTTTTTTTTTTTTTTTTTTTTTTTTTTTTTTTTTTTTTTTTTTTTTTTTTTTTTTTTTTTTTTTTTTTTTTTTTTTTTTTTTTTTTTTTTTTTTTTTTTTTTTTTTTTTTTTTTTTTTTTTTTTTTCTTTTTGGTTGCAGAAGACCAGTTGAGAACTGACCAAGTTGAAGAAGCATTCCAGTTGAAGTCAAAGACAACAAACGGAAGATAGAGAATGACAATGGCAGCGAAGCCCAGTTGGCATTCTAGTCAGTTACAAACTGGAGACCATCAGTGGAAAGCCCTTACAAAGCTTTACACTGATTACGAGGAATTGACTTGTATACCTTTATGTACCTTTACCCGGATAATAAGCATTATCTTATTATTTAAGTACTAAAAGGTACATAAAGGTGGTTATGTAAAGTCACTTTAACACGCGACTTTACACTGCCACTTTAAGGAATTAAATGCTATTCCTTAAATGCTCCAACCACATTTGTACGGCCAAAGTTAACATCCCAATGTTAACTTTGCCTATAAATACAAGTCATTGCACATCCAAGAACATCAAGTGTTCGAACTCACAAAGTAAATTCACACAGTGAAAAACATACAAACACTTCACTTTGCAAACCAGCAATATTCTTGGTGAACTTGTGCAATATTCTCTCAATCGCTAAAAGGAACATTTCACTACTTTAAGTGTTTCGATTGTAGAAGAGAAATTCCAAGTATAGATCAATTGTATTTCATAGGTTGTTAGGATATTTACATTCATGTATTATCTTGGTTCCGCATCAACCTTGTAATTTGTTTAATATCAATAAATAAATTACACATTGAAAATTACATATTGTCTCACTAAGATTGTTTACAAGTTATTTGTATTATTGCATTGTTCTTTACTTATTGTCTTTATATAAGTAATCTATCTAGAACTTGGTATATACACACTGCAACTGGTCGTCTCCAGTTCAGTTAGTATATTGCAAAGTAACTCCACCATCGACATAGAGGTGTCTTCAGTAGTACCATCTAACAAGTTGGGACTTACAAAATTTCTTGCTAAACACAAATACACAATTTTGCATTTTGTCAAATGAGGGTATCAAAATAGCAATGGAGACTTTTGGGTTTGATCAAGATGTTAAAAGAAATAACTTTTGATATTGAGAGATGTGAATTACATTTTAATGTTACATACGATGACAAGATCTTTTTGACTTAGGTAATAAACATAGTCTTGGAGTAAGTAACATGGACAACACTAGTGGCTTAACATTTAACATGAAAACAATTGTTTCAACTATTTGAAACTATGCTTGTAAAAGTAAAATGATATATCGTCCTAATTAATCATCTTAATTATAATATTATGATACATGATAGATTAAAAAGAAAAGTTATAAAATTCACTGATTTTAAGAAGATATTTATGAAAATTTTTAATTTTCGCTTGTAAAATATACATACATACATGATCACATTTGAAATGTATTGCCAATTCCATTTCCAAACACTTGAACCAGGCCCAATATTTACACACAAATAAGCCCCTTTACCTTCGAAATATCTTCATCAAAATGAAAAAAAGCAAAAAGAAAAACAAATCTCGAAACACACGTCACGTGCAACTAAAGAGACGCATCACGTGCCAACAACTAACGAACTATGGTTAACATTTTAACTTAACCATAGTTACTTTCCTCCCTGATCATCATCTCTTTTCACTTTCCCCCTTTTCTCAATTAGGGTTCCTTCATTTCCATACAAATTTCACAATACAAAATTCACATACAATCAATACTTATCTATTTATATCTATATCTATATATTATCTATTATATATGACTATATCTGTATGTATCGGATTATCAATTTGATCGATCGTGTAACGTGATGGAGACACAGAGAATTATGGAATTTCCACATAAAATTATGGATAAAAGGCCGAGAAAACGACCTCGTTTAGCTTGGGATATGCCGCCTTCTGATCCTCTTATTAATCAACCTCCTAAGGTTTTTTTATATTTTTAGTTTTTAGTTTTGAGTAATACTTTTTTTTTAGTTTTTAGTTTTTAGTTTTAGTATTTAAGTTTAGTTTTTCATTTCATTTTTATATTGGTACGTTTAATCTTTTTCTTGAGTTTTGGTAATTCTAGCTATTTTAGTTTTTAGTTTTGAGTAATTCTGTTTTTTTTAGTTTATTTATTTGTAAAATGATGAGACTTTTAGATTTGTATATAAGATATTAGATTAAATGAAATAAAGTTTGATTGAAATGAAATAAATTTGTTGAATTTAATTAATTTTTTTCATGTTTTGTTTATATAATTTTGTTATTAGATATGATGAAATTTTTTATAAAATATATATCAAAATTAGGATTCCTTATGAGTTATGACCTCAGGATTAATATCTAGCTTTCCTTAGAATATATAGATCTGCACATGATTTAACAGATTCTTATGTTATTATGTTTATAAATGTTATGTGTATTTAGTTAAATTTATCGACTTCATCGATTTTTATGTAAAAAATTCTACATATTAAAATCATACATAAAATCAGGATTGAAATTATTAAATTGATCGGTCTTGCCTGATCTTTTTAATTTGGAGATAATTTTTCAAATTAATAATATTATACGTTTATGGATCTGCATGGAATTGAGCTACTAATTTAAAGTGTTTCAACCGGATTAGCTTAATTTTATCTTAGCTGCTTTTGTCAAATGATATATCATTTGAATTTATTTTTTTTATTGCTGATCAATTTTAAATGATCTGATTTAGGAGAAGTACTTTTTTTTAATACAATGGTTATTGTTTAGATCTATATTATATGTAATGTTATGAAGTCTGGTTATTCAGATGTTAATGCTAATGTGTTAAATGCTTGTTTGTAAATTCAGGTACTTCCGACATTATACTGCAGGCAGGAGTTTATGAATGGGGCAGTTCCCGTTTTTTCTTATTCTTCGATATATTATAAAGGGATACCACACAATGGTTCCCCTCCGTGGAGACCGGATGACAAAGAAGGCCATTACATGTTTGCGATAGGAGAGAATATAACTCCTCGATGTAAGTAGACTGCAGTTGCTTAATAATTCTAGCTTGGTGATTGAGATGTCCATTTATTTTGAACAGCAGAAAAGGTGTCCATTATATGGCCGTTATGTTTTTTTAACGTGTTACAATCTATGTGGTTATCACAAGCGTCTCTGCATGAAATTTGAAAAACTTTTAGGGCTTCAAAAAAGTTGGTTCCTACCTGAACCTGACTAAAGCAGCTGAATTTAAATTAGAGGAACTTTATGAAACTTAAATTGGTTAGCTTTCTTGGTGCTGCTTGTAAACTTTTTATGTAATAGTAATTTTTGTAGGATTTCAGTTTTTTTTCTATGATTAATTATTTCTATACATCATGTGTTAATGATGTTTTGTGTTTTTTTAATTGCAGATAGGATCTTGAGTAAAATGGGTGAAGGTTAGCTATAGTCTAGTATTCTGCATCTCCAATAAAATATTCTACAATTATCTTTCAAACAGGATTTTTGTTAGTCTTGTAATGAGTAACGTTTAATGTTCACTTTGAAATAAACATAGGTACTTTTGGGCAAGTTTTGGAGTGTTTAGACAATGAAAAGAAAGAACCTGTAGCAATTAAAATAGTTCGTTCAATAAGCAAGTATCGTGAAGCTGCCATGATTGAGATTGACGTGTTACAGAAGCTTGCACGGCATGATATTGGTGGCTCACGGTATGTACCTCTTTCTTTTCTTTTAAATTGTTGGTTGTAGAAATTAAAGTGATGGTGGTGTAAGCGGTTTTATTTTTGCAGTTGTGTGCAAATACGGAATTGGTTTGACTATCGTAATCATATTTGTATTGTAAGTATTCAATGGTGTTTGAAATTTGTCTAATTTGCAATGGAAATGGCGTTATGTCATGCTTGGATTTCCTGTGAGTTAAAAACTTGCGGATCGGTTTAAATGGTCTTAACAGGTTTTTGAGAAGCTTGGTCCAAGCTTATACGATTTTCTTCGCAAAAACAACTACCGTTCATTTCCCATTGATCTTGTTCGGGAGTTTGGAAGACAACTTTTGGAATCTGTAGCATGTGTGTGCAAAAACTTGTACCATTACTGTTTTTTTTGTTTTATGTATATGACTATATTCTTTCTATATTTTTACATGTGAGTTGTGTCTATTTTACATCCTTATGCTATTTAGATACTTATATCACCTTGAATAGTGAATTTTGGTCGTGTTGTGTTTCTTATTGTTGGTTCCATGTATCAGTGGCATGATCAACCTTTTCTCTTCTGGTTGTCTAATTTGCACTGCATCTTTTTCTTGTAGTTATGCATGATCTACGCCTTATACATACCGATCTAAAACCAGAAAACATTCTTCTGGTTTCATCAGAGTATATCAAGGTGCCGGATTATAAGGTATGGTATGATAAATATACGAGTTATTCGTAATTTTGGAACTGTGTCTGAGATATCAATGTTTGCTCATTGGCAGAGCTTGGTCATTGCCTTGCTAATAAAATAATAAAATTTCCTCATTAAGGTCCTCTACATGGACCGCTTATGCATGCATGTTGATGATGATAGACAACCTATAAATGCATGCTTTTTTTTTTCTTAAAAGCTGCATGCATCTTTTATGTAGTTGTGTAGCTTTTACTTGGAAGTAATCATTTTATTTCCTTCACCTAAATATTAACAGTTTAGCAATTATTATGGTTTGTTGTTTGCTTATGTAAAAAACTTTTGATGGCTGCTGTTTTATCTGTAATCAAGTTTCTCTCTCGGTCTGGAAAGGAAGGTTCTTACTTCAAGAATTTGCCTAAAACGAGTGCTATTAAGCTCATTGATTTTGGGAGTACAACATTCGAGCACCAAGATCACAGCTATGTTGTTTCAACCCGTCATTATCGGGCCCCAGAGGTTATATTGGGTAAGTGCCGTCTACTTTACCCTCATGTGCTTTCATGAGTGATGTTGTTTCTCATTTGCGTTATATGATTTTTGTACATAGGTCTTGGATGGAACTATGCATGTGATTTGTGGAGTGTGGGTTGCATACTTGTTGAACTTTGCTCTGTAAGTTGGATTTGGATTTCTTGTGTTATGTAATTATTTAACTTTTCTGGTAGAGGTGTCAAAATGAACCCATTTACTTATGTTTGTATTATATCTAATGGGTCAAATGGACAAAGCCAAACAGTAGAGAATGGACACGAGTGTAATGGCAACCACAAGGATGGTAGTGTAGTGGTAAAAGCTTGATTTCTAAGGGTGAAAATACGTAGAGGTTCCAAGTTCGAATTCTAGAAGCAAAAAGATGGCCACAGAGGTTCACCTGTGACGGCTCTGCCCTACCTGCAAAGCGGGTGGTCTCTTAGAATTAGTCGACTCGCAAAGCGGGTCAGATTCCTGGGTAAAAAAATGAGTGTAATGGTTCAAAAGTGACCCAAAATGTATTTAATCTTCTAACTTGCTTTATTCAAATATTCAGGTTATTGTTAAACACACTAATTATTTACAAAAAAACAATGTTGCATGGACATCATGTTTTCGAGTCAACCTAAACCTTTTGACATTGCCAATTGTAAATATAATAACCCCTTTTGGTCTGAATCTTTTTACACCCATTGTTCAACCCTCCAACCAGATTACCAGAGTGACTGCTGAACATGCCATTAACTTCTTCATACTGTTTCTGATGTTATGGTAGCAACTATTTTGTTATTTTGTTTTTTGACCAATATTTAAGTGGAAACCTTGGCATTGCTTTCTCTTATTGTGGAAGTATGTTTTAAATATAAACCTTTCTAATGATTTTGTCTTTTATATGTTCATTTGCAATTAGGGTGAGGCTTTATTCCAGACTCACGAGAATATGGAACATCTTGCCATGATGGAGAGAGTTCTAGGGCCACTTCCTCCACATATGATTATGAGAGCCGAGTAAGATATTCTGTTTATCTTGTCTTTAGTTCCATGGTTGCAGACAACACTCTTACACAAATCTGAACCTTTGCAGTCGGCGGTCTGAAAAATATTTTAGAAGAGGTGCAAGATTAGACTGGCCTGAGGGTGCAACCTCAAGAGAAAGTATGAGGGCAGTGTGGAAACTTCCACGCTTGCAGGTAGAGAAGTGTACAGATTTTTTTTTGAAAGTCTTGGGTCTGTTTTCTTATGGTCTTTGAAGTACTAATTACGTATATGTGGTGTTAAAAGTGTAGGCTAGTCCAAGTAAAGGTTAAAAAGGTACTGGTAGTTTCTACATGTGAAGGACTATATGTGACATTCAAGAGCTAGAAACAGTTAGAATTATATAAACATGTTAGGAGTTAGGTTAGCGACTACTTGCATGCCAATGTGTAGTTTCCGTTATATGTCAATACGCTTGTTCCTGACTTTCTGTTACAATACTACTCATGACAACCAAAGGGAAAGAATCCAATGTTAAACTTCAACTTTTGAAGAAAAGTAAAGCTCGTGGGGAGAAAAATAGTCTAATCATAAAAACCTGGATATTCAGGAACATGAATCAAAAAATTGTGGGGAGAAATATATTTCATCAGAACCTGTGAGGAAAACTGGCAAACTTGGTTAATTCTTGATTCTAGAATATGCTTATTTCAAACTGTAACTGTCAATGTTGCGAAGGGTTATATATCTGTTAGAAGTTATGTATCTTCGGCACATTTTTTACTTTTTAAAACTGCTTTTTTCAATTGCAGAACTTGGTAATGCAGCATGTGGATCACTCTGCTGGGGTTTTGATCGACCTCTTGCAGGGGCTACTACGATTCGACCCGTCAGAGCGACTCAAAGCTAGGGAAGCTTTACGACATCCTTTCTTCACACGAGATATTAGACGATATGGGTACCCTTTGTAATTTGAAAATTCGACTCACCCTTTTAATTGGGAGTAATGAGTCTCTTTGCTACAAAAAAAAGTTAATAGAAAATACGTGTCATTTTCACTATAATTGATGGCTTTTTGATGATGGTTTTACTGTTACACCACAAATGATCTGTTTTTATCCTTGTGTTTGCTTGTTGGAATGTTTGATGTATATTTGTTTCTATTCATGGCCCAGTTTAAAGCCTCTATTTGTTACGCTTTGCGCTACCTATTTTAACTTTTTAAAATTCTGATCAAACAACTTTCAGAGTATACGAGTGCGTGACATGAGCCATTAAAGCCAAAACTCTATGCATGATTCTGATAACCTGTTAGTTGTTACATATGATATAACCTAGTGAAAAGTAGAATGGATATTCACATGGGAGGCGATTGTCGCATATTGTGAAGTGTAAATAAGCATCACAAGGTACATACAACACATCATTTCGTGTTGTAAAAATCCACTTTAGATTAAAATTGCTATATTATGTATTACCCATAGAGTGTTGCAAGGAGATTTGTTACAAAACTTCAAGATCAATCGAGTCTTGTTGAAGGCTTCCTATACTTGTACCGAACGTGGTTTGTGTCGAAGATGCCGGACAAGATGATGTGACTTTATCATGCATGCTACGGCTTGTCTAGTCCGAAATATCATCATTTTTGTCCTGATCTTTTCGGATGGAATGGTCCTAGCGTCTGTCTATTCTATAATCTTACTTGTGATTACACATGTATACGGACGAACACAATCCAACTTTTTGTGGTATTGTTTTTGCTTGCTTTGGTGGTTTTGTTATCAACAATCTGGCAACGTACTATTTCTTCGATTCTATTAATTTGCTATTTGTCTCACTCCACCATTGAACGTTCGACATTCTTCCAACGTACTTGTTTGCTACCCATCTCAATCCTTCCCATTTAGCGTTAGTCGTTGTCTTATTAGAATTGCTATATGAAAACGTGAACGTAGTTTACAACTTTTTGGGACAACTTTCTGGTACTCTATCATGTTCATTGTTGCAATATTAAGGCAAGGAAAGGGACTATCGATTCACTCGCTTGACCAATTTGGAAACATTTTTCCAATTCATTGGTTGGAATCTTTTTTTTGGTCCCATCTCACTTGGGTCTGTTTCTTTAAGAAAGTGTTACAAACTTTTTGTTTTTATGCTATACTACTATAGTGCGAAGGTTTCTAAAACCATGAAAAGATGTTCATGTGTAAATTCGATCAGATAATATTTGTCCATATAAATTGTTACTACATTTGAAGTGGTTTATTTTTTTCTGCACAGAGAAGAATAATATATATAGGGATGACAGGATTGGAACCCATGATATAAGTTTATACAATTTATTATTTATTACTAATACTTTTGTAAGTAGAAACTAATAGGAAGCGTCATGTAACAATAGCATAATTTAGTTTTCTTTTATTAAATTCTTTTTTTTTTCTTTAGATTATACTAGAAACACTCCTGACTTTTGAATATTTTTTGACATTAGTCATTGTTCATCTCAAATTGGTCTTATATAATTATGAACTTAATATTTATGTTCATCTGTCTATAATCCGTTATAAAAATTGTCTAAGTATATTGAATTACACATTTATTTTAGATATATGAAATACCCAATTTACTCATATAATTTCTATCATATTTAGTTAACTTTTTTGTTTTAATTAACTCATTTAGTGTATTATAACATATACTTTTTATATTTACTTATTAAAAATCTTAACATATCACAAACTAGATTAAACCCGTACGTTAAAAAAGTTTAGTTATTAGCTAAAAGATAAATATAATAATTCAGAGTATATTTTCATATGAAAACTCTATACAACATAAACATAATACTAACTCATAATGTAACACCCGTCGTTTAAAAATATGGGTTTTCAAAAACTTTCACCTAACGGTGTCAAATTGCGGAAGAAAAGACTTTAGAAGTCAAAACCGATAAAAACATTTCGGTTCCTGCGTTTTGTTGGTGTTACATGCCATATCAAACATTAGTTCAAATGAAAACCCAACGGTTGCCCAACATAAAACAACCGTTCACACGACACTACATAAATTCGACATTAAGTACGAAATGTAACTAAAAGTCTAAAGAGTATCGTCTATGGGTAGCTAAGGCTCCTTCATTGTATCTACCCAAGCTCACAAATCCTGCATCTCTAGTCCATCAAGCTAAACCTGAGGGAACAATCACATAAAAGAAACAAGTGTTAGCTATAAGAATAGCTAAGTAAGATCACACTTAATTTAAAAGCATTTGTCCAATTAAAACATTTCTTCATTATTAGACAAGCTCTTAGGCACAACACACAACACACAAAACTGCATTTCAACTTCATATCAATTAGGATGAATCACCCTAAATGTGCCTATCCTGCTTTACTTCATTACACACGTTTAACCACATAACTGCTTTCTACATTAACTGCTTTACTACGTTTTAACTGCTTTACTACATCAACTGCTTTACTACGTTATTAACTGCTTTACTACGTTTTAACTGCTTTACTACGTTTTAACTGCTTTACTACGTTTTAACTGCTTTACTACGTTTTAACTGCTTTACTACGTTTTAACTGCTTTACTACGTTTTAACTGCTTTACTACGTTTTAACTGCTTTACTACGTTTTAACTGCTTTACTACGTTTTAACTGCTTTACTACGTTTTAACTGCTTTACTACGTTTTAACTGCTTTACTACGTTTTAACTGCTTTACTACGTTTTAACTGCTTTACTACGTTTTAACTACTTTACTACGTTTAACTGCTTTACTACGGTTTAACTGCTTTACTACGTTTTAACTGCGTCACTACGTTTTAACTGCTTTACTACGTTTTAACTGCTTTACTACGTTTTAACTGCTTTACTACGTTTTGACTGCTTTACTACGTTTTAACTGCTTTACTACATCAACTGCTTTACTACGTTATTAACTGCGTTAATGTGTAACATAAGTTACACCCGACTAGATGACAGACCCCACATGGTTGTACATCAAGCGTCGTTAAGGAATGGCAAGCCAATCCAAGAGTAATCCGTATGTGGAGGTTGGTCAAACCCCTCGTATTACTCGCCCTGCATTATAAAGACCATGTTGCAAGGAGCCACCCAAGCAACAACTACGTCAACGTACTTAGCCGGGCTAGGGCAAGTACGGGTTAAGCTTAACACTTTCCTGCATCAAAGTTTAACGAGCTCGATCCTGCATTATTTAGTTTAGGTGACTGCATTACCTAAACATTTACTACATTTACTGCTTTTACGTTTTGGGCCCTTAAACGTGCACGTGTCATGGCAACTTAACAAGACTAGTGAACTAGTTGAGCAAGCCATACAATCATGCACATTTCAACAATCAACAACATATACTACATTTCAAAGCATCACAAGCTACTTCGTAATACTACATATACTGCATAACAATATATTACATTAAGTAATACTTCATTTCACTACGTTAGGGTCTGCATTTCAGGTCTCATGGTCAACTACATATCCCATAATACCTCCCGTATAACCTGAGATACTCACATATATCATAAGTTACCGTTAAGGAAGTTATAAGTATGAAACCTTTGCTTGTTGAACCCTCAGCGTGACAAAAGTAGTGTATCTTACCTCGATATGATTTAACAACAAGCTACAAGCACAATACAACGATGACTAGGTGTCTCCAATAACCTAGAACAAATATAAGATCGAAATATAAGCTAAACGACACATTTTGTGAAGTCTGGACATGTGGTGCGCCGCACCTTCCATGTGGTGCGTCGCACCAATCCTCCAGGGAATTTTTATCAACAAAGGGGTGCGCCGCACCTACACTTTGGTGCGTCGCACTAATCAACCAGGGAATTTAGATTAAGGTTAGGTGCGCCGCACCAGCCCTTGGTGCGTCGCATATCGGGGTGCACCAAAAACTAAACTGGCCAGTGGTGCGCCGCACCTCCCACATTGTGCGTCGCACCAACTCTCCAGAACTTCATATCCACAATAGGTGCGCCGCACCAGACCTTTGGTGCGTCGCACCAGGGGTGCAGACCAGCAACTAATTTCTCACACTTTGATCAAACGAATTCTATACGAACCCATACCCCAAATCCAACCTGGGGACTTAAAATTAATCCTTTTAATTGCACTTTCATTACCTTTAATCAACCTAATAATCCCTTAATCCTTTACATCTTAAACCAACCATTTAATCACCCGAATAACATGAAATTGATGAACGTTTAATCAAATAACCCAACCCAAACCCTTATGGCCTGGATTAAGACTGATATAAAACTCACACAAGCAGATTTCAATTGAGGAATACTTATATTACCTGTATTAGGTGACAAAGATCCAAGATCTAAGCAATACACGATCGATTTGGCTCCAAAACGAATATAATATTAAATTAATATTAATATTAATATTAATATTAATATTAATATTAATATTAATATTTAATATATGTAACTATATAAATGAATAGTATTTAATATGTAACTATATAAATGAATACCATAAAATTAGATATTAATATTAATATTAATATTAATATTAATATTAATATTTAATTATGTAATATTAATATTATATTAATATTAATATTAATATTAATATTAATATTAATATTAATATTAATATTAATATTAATATTAATATTAATATGAATACCATATTAATATTAATATTAATATTAATATTAATATTAATATTAAATTATATTATTTAATATTAATATTAAATTAATATTAATGTTAATATAAAATCAATTCATATTAATATTTAATTTAATATTATATTAAAAATCAAAGTTCATATTAATATTATATTAATATGAAATAAAATCTTAATGTTAGGTCTAAAAAATTCATATTATATAGTTACATATATTAATATTAATATTAATATTAATATTAATATTAATATAACTATTAATATTAATAGTTAATATTAATATTAATATTAATATTAATATTAATATAATAAATACTAATTTTATGGTATTCATTTATATAGTTACATATTAATATTAATATTAATATTAATATTAATATTAACTATTAATATTAATATTAATTTAATATTAATATTAAATAATATTAAATTATATGTTACATATATTAAATATTAATATTAATATTAATATTAATATTAATATTAATATTAATATTAATATATAATATTAATAGTTAATATTAATATAACTATTAATATTATTATATATTAAATATTAATATTAATATTAATATTAATATTAATATTAATATTAATATTAATATATAATATTAATAGTTAATATTAATATAACTATTAATATTATATATAATATTAAATATTAATATTAATATTAATATTAATATTAATATTAATATTTAATATATGTACTATATAAATAATATTATATTAATATTAATATTAATATAATATAAATTATTTATATAGTTACATATATTAATATTAATATTAATATTAATATTATATATGTAACTATATAAATAATATTATATTAATATTAATATTAATATAATATAAATTATTTATATAGTTACATATATTAATATTAATATTAATATTAATATTATATATGTAACTATATAATATTATATAATTTGTTAATATAAAATCAATTCATATTAATATTTAATTTAATATTATATTAAAAATCAAAGTTCATATTAATATTATATTAATATTAATATAATATTAATATGAACTTTGATTTTTAATATAATATTAAATTAAATATTAATATGAATTGATTTTATATTAACAATAATATTAATATTATATTAATTTAATATTAATATTAATATTAATATTAATATTAATATTAATATTAATATTAATATTAACTATTAATATTAATATTAATATTAATATTAATATTAATATTAATATTAATATGAATAGTATTTAATATTAATATATAATATTAATATTAATATTAATATTAATATTCAATATTAATATTAATATTAATATTAATATTAATATTAATATTAATATTAATATTAATATTAATATTAATATATAATATTAATAGTTAATATTAATATAACTATGTAATTTAATGATTAATTTAATATAAGGAAATATTAATATTATATTAATATTATGCCAACTAAAAATTAAATTTGACATTTAAATAACAATTATTTATCAATAATTGACAAGTAAGCAAAAATCTTACTTTGAAGTTAAATAATATTGTCACCTTATATAGAGAGATAAACCTTCTTACAACATAAAATACTGATAAAAATAATTGTACCCGGGAAGAATCTAATATCGTTTATTTCTAGATTTGTATTGCATTGTATTGCTTTTATCACCTTGCTAGTAGTAGTTTTATTCATATAGCATACGTCAGTTAAAAAAAAAATACATATAAAATAACTTTTTCATTGATTTTTCTTTATAATGTAATAAATTACCTTATTTTTTCAACCATCAAATCACCTGTGATAACCATCAAAAATGGCGTCTAGTGTCAGGGATGTAAAAATTTTACGGATTAGGATCCTCTAAAGTTATGACAACTTTACCTATAAAGTTATCATAACTTTAGAGGATCTTAATCCCCATATTACACGTACGGACATACGGTTATGCTAGTATATAACAATATAAAGTACGTGATACAATAATAAAACATTGATATACGTGAATAAGTTGTTGCATTAAAATTGTATTCGTTAAAAATCTATGTATGTTATATCATCATCAGTGAAAAGTTCAGAATTGGTTAGGAATGAATCGGTAGGTCGGGTCCAATCCAATCCAATCCGTAGATTGTTGAAACTCTTGTTTTCTTGCAATGTAATCTAATGGTCAGAAATCTTCATTTTTTTCAAAAAGTTATAGATTTAAAAATCTAAATTAAAGACTCATCTTGTTGGTATCACGTATATGCATCAAATAGCTCAAGTACCTGAAAATACACGTTTTAAATTTCGTCAACATAAAGTTGGTGAGTTCATAGAGTAAAAATATATCATGACTGACTTAAATTTATTGGTTTTATAATAAGTTTTAATAAAGTAAAAACTTTAAATTGTTAACAAGTTACTGTCGTTGTGAAACATGAAGTGAATCCCCTTATTATTCTTCTTTAACGAACATGGTACCCGCGCAATGCGACGACGATGACGGCGGTGTGATGGCGGCGATTGATGGTGATTGTGGTGGCGGCGTCAAATGATGTAGGTGATGTAAAGGTGTTTAAAGAGGGTAGTAGAGATATTTTAAAATATAAGGGAGTAATGTTGTAATATAATATTAAGGTTGGTGGTGATTTAATTCACTAAGGGTAGTTCGGTCAATTCACATGTCCCATTTTTTTTAAACTCTCAACATGAGGTTATAATTTTTATATAGTAGTATAGATAAAAAGGTAGATTTCATTATAATCTAAGATTTGTTGTTACTAACAAAATCTCCATTTTTTGTTTGAAACTTTTGATTGTTGTATATGTTTCCTTGCTTCATTTGTACATAAGGAAATATGGAATCACGGATAAACAACTAAAAAGGTTAAATTTATTTATTTATTTATCATTTTAACGGCAATTAAATAGGTAAGTTTACGTGTAGTTTTTTACTGACTTTGTGGGTAGCAACGTGGGCCCATGTTCACATGGGTTTGAGCCACGTAGGTAAAGCTTAGCTTACCTACAAATCTTTCTAACCCATTTTAACCAATGAAAATCATCTTCCCACGTGGGAAATGGGACCTACGACCTTCTCCCATCATACTATATCTTTCTAACATTTTCGATTATAATATAATATAACATTAAAAAAATATTTAATCTCCATTATGGATATTTTGTCGGCTTTTATTTTTATCTCTAATGAGTGGAAAAGAATAGTAATCCATGTGCTTTACTCTAAATTTTGTCTATGACTTTCGGGAAGCCTTGCACTCGTTCACAAAGGGGCGCAACTGAAGCTCATCGTTAGATGTTATAGTGGATGTTCGCTCCTCTTTCTCTTCCTCTTTTTCTGCTTCTGCTAGGATTTTGTCCTGATAGCGCCGTGCTTGGGTGGGACAAATCTTGTCTTTGTCTTTGCAAGGGAAAGTATGGATTGAAACCAAAAAAACCGTGACCTAAGAGAAGGAACAGTCAAAAACGTCACTCGTAACCATATATGTAATGTATGATTATTAACATAAGAAAAAAGTAATATTCATGTAAACTAAGAGGACGTTTGGTTTCAGATTTGTGATTACGAAATTAAGGTTTCGAGTCGTATGAAAAATGAAGTTTTAAACCAACTACATTTATTAGGTTTAGAATATATCTAGATAGATAGATTTGGTATCAATTTACACTCTCAAATTAAGCCATTCCTTCGTTATCACCCATATATGTAATAACTAATAACTTAGAGCATCCACAATGGTAAGTTGATCAAAAGGTTTTTTTATGCTAATAAGTCATTGAAAAGCTTTTTACCATTGAGAAAGATAGCTTTTTTCATCAAAAGGTTGACAATCCTCAACCTATTTGATGAAAGACTTTTTTTCAAAGACACTCACACCAACTTATAAATACATTATCTTAATATGACTTTATCTAACATTCTTAATTTAAAATTATAAATTAATGGTGTGGAAATAATAAAAAGTCATTGATAGGTTGATGCGATTGGGGATGCCCTTAGTTACCTAAGCATACATATATTATATATTTAACTAGACTCAGCTACTGTTTTCCTGTTCAGTTTATTAAAAAAAACTAGTTTTTAATTTGGGAGATGATTCCAATATAATATTTTTTTGTCATACACAACAATTAATATATGCATTATATAATTGTACAGTATAACTGTATAATGCATATATTGTTGTTGTTGGTTAAAAAATGTTACGTAGTGATCATTTCCCTTTTAATTTAAATATACATACAACAACAACAACAACAAGGTACTCAATCCCGAATAAATCGGGCTATGAGGGAGGTATGATGTAAATATACATGATTTAGTTAAAGTATTTGGAATTTGTTATGGAACTCATCCCTCGTTATCTCCAAATATATACTAAAAAGATTTATATATGTAAAATCTCTTGTAAACATTAAGAATCTAGCTAGTTAGTGATCTTTATAATGGAATATATCCTAAGTTCGTAAGGATTAAAACTTACTCTTAAGAGATAAAAAGAAAAGGAATATAATATTAAAGTTTGCATTGTCTACATATATAGTAAAACTAGTTAAGTGCCTTAAAAATGAAAATAAAGAAATATCCATATTTGGATTTTTTGATCGATTCTCCATATTGGATGACGGATCGCATATATAAAATAAGAGTTAAGTACTTTTTTCGTCCCTGTGGTTTATCGTTTGTTCATTTTTCGTCCTCGCCGTTAACTTTTGGCTAAAATCATCCCTGTGGTTTACTTTTCGTCCCTGGATCCGTTAACCCCTCACGTGATGCAAGGCACGTGAGGGGCATTTATGTCTTTTCACCCATGGTTAAGTGCAAAATTCATCCTTATGGTTTGTCGTTTTTGCATTTTTCATCCTTGTACACGGTTGACCAAATCTTCAACTGTTCTTCATAGCAACCCAGATTCTGTATCTCATCTTCATATAAACCCAGAATCCGGTCTAATAACAACCACCACTTCCATATACAACCACCGCCTCCTCCATTAACACAAATCAATATATACACAATCAACACACGCAATCAGGGATGATTTGGAAGCAGCTATGAAGAACATATGAAGATTTGGTCAACAATGTTAACGGCGAGGATGAAAAATGCAAAAACGACAAACCACAGGGATGATTTTTGCACTTAAATTGGTGAAAAGACGAAAATGCCCCTCACGTGACTTGCATGTGAGGGGGTTAACGGCAAAGTTATAACGGCAGGGACGAAATGCAAACCACGGGGATAATTTTAGCCAAAAGTTAACGGCGAGGACGAAAAGTGATAAAACGATAAACCACAGGGACGAAAAAAGTACTTAACTCTATATAAATAATTAATTACACTATATATATATATATATGAACAAGTCAAATTATCTAGTCACACTACACCATTCTTCTTATTTATTTTCTTCAAGAACTGCCCAGAAAAACCTCCACCCTCTCTCTCTCTTTCTCTCATTTTTCTATACATGGTGTACAAATTTGCTAAGAAATCAAAAGAGGACATAAAGATGGCTGATTCTTCTGCTTCTTACATTCACATGGTAACCTTTTTCTTCTTTTCTTTAACCTATGCAACAAATGTTTATATATATGTCATATATATAGACACATGACATATTAATATATCATGCGAGTCACCTTGCATAAAAACGGATAAACGGATAAAAAAATTTCTATTCGGGTTATTTGTGAATGGAGAGTCTTTCGACTCAAATGTACACAGTTTAATCAGAGTATTTCGCTAAGATTAACTTTCCAAATGGGGTAAGGTCTGCCTACATCATAACCTCTCCCATACACCGTCAAGGTATTGAAACTCAAAATCCGCGTAAACGGCAGTGAGCAGTTTTTTTTTTCTTTTTCTTTCTTTCTGATTAACAAATTAGATAGATTGAAACTGCACCCATGTAATTAATCACTATACTTATAATTAATTTCCTTCATACACACATATATAGGATATATATTTTTATAATAAGTTATACATGCATATACATAATTTTGGTTTATGCAGGTGCACCATCTAATAGAAGAGTGTTTAATATTCAATATGAGCAAAGAAGAATGCATGGAAGCCCTTTCTAAGCATGCAAACATCATGCCTGCTATCACTTCAACCGGTACATCATATATATATACTCAATCTCCCACTTTCATTATCTTCTCAACTTTCATGTAAATTAATTAATTAAACGACGGCCCTAAATAATCATTTACATAATATTTTTGGTTTAAAGAAGTTCATCCAAGCTCTTTTATCTTCATGTTAATTTAGAGATGTGAATGCATTTGTTTTGATATGGGCTATTAGCATATATAATACTCAATCTTCCACTTTTAATATCTTCTCAAGTTTCATATTGTAAGTTAATTAAACGGCCCTAAATAATAATTAATTTACAAAATATATAATTTTGGTTTAAAGAAGTTCATCCAACTAAGCTCTCATTTTCGTGTTTAAAGATGTGAATGCATTTGTTTTTGATAAATGGGCTATATATTACCATAATACTTAGAGTAAATTACACTTTTCGTCCCTAAACTTGGCTCGTTTTTCACTTTTCGTCCCTAAAGTTTAGAAATTACAATTTTGACCCTAAACTTGTCCAATTTTTTCAATAAACGTCCTTTTGTCTTACGGCGTTAAAAAATGGCCGTTAACGTGCGCACGTGCGAGACACGTGAGGGCACTAATGTAATTTCACCTTACACCGATGGGGACGAAAAGTGAAAAAATAGCTACTTGAGGGACGAAAAATGAAAATCATGCGAAAAATATATCAACGTGTTTCTGTCTTTGTTCCTTCCTCCCTTCCTTCCTGTTTCTTCTTCTTCAAACATACTATCCCAAAATCAAACAACCTAAAATCAAAACAACATCAATCACCTTATGATAATAATCCAATTAACATATTAACGTTTTTCAATCATGTCTCCACACTTCCCTGTTTTCAACTATCCTTTCCCCACACACATGTTCATGCTCCATAACATTAGCTTTTAGTACAAATAAATAATTTCAACAAAATCACCAAACGAGGTATCATTCATCTTATAGTACAAATGGGCACAACAACCTGCACTTCTTAAACTAATGAATCCTAATCAAAAAATAATTTTGCTATATCACTGCCTTCTTCTAAAAAAATAAAAAAATAAGAGTTGTTGATCGGTTACTTCGGCAATGGCAAGATTGGTCAAGTCGGCAAATGGCTTATTTTTGCAGAAAAAGCGATGAACAGTTATGGTGTCTGGAAAATGATGAATTTCAGAAGAACAACCCGTCGGGAACTGCAAAACCCCGTCGGAAAAGAATAGAATGTCACCGGAAAACTTTAAATCACGATTATTCTCTCGATCCTCCGAATTACGACTCGAAACCGGTTGCAACCAACTCTACATTCAATCGCGAACAATCCCTGACCAAAAAATATCAGATTCAAAGCTCGCCGGAAAACATGTCAGGTCGCCGGAAAAATTAAATCTCCAATAACTTTTGTTGTTTCTTCGAATTACCACTTGAAATCACCACCAATCTTCTCAAAACTTGATCCCGCACAAACCCTGGGCAACAATTGATTCGATCTATACTCTCCGGAAAATTCAATTTCTCACCGGAAAATTCAATTTCGCATGATTTTCATTTTTCGTCCCTCAAGTAGCTATTTTTTCACTTTTCGTCCCTCAAGTAGCTATTTTTTCACTTTTCGTCCCTCGGTGTAAGGTGAAATTACATTAGTGCCCTCACGTGTCTCGCACGTGCGCACATTAACGACCATTTTTTAACGCCGTAAGACAAAAGGACGTTTATTGAAAAAATTGGACAAGTTTAGGGTCAAAATTGTAATTTCTAAACTTTAGGGACGAAAAGTGAAAAACGAGCCAACTTTAGGGACGAAAAGTGTAATTTACTCTAATATTTATTTTATAATTAATTTAAAAGTAATTATAATGAGTTGCATGTCTAATGAACATTGCAACGATTAATCATACTTATAGTATATGTATTATAATATCTTCAATAATCTTCAAATATATAAAACACTATTGTAATAATTATAATTGATACTTTCAATCTTAACTTCTTAAGTGGAGTTTTCAATATTAGCTAGTGGGACTACTATAAAATGAGTAATACTTTACTTGTAAATTAAAATAATCTATAATTAATTGTTTATGGGATAAAGTATAATTAACTTTACAGATTGCATCAATTGCCTATAAAAAAACTAATTGTTGTTTGTTGTTTTCTTATTAGAGTGATAAACTGATAATAATTGTGTTTATAATCATATAATATTAGGGTGTCAATATTGTCATTCTTCAACAACGCCAATTCTTTAAAGTTGAATATAATAAGAATTACAAAATGAATTGCTTATTGCTTTACTACTATAATTATAAGGGAAATGATTAATCCTCCTAACTAAATAGCCTAAAGATCCTCCTAATCATGAGATGATGACATGTGGAAAAATCAGGGGGCAAGATTAGGAAAGAGAATTAGTGGATAACACATGTCACCTTCTTATAGTTTTAGGAGATTTTTAGGCTATTCTTTATGAGGAGTTATCATTTTCCTAATTATAATTATATGATAGTATTGTCCTTGGGATTTAGCCCAACTGGACATTTAATGTCCCTTATGTCTTTTCAGCCAAATGTTGGTCACGGGTTCGAAACCTTTGAAATGCATATTGGGAAGTCCTTGCCAATGAGGTGGGGCATGAGAGTTTTTTTCTAGCATTTAGCTGGTTTCCTCCAGAACGGTAGTGGGACTTCCACTGTCAGTCATGCCCTCGGATTGACTGTGTTGGTGACGTGGTCGATCTCTACCGGACGATGAAGAGGCAATGCCGCTGAGTTCAATCACCACTGCTGTTCAAAAACAAAAAATTATATGATAGTATTAATCTTATATCTTAAAAATATATAAGTAACTTCACTAAATTAATTAACACACGTATTTACCCATTAATTTGAAAGAAAATAAAAAAGACACTTGAAGTTGTCAAGCTACACTTTTAACTAATTAAAGAAGGAAATAAAGTTGTTCATACATATATGATATATTTTAAAAATGGAAGTACGGTCGTTTTTGTTGGTATATGGCTTTATCTATATCTATATAGTACATTTTTTCTTTTAACGATTAAATTATACCTATACTTAATATGAAACCTAATATTCTCAAAAACCCCTTAATTATTAATTTGCATCTACAAATGTGAGAAGTGACTCTAGGAAGAAGGGAAAAAAAGCAAAACATACAATTAGCTACTATGATCGTAGAAAGTCTTGTTTGAAATTCATAGGCATGACATGACCCTGACCGATTCGACCAATAAGTTTATGCGGGGCCTAATGTTGTTAAAGACTTGTTGGTTTCATGCTCTCTAAAAACATTGTAATGATCAGTGCATCTAGCCACTTTTTCTTTTTTCCATTGCAACAATAAATTTTTAATAAACAACGGATAGAATTAAAACAACATTTACACTTTAATGAATGGCTTTTTTTTTTTTTTTAACATTTATGTATTGCTTCCAACACTTATTTGTCACTACTATTTTTAAGGCAACAACTAAGTAATAAATTGCCTTTAAAATGGGGACCCATCATTTTATAATGTTACACGTTATTCGCATTTTATATGTATGCTACTAAAGTTTTTCATAAATCACAAAAGATACACTATTTGTTTTTTACAATTGTATTCAACCTGAATTAACTTTGAATATTATATATCTGTGTTAAAAACAACACATTATTTTTAATCTCTTTTTGTATAGTACTGAAAGGCAGAGATTTGGTACTTCTAATTAAACCACCTAATCATTTACACAAATTGTCTCACATGACTCATCATGAGACTTTTCTCAACATGTTAGTTAATAGGTAGCTAATATATACCATACCGCTGGGCCAAAATATATTTTTTTTTGAAAGGTGTAGATCATTTGCTCGAAACAGAGAATCTAGCTTACGTTGTCTTAATCGGGCCCGCGCTAGAGAGACCCCTCACCCAAATACCTAGCTAGTAGGAGGAGAAACCCCAACTAAACCGCATGAAGGTACGACATTTAATTGGGGTAAAACCCTGCCCCCTCTGCAGGACTCAAACCTGCTTCACTGGATGACTTTATTTGTAAAATACCTTTAAATGTCTTTGCTATGTCTCGAACTCGAGACCCCCATCATGTAATGCTGGTGCTCAACCATTGAGCTATGGGAAGTAACGCATAAATTAAAAAGCATATGTATAGTTTGTTATGTGAGGTAAATTTGGACAACTAAACCTCGCTAACAGAATTGGCCGACAAAATGTTATGAATGTTTGTACGTTATTTTCTTTGCTAATTAATTAATGAGCATACATGTTTTATATGTTATGTTTATATATTCTAGTGTGGAATGAGCTTGAAAAGGTGAATAAAGACTTCTTTGAGACATACAACCACACGAGAAGGAATCATCATCATCAAACACAATCGTTTTCTTCTTGTTTATCATCATCACCATAGACAGCGTTGAAGTCAGAATTTAATATTGAAGGGTTGTATGACGGACGAAAGTCATGTTAAATTAACCGTAATATAAAAAATTATGTTAGACATTAATTATTGTTAGATATATATTGTATCGTTCCATAAGTATTATACGTGCTTGTATCTATATATTTAGAGTACGGATGATGAGTCATGGTTCTGTAATTGATTAGTAACATTAATTATTGTTAGATATATATTGTATCGTTCCATAAGTATTATAGATGTATATATATATATATTGTTTTGTTTTAGTCCAGCTGTTTTCATTTCTGTTTTTTTCAAATGGACCTTATAACAATAGGTGTAGTGATAAAGTTTGGATTTTTCTTTTAAAAATGGACCTTATAACAAGAGGTGAAATTGGTAAAACCATACCCTTGTATGACGGGGGGTTCTCTACCCGACTGACCTTTTAAATTAAACATTAAAATCTATTTCTATTTTTCATTTTAATATGTTGACTTCGACATTTCTTTTGATACACTTTTTCAAAAAATGAATTTTTAGAGTAAAGAATAAAATTATATGTTTATCACCACATCGTATTATACTCCGTAATTAGGCCCGAAAACTCTATATATTTTATTCAAATAAACATTTATGTTTTGACTAGATGATTATATTTTAAAGTGCCTAATCCTTTTAAACACTATCATAAGTAGCAGAAAAAATCGTACGCCTACATTTTTTTTTCTTTTGTTTCATATATATACAAGACAAAAGACAAGAGTAGAGGGCTAATCCAAGGTTTATGGGCATTGGGACGCGTGGTGTTTGCGTGGCAGTCGTTTTTCATGTGCTCCATGACACATGCACCCACGTGTCACTTTTTACCTATCTTTCAAAATTAAAACTATTGTCCGATCGATTTAAGCTGGTTTTTTCTTTTGTAGTTAATTAAAATTGATAAAATCAATATGATACAAACTCAAACTCAACTTCATGTACGATTAACAGACGGGGACGTTGAAGGGTGCACGATCAGGGTGCATATGAACCACAATCATGTTATCGAGCTTGCTCGTCTGAATGTAAATATTGTTGAAAATATACATTAGGTTAATTAGAAAAAATGAGTTATATAGGACTTGATGTTTTGTGAGCTTAATATTATTTGATTTTGGATTTATTACTGTATACAACATGATGTACACATTTTGAGTTTAAAACTATATGCACGTATATTATATATGCATCTTCACTAACTTGTAGTATGATTTTAATTAGATTATTGACGACTTTATATGTATTTAATTTAAGGTCTATTTGGTTTATGAGATGGAATGAAAATCTAAAGTGTTTTGAAATGATAAATTTTGATAACATCTATGCTACTGGACTAAATATATATTTTGGAAAAATCACAAGTACGTTTGTTGATGTGTAAATCACGCGACAAACGACAGCGGAAGACTATTTTTGGTATTTTCTGGATTTATATGAAATAAACAACTAAACGAGACAATAAAGTAAAATGATAGATAAAAGAATCCACCACCAAGACTCGTAAAGGCCAAGCCACCGGAATCAAGGATAAAGGAAACACTCCGCCCCACCACTACAATCGATAAAGGTCTAGCCACCACGATTATAGATAAAGGAAACCGAAGATTTAAAAGACCTCACCACAATATTTGATAAAAGAACAAGTCACCACAAATATTGATAAAGGGGTCACTCCTGACCACCAAGATCAAAGATCTATAAAGGTAAAAGAAGATTTGTAAGAAATAGAGGCTGCTCTATTAATTTTCATTCAACATCAACTCCTTTACAAATGAGAGATAAACCTCTATTTATAGCCATATGCTCTACCTAGGAATTAACGATGAAATAATAAAATAATACATAAAAGCTGTCATGTGCAACCACCAATTAACTTGGACCAATAAAATATGGACACGTGAGCTTCTAGAAACATTCCCCTGCAAGTGGTCCCATAATATTGTTAGAAACGTCACACGCGCCTTCCTTAACAACTGACATTCTTCTTTATTGGGCCCACAAACGACTTCAGTGGGGACTTTATTATTTGGCAACTGGAACATAGATCTGGACCACCACTAGAGATAAAATCTGGAGCACTTCACTGGAGGACCTTCAGTAGTGGTCACTGGAGCATCCATCTGGAGCAGTCATCTGGAGCTTGCAACTGGAGGGCCTTCAGTAGTGGTCACTGGAGCATCCATCTGGAGAAGTGTTACCACTGGTGACTGGGCTGGTTCAGAAAAGACTTGTCTGAAATGGGCTACTGCTGGAAGGATCAACATGGCTTGTTCAGATTGCATGATCAGTTCAGTTGACTTCTTCAGTTCACTGGATTCCTCCAGTTCAGTGAATCTGGACATTTCCGCATCATTTGTCTTGCAATTTTGCGAATCGCAACCCAGGTTAAGTTATTTTGATGGGTATATTGTGAAAACTAAAAAAATCTTGTTTTAAGATGAATTTTAGATAACTATGTTATTCTTTACACAACTATGTTATCTCATATAAGTTTAATTTAGACATATCAACTCTCTACATTTCTAAGATTTAATTGTGTGTCATTTTATTGCCAATTATTCTAATTCTAAATATATATATATATATGGCGAGATTCAGTAAAAGTGAATCATTATAAGACAATATATCCCAATGCCTGAGCGAAATAAACTATTTATAAGCAACGATGTGAGAGTCGCTATTCAATTGAACTATTTTTCGGGGTCATGTAAATCGTTCATCATATATTCATATAGTGTTTGCACTTTTACTACTTTAAAATGTTCTTCTCTTAACCCGTAATAATGATATGATATACTTATTTTGTATCGCATATATTAGGTATTGATATGGTACAATTGGTTTATAACCAACCCATATGTATACGATATCTATTACTTTGTCCCTGGCAATAAGGTGTCTATGATATCGTAGACTGCATTCTTTTCGGGTGGCGACACAACATTATTATTGGTAAACAGCGGCATTGCGAGTCTTTAGCTCA
>CM067171.1:92835700-92880700 GCA_034093135.1 Erigeron breviscapus | reverse complement strand
GTTCAGAATTACTTACTTCGGATATCAGGTGGTCTGGACTTGGGTTGTCACTTAGAGAGGAGGACTGTAAATCTTTATCTGTAGTCTGGACTTCTGATGGAGTAGTGGTCTGAATTTCTGATGAATATTCTGATGAATATTGAAGCCAACTCAGTGTGTCACTTTGTTCCTCCTCCTGACCACTGAGTTCCTGAGAGTAGAAATACTTGGTTTCCAAAAAATCACAATTCATCGTAGTAAACATACGATGAGTTTTAGGATTGTAACATCTATACCCCTTTTGAGTAACACCATATCCCACAAAAACACATTTTTCAGCACAAGGTTCGAGTTTATTACGATATGATTTTGGAATATGAACAAATACGGTACATCCAAACACTCTAGTATGCAAAGTAAGAACCGATGGGAGCTTATGAAACTCAGAGAGGACTTTCAAAGGGGTTTTCATATCGAGAATCTTTGTAGGAAGACGATTGATCAAGTAGGTAGCAGTAGCTAAGGCTTCGGGCCAAAAACTTTTTAACTAAGGACTCAATAATAAGTGCCCTAGTCATCTCTAAAAGTATCCTATTTTTCCTTTCAGCTACACCATTTTGTTCGGGGGTGTGAGGACAAGTGGTTTGATGAATTATTCCTTTGGATTGGAAAAACTGGTTCATTTGTGAATTCACATATTCTCCACCATTATCTTCTCATGATTTTGATAGATTTTTGAAATTGAGTTTGAACCATGTTATAGAAAACAGTGAATCTATCATAAACTTCATCTTTATTTTTCAAAAAATAAATCCATGTCATTCTGGTGCAATCATCAACAAAAATCACAAAATACTTGAAATTATGACCTCCAACAACTGGTGCAGGACCCCACACATCTGAATGAACCAAAGAAAAAGGAGATTCAACTCTAGTATTACGAGGTTTAAAAGTTTGCCTATGACTTTTTGCTAAAATGCAAGTTTCACAATCAATCTTTTTATTCAACGGAAAAAGTTTGTGAGACAAAGATGGAACATAAAGACAGTTAGTTAAATTAATGTTTGGAGAAATCATAACGGATCCTCCATTCATAACATCCATTTTCCCTTATTAGCAGCTCGAATATGGGTCTTTCTAGGTTTTGAAAAAACAGAAAAATCTGATATATCATAAGTCATAGTGTCGGTTGCACCACAATCGAAAATCCATGACCCGTTTGACTTAGAATGATCAGAACGGGCCACAAATCCTTTAGCTATTGATTTTGGCCCAATTGACCTTCCTGGCCCAGTGGTGATAGTAAGTCCATTACCTGACCCACTATAATTAGATTTTTTATAAAACCTGTTATTATTATATATATGTTTATTTGGTAAGTATTTGGATCGGGGTATCTCACAATAATCATTTGAGATATTTGTCTTTCTCTCCTTACCATCTACCACCGAAAAATGCTCCTCCTTCCCCTTTTCTCCGGCCGCCGCTGCTACCCCACCGAATCCGGTTGATCGCCGGTTACCACCATCCTTATTGGGTTTTGTAGCGGTGGTAGGAGTAATATCTTTCTCGGTTTTGGCAGATCGGGTACCTTCTTTGGACCAGTCCACCAATCTGGGTAACCCACGATTTCGAAGCACTGTTCTCTTGTGTGCCTTGACATACCACACGCATCACACATGAGATGCGACTTATCATCTGGTTCCTTTTTCTTGCCGTCAAATCGGCGGAAGCCTTTTGTTACAAAACCGCCGCCGCTGGTATGGTCGCCGGCGATTAAGCCGGAGGCAACCCCCCGAGTTTCGTTGACGGCTGTTCCCATAATCAATTGGTGAGCGGCTTCCTTTCGAACCGTGGCATATGCGGACTCGACGGATGGAATCGGGTCGACCCGAAGAATCTCTCTAACAATCGGCTCAAACTTCCGATCTAAACCATTCAGAAATTGGAACAGTTTTTGATCGGATCTTATCTTGGCATATTCTTTGATATCGTCTGGACACTTCATCGGGTTGGGGTCAATTCGATCGATTTCGCCCCATACCCCTTGCAGTGAAATCCAGAATTCTTCAAGGGTTTTATTGGCTTGTTTGAGTTCATTGGCTTTAACATGAAGATTAAAGGCTTGGAGTTTATCTTTGCCACTACTGTAAGTGATTGCTAATGCATCCCACAATTGTTTGGCAGTAGCAAATTCGGTAAGATTTCCGGCTAATGTTGGTTCAATATTTTGGATGAGCCACGAGAACACTATCAGGTCTTCTTGTTCCCATGACTCTTGTTTTTCAGATGTTGATAATTCTGGTTGTTCTTCGGTTAGATGTGATAACAAATTTTTTGATCTGCCGCCTATAGCAACCCGAATCATTCGGGTCCATAAGGCATAGTTTGTGCTATTTAACTTCAGATTAATCTGAAGATTATCGGACAGTTTGGGGTTTTGGGACTGTTGGTTGGTATTATTTTGTAAAAACGTGGCTAATTGTAATGCCAAATCAGATTTGGAGCCGCCGGCACCTTCTGCCATGGTGGCTTTAGTTTTGATTTAGGTGATATGATTAAAGGGTTTTTCGGTAGATGATGAAGCCCCAATTTGATGGCTCTGATACCATGTCAAGAATGTAAAAGAGAATTGTTTTTATTATTGATTGATGATTGATCGACATACATAAGGCCTATATTTATACAAAGAAATTTAGGTCATATTATGACCGACTCTAGCTATGGACATCTGGGCCTTGTTCTTGTTTTGGACCGACTCGTTTGTTGTGGGCCTTGAGCATCTTTTAGGGAAGTGATGAACAAACATTCTGATCCTACACTTTCTAACAGGTACTACTTCCATACATTTTTATCTAGATTTGAACGATTACGATAAGATTATATCAACTTGAAACCTTGCAAATAAACCTCGCTTTGTTTTATCTGCAGTGGCAGGAGAGGTTACATGGGGGCAATTTTGACATAAAGTGTTCCGTTGGATCCTATAGTGGTTTTGTTTCTGGTTCACTGGTTGATGTTGGATGCTGATGTTTTGTGGTTCGATATGTCTCCTGCTCCGGATTGTTCTCATATGGCTTCAAGATGGTCGTGGCAGGTCTATTTCTATGTGTCGTAGCATGTAAAACATTTGTTTGCTTGGTTTTCAAGAAGTGTACAGATTGTTACGCTTACCCTCGACTTTCTTCGTATGCAAACGCACATTATAGGGAGTGTATTTATTATGATCTTCAAATATAGTTTTCAATCTCTAAATGAATTTTGAAATTTGGAACTTAGCATATAGAACAGATTTATGGGGTTTTATCCATCTTCTTCTTCATATGATCAAATACATATCTCAAATATGTATCATTTGTAAACATTTAGATGATAGACTGTATTGATGAGCAAAAAAGACTATGGATGTGCTCAATGGGCCTTGGATCAAGTGACCAACGTACATTGCATTGTCTCCATTCACCAAACACAAGCGTGATCAGAACAACATAAAAACTATGCTATAGATGTTTTTTTATTAAAAACTCTTTATAGCTAGAATCTTTTATTTAAGGCCGAAGATCATGATCATATTGTTTTGCATGGTTCACTTTAGTAATTGATGATTCACGGGTTAATTGCTAACCCGTTTCTATGAATAAGAATAACTAACAAATATATAATATAATATACAATATATCTCATCAAGAGGATTGATTAATTACAAACATTGAGTATCACATGGTAAATTGGCATCACCGTTGCAACGCGCGGGTTCACTGCTACTAATAAACTATGTATTTGTGTCGCACTCCCAAAAATTTGGGAGAAAAAGAATGGGGAATCAAATTCGTATTGTCTGCAAAGTATTAATTATGGGTTTCATGTATTGTATTCTTAATACGGAGTAGACAAAAATAATATGCTGGCTTTTGAAACTTCCTATGAAATTGCGGTTGAAATTGGGGTTTTAATTTGGGGAGCTAGAAGATAGCTGCACGTAAGAATATGTTTATATTAATGGGATGGAATGACATCATAAATGAATTTTTAATCTGATTAATGAATTAAAGGGTTTTAGTTGTGCCAAGTCAGCCTTTTTTTTAGTTATATTTTTGGTATGGACTTGAGTTTTATATAGAGAAAAGATTTCTTGTTAATTTTGTAAGGCTGGCTTCAATCAAGACTCATGGGTAACATGAAAAAAAAAATTAGAACGAAAATTTTCTTTATCTAATACATTATTTTTTAAAATAAATTAAAACGATAAGAATGTAAGATAGGGCGAAAAGAATGTTACGGTTTGTTTTTTCTTTAAGAGTAGATTTACTTTAATTTACTTCTAAAAACCTAAACAATAATTATCTTGAATTTCGTTTTGAGAAGACAAAAGCTTCTACCAAACGGCTAACCTCACGTTGGCAATGCTATGACTTCATACATCAATAACTTGATGTATTTTTTAAAATACATTCGATTGCTCTTTTAAAGTTAGTAGCGTCGTGTTAGTGAGTTTGATGTAGTGAGAGTATATCGGATGCTTTATTAGAAAACCAGAAGATATGTGGATTCTCGGAGCCCTGTTTTTGGGCTGGAACAAATGCGAATATTTGGACAAGGACAACTTAAAGTATTGTCATTAAGTTGATCCCTAGCTATGGCTACTTTGAATATAGTGGATTTTCTAGCACGTATGTTATAATTATAAATAATCATGAAATACTGAAATCATGCCTTATTATGTACGTGTTTTGTTTTACGTTGTGCCTTAAAAGAGAAAAATATTTTTTGTTTTTTGTTTTAGTATAATCCGGTCAAAGTCACCGGTTTTAATTTATATGGTCCATGTTTTTATTTCTCAAAAATATAAAACCTATAACAATGGTTGTAAATATAAAATAAAATGAAATGTAAGGCTGTAAGCTATAAAACAAGACTAGGATTCTTCCTAGTCACGTCATTTGTCCTTATCTTCAATCCAGGTTGTTATCTTCACCTGATTGTCAGACGCAGATTGGGCCATTTGTCAAAGCACCAATCTGCCTAAGTGTATCCAAGCTGACTGCTAATCCCAAGCTGTCTTCCACTAACAGCTTGGTCTTCTATCTTCAATCCTCTTCTTCGACTTGGATTGAATGCTATCACATTGTTGATGCAGCTTGAATAACACTAGCTTCCATAAGATTTTACAATTACAAAGTATGAAGCGTGATCTGGGTCAGAGATAGATCGTAAGCTGTGTCAGCTTAGTCTGACCCAGATCAGATTACAAGAACCAAAAGATTACTAAGTGTTTATAGGTCAGATTTGTCATCATTAAATTTACAATAAACATTGGGACTCAACATTTTTATTTCTCAAAAATATAAAACCTATAACAATGGTTGTAAATATAAAATAAAATGAAATGTAAGGCTGTAAGCTATAAAACAAGACTATAAATAAGGGTTGTCATCATTTGAAAACTAAATTTTCTGTGAAAACTAAAAAACTAGTCAAAACACACTGTAATTTGAAACTTAACACAATGTAAATATTTCAAAGAATAATTATAAATATTGACAAAGGTAGAAATTACAAACCATACGCACAAAATGCATACACGAATTTGAATGCTTTATCATTTCCTGATCATATGCCTAAAAAAACATTACAAATTTAGAATTATGCATTGTTTAACATACAAAAATTAAGCAAATCGACAAAGAAGAAAGAGAAAAACTGATGTATTAACATAACTATTTGTAACACCCTTAACTTTTGTCTTCATTCAATTTAACCCTTTTATTTTACAATACTTCTTGCATAGTTCCATAAAATAATTAATTTGATAATCTATATCTCGTGTTAGATCGAGGGGGAGAAACGTTTTATTGTTAACTGCTAATAATACCCTTGTTATAAAACAAAAAAATCATGCCAGCGACGAGCCTTCACTTAATCCTGAAACACAAACAGACCAATCTCGTCGGAATCTCATGTTTAAGTCGATCAATCTAGTTCCCAACTTTGCAACCGGTCTTACTTACGTTTGAGACCAACAGATATCTTAATAACCCCATAATAAAAATTAGGATTTGATAACTAGTGCCCCTATGGCATTAGTTAGTGTACATTTAATGAAGTTTGAGTTTCTTAAAATAAATTAATATGTATTTATGATTCATTTTAAAATGGTAAGATTTAACTTGAATTAATGACTATTAAATACATTTTCATTAAGCATTAATTACGTTTATTGATATTTTAGGAAACTCGGAGTTCATTAAACACTCACTAACTGATGCCCGGGGGCATTAGTTAGCAATTCCCATAAAAATTTGATAATTAGCCCAAAAATTTACATGTGGAATTTTTTAAGTATATGAAACTTTTTGAAGTTTTAAGTTTATTTCCTCTGATCGATGGCTACCCTTCAATTCCTTAGTTAAATAGAAAAAGCTAGCTAGTAGAGCACGAGGAACAGAAAATTTGTCTATAATAAAGTGGTACGTAGACTTGATCACTTTGTGAACGAAAGATACTTAAAAGGTATCGATACCAAAATCAAAGAAAAGACCGGCCATGTCGATCCATTAGTTCCATCGCAACATCAAATCGGCATCATTGAGATGGATTCCACGAAATGAATTACTCTCATACCTCAAATATTCGTTAATAAATCATGAATCTATTTCATATATATATTTATCTATTGGTAAATGGATAAGAAATTTATATATCTACTGTTTTAATGTAAGTTGCCAAATCTTTTTTTTTTTGAACGGCAAATTTGGGCTCAGCGGCATGCCTCTTCATATATCCAACTCCAATTCCAGAGGAAACTCATTATGGGAAAACCCCTGTCTCTTGCTCACACCAGGATTTGAACCCAAGACTTCTCAGTCTTAGGCTCCACCATATACCAATCCATCTATTGATGATTGGTAAGTTGCCAAATCTTTAAAGGTCATTGTCGAGGGGAATCTTGGATATTTAATTTGTTTGGTGGAATCCCTCTCAGTGATTCCGATTTGAGGTGGTGTGATTGAACTAGCTGCTAATGGCCTTTAGATTTGGTATCAATACCTCTACTCCTCTAGTATATTTAGTCTAAAGTAGAGTATGTTTTAAGTACTTGAATCAGCTTGTAAACTTATACGTGTATATATACATACAAAAAACGATATTCATCATGTTTATATACACATATGTGAAGTTTTAAACCAAAAAACATTCATAATAATAATATGTTTTAATGATTTTATTTTTTGAACAGATCATATTTGTATTACTTTATATTTCATTCATGATATTTTTTTGTAATCCGTATATTAATGAAAAAAGTATATCAATGAAAAAGAGAATGATAACACTCAACTTGACTCAATCATCATATGTTACACATTAGATGGGGTTCCATTCCAATTCACCTCTAAACAAGAGCATTTTTATGTGGTTTCTTTCTATACCAACTTAATATTTGAACGTGACATGGCCTATTTCTATTCAACAGTTGTCGTTTAAAAATAATAAAAAAATTAATTAGTAAATAGAAAACCAATTTTCAAGAATATCATACCAAGCATTATTAATTAACAAGTTATTGATGTTCTCAATAATGATTGGTTGAAATACTAATCGACTCAACTTTTTAATAAATGTCAGCAACAAAACATTTATGTTTGAAATATCTTTTTTTCACTTGCGTGTACTCTTCATGACTTTCTATTTTAGTAAAGGAAAAACGTTAAAAAGCACTTTAGTAGTTTTATTTTTAGGTGAATTGCTCGTGAATATTAGAAAGTTTAGCATATGTTATTTTAACCGAGTCTGTTCTCACGAATAAATCCTTAATTTAAACTTCTCGATGAGAAACCTTATCACCCAGAATTTAAAGAGGAAAACTCACCCAGACTCATTTTAGATAGTTATATTTGTTGGTTCATAAGTGTGGGTTGATCAAATGGACTCAAATATATTGGTCAATATATATTTATAATCTCCATATTAAATTCAATTCCTTCTTATTTATCTTTATCGATTGGATAAGATGGATAAGTAAATATTGCTATGGATCAATTGGTTGACATTTTACATTGAGAGATCATGAGTTCAATTGTTACCCCTTGTAAGATAAAACCTACACCTCTCTAATACGCTTTCAAATAAAATATTGAGAACTCATACATAATAAATGCTAAACAATATAACCAAACATATTTCCATCAACCATATGTAGATATAATAATTTGATGTTTATTACAGTACTATCATGAAAATTTTATTTTGGTCTCGATGAACTCGGTATTATTCCACTCTTTCATTTTATCATAACTCACAATGTAATTATGCATTTTGACATCTCATCATTATTACTTAAAACCATTTTATGTAATTTATACTACCGTATAAAGCATGACTTTTTTCCATTTCTTTAAAAAGAATTTGATCTATTCAAACTACACTTTCCTTTTATTCACTAATTTGAAAATCTCCACCTAATATACCTATAATAACCTTAATGAAATATTTTAAAATTACACCCCCCTTTAAATAACCAATAACCACACTACCGTCCCTCTGGTGTATGTTCGTTACCATACAAAAGGGAAAGTTCGTAAGTAACTTGGTCATGGCCTGCTTGCTTAAGGTAAATTTTTTGTTTTAAAATGGCCGTTTAACAACCCTACGAGACACAAACTAAACACTAAGGGGGTGTTTGGTACGATGGAATCATAGAGAATGAATGTAATAGAGAATGAAAATAATGGGAAAGAGAATGAGTATATGGAAAGAGAATATATTCAGTTGTTTGGTAGTAACAGAGAATGAACATAAGAGAAATACAAAAAAATAAACAAAATTAATTAAAAAAAATATCAAAAAAATATACATAACTTAATAATTTTATACTTTAAGAAATATATATAAATAAGACATAAACTCCATCAACAAAAAAAAAAAAACCATTTCATTCTCACCATTCTCTCCAATTTATAGAGAATGGAGAGAATGGAAATCCAGCACAACCGTTTCCACTTCTCTCTTCCCTTTCCATTCTCTAGTGCAACCAAACTAGAGAATGGATTCTCATTCCCTTTCTCCCCTTTCATTAACCTTTCAAAAGAAATTAAAGGGCTTTTGAGTAGAAACAGAAATTAGTGCTTTCATACGCAACTTATCACTTTGCATTATTGTCTAATGCCCATCAACATTATTCACACCGTATATGACACAACAAAAGCATGAATCCCGATATACGTTATATCAACCATGACAATACAACGCTAAAAGTATAACTGTATTAAGCTTTTTGAAGTAACGGACTCTAACAAAGAGCGAAAAATCCTATAATGAGGTCATAAAGGCGTAAAGACTGCGCATTTAGAGGCCGTTCTCATCCACTTGATCTTTTAGTATATATGAATTGAAGAAAGAAAATGAAACCCAAAAACAATACTCACATCAAATACTGTTTTTACAAGTGAATCTATGAAACAAATATACCAGCCATTACAAAAGTGGATTCTCAATTCAAGTTAAAGGTTTAATGGTGCATTGCTTATCAGGAAAGCATAAATGGCAATTGTTATACTTTCACAATATGCTTTTGAGTACCTACTGTATATAATAAGGCCTAGCTAGGTTTCGATTTAAAGGACAACAAATGTTTAATGCACAAGATGTTTTCAGGGTAAAAGTATTTGAAAGTTTATTCTCACTTCTATATAGAAATCTTATATATAGACACATAAGAGGCTAGCTATACGCACACAATTTTTATACGAGTCTTTTTAAGCTAGCCACAAATATAGTGAGATGTATAAGCATGTATCAAGTGGGAAAATGAGCACATTTTTTAGCAAGGGGAAGCCCTTTTTTGCTGTGATTTTCTTGCAGTTTGGGCTTGCGGGAATGGATGTCATTTCTAAAGTGGCTCTGAATGAAGGAATGAGCAATTATGTGTTTGTTGTTTACCGTCAGGCCGTTGCATTTATTGTTATGGCCCCTTTCGCCATCGTTCTAGACAAGTATCTCTCTCACATACACGTTATTGTTCTCTAAGTTTAAATGTATTCCTGTCTCTAATTATTACTTTTGTAACAGGAAAGTAAGGCCAAAGATGACACTCTCGATTTTCGTCAAGCTTTTGCTGCTTGCACTATTGGAGTAAGTTTAACTTTTATCATAGCTAGAAAATATGTTACTTATCTAATTTGATATCAAATAACGATCTTCTACGTCTCCTGTTGACAGGCCAGTCATCGACCAGAATTTCTACTTTCTGGGGATGAAAGCCACAACAGCAACATTTGCAGTTTCAATGTGCAATGTTCTTCCTGCTATAACTTTTGTCATGGCCTGCTTGCTAAGGTAAAGATTTTTTTTTTTAAAAATGAGCCGTTTAACATGCATAAGAACCCATGCATAAACATGTGTCTGACATTTGTCACCATATATGTATGTTCCAACGTCCAAAAAAAACCCATTCATGCACATAATGAGGGACCGGCAGTTCAATTCACCATTCATCAATAAAAGTGGCCGAACTGGGTTTGGTTTGACTCAAAAGTCAAACCGGGTTGAAAGTCACCCAAAGTCTACTTTTAGTCCATACAATCTCAAAAAAGGCTTTTTATTTAAAAGACTTAGAATATTATTGTAAAGATATAGTTTGTGTGATCATAAAACTAAATGGGCAAAAATGTATGTCGGTCAACCATACAACCCACCACCACCCAGCCCGTTCAAACAAAGACCTTTACAGTGTTACCCAACCCACTTGGCCCATCCATCTTGCTACCTCCACTCATCTAACACCTAGCTCGGACAATCAGAAAGCATGAAATATAGAATCTAGTGGGAGAATTATTGATTATTTGGTGCTTTTTTGACTCAGGCTTGAGGTGATCAACCTAAAGAGCATCCGCAGTCAAGCCAAAATAATAGGGACAATTACAACAGTTGCAGGAGCGATGCTTATGACACTGGTTAAAGGGCCACTTCTAGAGCTATTTTGGACAAAAGGAAGAACTAACAGTAATGTCAAAAATAACAGGGTAGATCTTCATCATTCCATTGAGGGAGCTTTTATGATCACACTTGCAATGTTCAGTTGGTCTTGCTTCATGGTTTTACAAGTATGTATCCATATGTTTGATGATAATCAAGTATAATTAACATCTCTTATTCTCAACGTTCTTTAAAATTCTCTAATCTATAGGCAATTACACTAAAGTCTTATCCCGCTGAGCTCTCTTTAACTGCTTGGATATGCCTATTGGGGACAGCTGAGGGAGCACTAGTGGCACTGGTGATGGAGAGAGGGAAACCAGCAGTTTGGGCTATAAAGTGGGATACCACGCTTATAGCGACACTTTACAGTGTAAGGAACTTTAGTTTCATTTCATTGAATTCTTGTTCTCATAGGTACATCAATCGTACCTACTCACACTCATCGAACACAATTCTAACTCATCTACTTGATATGTTTAGATTCAGGTTATGTTTAGAACAGGTCAAACAGGTAAATGTATATAATAAAAATTAAAAATAATAAAGAAGAAACTAAAAGAATAACAACTTAAAAGGAAACTGGTCCAAAGGGTTAAAAGTTACCAAAAATATACTTTTAATGTATAAAAACCTCCTAAACCATTTTATATACAAAACTATATTTTTGATAAGAAAATATATCCATAATTGACACACTATAGCTTACATACATTTCACAAGTATTTTAGGTCAATGTATAAAAACCTCCTTCCAAATTTCTTCATGTTTGTGCAGGGTGTAGTATGTTCAGGTCTAGCTTACTACATCCAAGAACTGCCTATATTGCCACCTCTACTGATAAGTGATAACTATGGAATAACCTGTTTCAACCCATACTATAGAACAACTATTTAGACTTTTGACCTGTTAGCCGACCCTCCAAGAATCCATAATTGACACACTATAGCTTACCATACATTTCACAAGTATTTTAGGTCAATGTATAAAAACCTCCTTCCAAATTTCTTCATGTTTGTGCAGGGTGTAGTATGTTCAGGTCTAGCTTACTACATCCAAGGAATAATAATGAAAGAGAGGGGTCCTGTTTTTGTGACTGCATTCAGTCCACTAAGCATGATAATTGTCGCTATCATGGGATCCATTATTCTAGCTGAGCAAACATACCTAGGAAGGTAAAAACAATTCCCAGTTCTCGATCATTTACCTAAAACATTGAACAAAATTATTGACCAATAATTCATATTCTCACAGGGTTCTTGGAGCTGTTGTCATAGTTGTAGGGCTTTATCTTGTTGTGTGGGGTAAAAGCAAAGATCACAAAGTTTTATCCCTTCCTATTGGCGAGCAAATAGCACCAGAAAAGCAAATAAAGGGTAAAGAATCTGAAGGAAATTGTTGTGACGAGGTCATCATCATAAAAGCATCTGATGAAGCATGTGATACAAAAAATCAGGCAGCCGATGTATGTAAACACTAAATGTTAAGCTCCAAACACTCCAGCCAAATATTAATCCAAATTAACCAGAAATCCTGATATGAGAATCTCCCCAATCTCTTGTGGATGGGGCAATAACAAGTATGGAACAAGAAGTTCGTAAAGACAGGGACATGTCTCTCTTGGTTAGGGGTAGGGACGGATCTACCAGCTAGGAGGCAATAGGAGGTAGTTAACATATCGAGACATTAACCTTAATGTACGAGACAATTGGCTTTTCTTACAAATGGTATCTTTTTGAACCACTAGATTTTAGTGTACAAGTATACACGGGTATTACGGTCCATAACTACAATTAATAATTTTAGCAGTGCCGATTTCAACCCATTTACTTATAAATGGGTTAATTTGGGTAATGATTAACCATAAAGGGTCAAACAGGTTAAAAAGTTGCCTAAAGTGTATTTAATTTTTACAAGCTCCCATATAGCTCCATTTTAAACATAAGCTTGCTACTGAAATGAGAGTTTTTACAATCATATTAACACATTAACTATTAAATATAAAAAAATGTATAACCACAAGCTTTACCTTACACCTCGGATCGAATTTCTGACTAAAAAAAAGGTTAAAATAAGCTCCTCGGAATTCTCTTCCATCAACAAAACCCATCATTATTGTCGCCCATAAAAGTTGCCTCCACCTCGTCTGGATTGTTGACCTGCACCAGAAACTCTCTCTTTGTACCTTGGACCTGCATTACCAGATCCATCTGCAGGTGCATCGAGAATGTTGGATTTATTACTGCTGTTATTGTTGGATCCGACTGGCTGGTACTCGTAATGCAAATTCTGTTTCTGCCGTTCCCGGTTTATACTTGCATTATGCTGATTATGCTTCCTTCTATCGTCTTGACTACCAGAACGGTTATTTTGACCTCCAAACTTCCTAAAACCAGTAGTACCATGTTGTTGCTCAATTGGGATTTCATCTTCTATTAAAGAGTGAGGCTGCTGCCTGAATGATGCAGGTTGTCTTTCTCTCCTATACTTATGATGGCCCTCATGTGGTGCTCCTCTGCCATCCTTGAAGTCAGCAGCAGGTTCGTCAGGTCGAACCCTTCTAACCTCCGAGCTAGCATTATGAATTCCACTAGACCAACCACTCTTATATGCTTGAGGTTTGGGTTGCCAGTGAGAAGAACGATTTTCTTTGGATGAAGCAGGCCTATCTGTTTGTTCTATCTCCACTTCTGTACCATCTCCTGCTGCTAGTGTACGCCTATTCAACTCTTCCAATTTTGCAAGAGCCTTTGCTTTCTGCTCTTTTATTCTTTCTTCCTCTTTCTGCTGTAGTTGGATTGTACGCTGTTTTGCCAACTCCCTCATCCTAGCACGCTGAGTATACATATATATACATATGTACATATGCAAAGATGTGCGATTAATGGTAATCCATGGTACAAGACAAAAAAAAATGAAGTTTAAAATTAATATAGAGGTGGTTCGGCAATTGAGTGCCCATTCAAAATACCTGTGCTTGGCCATCAGCAGGATCAGCCAGTGCAGCTAAAGATTCATCGGTATTCATAGCTTCAGGGTTATCGACGGCCTCAGCAGAGACTGAAGTAGCAACCTCTGAACCTAGAACTTGAGATCTTTTTCTCCACCCATCAGTATCTTGGTTGTTTACTCTTCCTTTATTATGTTGCTCGGCTCGACTTCGCACTCCATGATGCAAATGTCTGAAAAAAGAACTAGTAATTAGTTAAGACATCACCAAACACAAATCATGAACTTTGAGCATGATGTGTTTGCCATGACAGCAGCAAATCATAAACCTTGAAAATGATGATACACTGGCAGTGGTAGATTTAAGATCTGTGTCAGAAATGGTCCCGAATGCAATCGTTGGGTGGTCATTAGGACTAACTAATAGCCTGTTCTTCTGCTCTGCATCCACCTTAGAATCAGAAGTCCGAACTTTTGCATTCAGACCTTCAATCTTCTGTATTAAGCTTGAATGTCTTTGGTTAATTGGAATATCGTTAGGTGCTTCCGGAAACGATGACTTAGATTTGTGATCATTTTTCTTTGAATCCTGTTGAAAACCCTGATCACGATGCACATCAGTTGGTCCACGTTGCTTCCATCCATGGGGTTTTGACTGTTTATTTTGCTTATTATCCCCACTCTTAGACTCCACAGTAGTCCCCACACTCACAGATACAGGGATTTCTGGTTGAGAACCCAAGTCTTCTTTATCTGGCATATCTTCTAATGTAGTTTTCCCAGGTGAAGACGGCGATGCTGATTGGTTAATGCTTCCATGATGAGCCAGCACTGGCTTGGGTACATATCTTTCCATTTCTGCCCTTTTGCTTTTCAGATTAGTCTGGCCCGAGTTAATACTCTTTGCAGGCAAAGACACTTCATCCTGCAAGGCTGTCTGACTGTATTCATCTCCGCGCTCTTCTTTGGGGGCCCGCACAGGGGCCCACACAGCAACATCACCAACATGGAATCTATCAGTTATCCTATTAGCTTGTGGATTTCTTGGCATCCTTCTGGGATGCTGAGGTTTATAATGGTTTGTTACTCTATCATGGGCTTCCTCCATATTAGATTGCATAGAATTCATGCTATCAGTCACCAACATAGAGCTTGAATTAGAGTCATTTTCAGATTCTGGATTTCCGCTTTCAGTAGCAATACCACCTTCTCTTGATGCAGAAGGTTCACCTGATACAGCATGACTTGCATGGTCCTTTGTAGCTTCACCTCCAGGACCTATATGTGCTTCACCTGTACCACTCATTGACTTGTCAGCCATACTATCTACACTTTGTACACTCTGCTTTTGTCTATGACTAGCACGCTTCTGTCTGTGAAGACTACCATCATTACCATGTAAAGCACCTTTGCTTTCAGCATCATTTGCATTGGCAACACTTTGATTCGAAAGTGATGACTGGTCAACAGGCTCTTGTTGACTTGTCTCACTGATCTGTGCAGCTGCTTGAGCTTTTACATCCAAAACTGGAATCGGTGGCTCACATTTGCTGTAATCAATAACCGGTCCAGCTGGTTTCTGGAATCCATCCACATCTTTCTGCTCCGGAGCACTAGTCACAATTTTTTCTGCATTCTGGGTTGTACCATCTCCTGCTGCTAGTGTACGCCTATTCAACTCTTCCAATCTTGCAAGAGCCTTTGCTTTCTGCTCTTTTATTCTTTCTTCCTCTTCCTGCTGTAGTTGGATTGTACGCTGTTTTGCCAACTCCCTCATCCTAGCACGCTGAGTATGCATATATATACATATGTACATATGCAAAGATGTGCAATTAATGGTAATCCATGGTACAAGACAAAAAAAAATGAAGTTTAAAATTAATATAGAGGTTGGGCAATTGAGTGCCCATTCAAAATACCTGTGCTTGGCCATCAGCAGGATCAGCCAGTGCACACGGAACTACCATCGGCATTTGGAGATACTGCTGATGAGCCCCAAGGATTTGGAGATACTGCTGATGAGCCCCACCTGATGAAGGACGGCCACTAGGTGACACGGAACTACCATCTGCATTTGGAGATACTGCTGATGATCCCCAAGGATTTGAGGTAGATGAAGATGGCCGACTGCCCCAGCTAAGACTACCCCTGTTAGTAACAAACACAAGTATTAACTGACACACGAGATAAAGGGTAGAAGTGGCATAAGAAATGTTAAGAAAAAAGTGTATGTAAATGGATGGTTGAAGAAGCAATACTCACTTGGGAACAATTTCCACATTTGGATCCAGACCATGATTCTCTAACCTTGAAGCAGCAGCACAAAAACATCAGTATACATATACTACTACATAGATTGTAAGCCAATTACATGATTGAGCTGTAAAAGCTTACTTTTGGCTAGGTAAATTGATAGGTTTAGGAACCGCAACTTTACCCAAGACAGTCATACCACCTCTTCTTGCAGAGGCCCACCTAAAACAGATAATAGAAACTTAGAATGCATCAATCGTAACTATACTCTAAAAAAATTCCCCACGCTGAATTTATCCTGATATTTAGATTTTCCTGCAAATCCATAGATCTTATACCATTGTATGACGATATCCTCATGCCATGACCATGATTGGTTAATAAAATTTATATATGTAGCACTTACATCTTCCAGTGGCTTTTCAATTTCCCAAACAAAACTATCACTATAGTTGTTTCCCATGCTACTCAAAATTGAAAAGGGAAACGAAAATCTAATATGTAAATTAAAAAACTGTAAGATAATTTTTCTAATACTATGACATTTTCCCCACAGATTATGTGCTTACTAAAAATATACTATGTGGCAAGGCAGCATGCAACTACAATCAGATGGGATACATATAAGTGAAAGCACTATACCTCCGCTCCATCATTGCAAGATGTTCCAAGTTTTCATGTGTTTGGAACAAAGCTTCACCCTGTGAAAACAAAGACAGTTGGATACAATCCTTGAAACATAATTACCAAAAATCTAAAGTGGAATTAAATTCAAACTTACTGGGCAAAGCTCCACCAGAATGCAACCAACACTCCAAATATCACATGGATAGCTCCATCCAAGTCCTGCCAGAAACAACGCTTAGTCAAAGATTAAAAAAAACTAACCACAGATTAAGGTTTGATAAAATAATTACCTAAAATAACTTCTGGAGCACGATAATGTCGGGTAGACACAATGTAGCTTTGATCTTGACGATCATATGTAGTACTACCGAAGTCGATCACCTTAATTGCACCAGAATGAATTAGATCACCAGCCGAATGATCAACATGTTGCATAATCAGGTTCTGCAATGCCAAAACAATAAGTTAAACATTAGAATTAATTCACCAATTATAAAACTGAAACATAAAATATGTCATTCAACAAAAATATACCTGCAACTGGCCAACCAACTGGCCAAGAACACGCTCCATCATTGCAAGATGTTCCAAGTTTTCATGTGTTTGGAACAAAGCTTCACCCTGTGAAAACAAAGACAGTTGGATACAATCCTTGAAACATAATTACCAAAAATCTAAAGTGGAATTAAATTCAAACTTACTGGGCAAAGCTCCACCAGAATGCAACCAACACTCCAAATATCACATGGATAGCTCCATCCAAGTCCTGCCAGAAACAACGCTTAGTCAAAGATTAAAAAAAACTAACCACAGATTAAGGTTTGATAAAATAATTACCTAAAATAACTTCTGGAGCACGATAATGTCGGGTAGACACAATGTAGCTTTGATCTTGACGATCATATGTAGTACTACCGAAGTCGATCACCTTAATTGCACCAGAATGAATTAGATCACCAGCCGAATGATCAACATGTTGCATAATCAGGTTCTGCAATGCCAAAACAATAAGTTAAACATTAGAATTAATTCACCAATTATAAAACTGAAACATAAAATATGTCATTCAACAAAAATATACCTGCAACTGGCCAACCAACTGGCCAAGAACACGCTCCATCATTGCAAGATGTTCCAAGTTTTCATGTGTTTGGAACAAAGCTTCACCCTGTGAAAACAAAGACAGTTGGATACAATCCTTGAAACATAATTACCAAAAATCTAAAGTGGAATTAAATTCAAACTTACTGGGCAAAGCTCCACCAGAATGCAACCAACACTCCAAATATCACATGGATAGCTCCATCCAAGTCCTGCCAGAAACAACGCTTAGTCAAAGATTAAAAAAAACTAACCACAGATTAAGGTTTGATAAAATAATTACCTAAAATAACTTCTGGAGCACGATAATGTCGGGTAGACACAATGTAGCTTTGATCTTGACGATCATATGTAGTACTACCGAAGCCGATCAATGCAAGGTGTGAACTAATATGTTCTGAAGGTGCCCGAGAAGGTGCAAGATGTTCCAAGTTTTCAAGATGCTCCATCATTGCAAGATGTTCCAAGTTTTCAAGGGGTGAACTAATATGGTCTGAAGGTGCCCGAGAAGGTGCAAAGCTTGTAACTTTTCCAATCTCTTGTCCAAAAAACAATCCTACCTATAACAGTAATTATTGAAACATTTAGAGAAAAACAAACAATTAGCAGCAAAAATTACATCCTCAATCCAAACACTAATTTATCAATTAGATCCATAAGCAAAATCATAAAATAAACAATTAAACGAATATTAGCATAATAGATCCATATCTATATTTCTACGTGCATATATATAGCTGAAGAAGAACACACAAACATATCTGTTATGAGACAGCAGGCATTGAATAATAACTTACCAGCTTATCAGCAGTACCATTAGGACCCCACGCCACTCGTTTCTTCCAATATGACCAAAACCCCCCTCCTCCTCCTCCTCCTCCTCCTCCCCACCACCACCACCACCGCCTCCTCCACCACCACCACCACCGCCGAACGTTTTGTAGGCTGCATAGAGTGCAATGCCGGCTGCAGCGGATACTGCTACGGCGAGTAATGGTTTCGATATGGCCATTATTTAAGGGTTTAAGAAGGGTTTATGAACGAAATCAAAGATTAAACAACAAGATTATTATTATTCGATTATTATTAATTTGTAAATAAACAGTCGGCTAGATTATCCGACTAATATTATTACAATAATATGATCGTCGAAAGATTGATTAAGTCGAATCAATCAAGAGAACAGAATATGTGTGTGTATCGAGAGAAAAAATATATGTGTGTGTATCGAGAGAACATTTATTCTTCCTTTTATATTCTTCGACACCGACCTCCTTCCACTTTAGCCGCTTCTTCCAACTTCAGTCCCTCTAGTTACCAGAATAACAATCCTGCACAAATTCTTAACCCTGAAGTTAGACAAATGTTCCAAATACATCCCTAAGTTTATACTTAATTAGTTGGATATTTGGGATAAACATAAGTTTTATATTTTATCTACTTTATTTTAATAAAATTATTATTTTAAGAAAAAGGTTTAAAAGTGTAAATTGGTTATGGAAAACCAAAAAGTGTAAATTAATTTAGACATGTGTTGATTTAATTAATTTTGAGAAATTGAGGGCTGTGATTGGTCAATTGAGACTAGATTATCCGACTAATAGAGTCAGTCGAAAGATTGGTTAAGTCGAATCAATCAAGAGAACAGAATATGTGTGTATCGAGAGAAAAAATATATGTGTGTGTATCGAGAGAACAGAATATGTGTGTGTATCGAGAGAAAAAATATATGTGTGTGTATCGAGAGAACATTTATTCTTCCTTTTATATTCTTCGACACCGACCTCCTTCCACTTTAGCCGCTTCTTCCAACTTCAGTCCCTCTAGTTACCAGAATAACAATCCTGCACAAATTCTTAACCCTGAAGTTAGACAAATGTTCCAAATACATCCCTAAGTTTATACTTAATTAGTTGGATATTTGGGATAAACATAAGTTTTATATTTTATCTACTTTATTTTAATAAAATTATTATTTTAAGAAAAAGGTTTAAAAGTGTAAATTGGTTATGGAAAACCAAAAAGTGTAAATTAATTTAGACATGTGTTGATTTAATTAATTTTGAGAAATTGAGGGCTGTGATTGGTCAATTGAGACTAGATTATCCGACTAATAGAGTCAGTCGAAAGATTGATTAAGTCGAATCAATCAAGAGAACAGAATATGTGTGTGTATCGAGAGAAAAAATATATGTGTGTGTATCGAGAGAACAGATTGGTTAAGTCGAATCAATCAAGAGAACAGAATATGTGTGTATCGAGAGAAAAAATATATGTGTGTGTATCGAGAGAACAGAATACAATAGGATTTACTGTTCCTTTTATACTTACTTCTTCGACACCGACCTCCTTCAACTTTAGCTTCTTCCAACTTCCCTTAGTTGACTAGTTTATGTCCTTCTAGTTTTAAAAGTTGTTGTTTTTAACTACAAAATATTCTCAAGAGATACACTATAAATCGCAAAAAGTCAAATAAATATGAATGTTTTGTAAAAAGTCAACAAAGTTGAGATGGCCGAGTTGGTCTAAGTCGGCACATTAAGGTGTGTTCCGAAAGGGCGTGGGTTCAAATTCCACTCTCAACATCTTTTTCTATTTTTTCTTCTTTTTTTTTAATTAATTATGAGAAATTGAGGGATGTGATTGGTCAATTGAGGTTAGGTCAGTTGCCTTTTAGTATATACTAGATTTTAGGCCCGTGTCAAATACACGGGCTTACCACTTTATCAGTATTAGATGTTAGTTTATTATGATTTAAAATTTAGTTTAAAACTTTTAGTAATAAAAAAATGATCTATATTATAAAACTTTGAGTTTATATTAAAATATTTTTTAAAATATGTTTATTCCTGAACATAAAGATCATAATCTTGACATGGCCTTCAAATAAGAATCAGTTTTGTGAACTACTTTATGTGTACCTATTTTGTGTCTTTGATCAACAAACAAACGAAACCGTACATGCAACTTTTAATTCATACATGTCATAATAGTAGATTATATGACACAAAAATGCATATATAACGTGAAAAATGAGATGTGATAAGTAGTTGCGACGAGCTAGGATGGGTGTATTAGACTATATTAAGTTTATATTATGTTACCCTAAACAAGGGGTTAGAGTGTAAATATAATATCTATATAATCTCTTGTAAAATCCCTATTATTCAATAATACAATATACAACACTTATACAATATTTGACTTGGTATCAGAGCGACAGATCTGACACCCACAAAACCCTAGCTGACCACCCACAAAACCCTAGCTGCCACCTCCACAGGTCGCACAGATCTGCAGCGCCGCTGCCCTTTTTTCTTTTTCTTTTTTTGTGTTATTTGACAAATTAACTCCACTTTTCTCATATTTACTCAATGGCTCTCAATTGCATGCTTACACTGATACAGCCTTCTCCTCTTTACGAGCCTATACTGACGCCGACTGGGCTGGATGCCCTGATGACCGTCGATCCACGGGGGGATTTGCTATATATCTTGGAAATAATCTGATTTCATGGTGTGCAAGAAAACAAAAGACTGTATCGAGGTCATCAACTGAGTCCGAGTATAAGGCGTTAGCTGATACTGTAGCCGAATTGACATGGCTTGAATCTCTTCTTGGTGAACTACAGTTTCCTACTACTGTTCCAACATTATGGTGTGATAATCTTGGTGCTACTTATCTTTCAGCCAATCCTGTGTTCCATGCTCGTACAAAGCATGTAGAGGTTGATTTTCATTTTGTTCGAGAAAAGGTAGCACAAGGGAAGTTGTCAGTTCAGTTTATTTCTACACATGACCAAATCGCAGATGTCTTCACAAAAGCTCTTCCATCAGATCGTTTTATATTCTTGAGGTCCAAGCTTGAGGGGGAATATTAGACTATATTAAGTTTATATTATGTTACCCTAAACAAGGGGTTAGAGTGTAAATATAATATCTATATAATCTCTTGTAAAATCCCTATTATTCAATAATACAATATACAACACTTATACAATATTTGACTTGGGGCTGTAAGGATACATTATTTTGCGAACATACACATGATACATTTTTTCACGAAAGCGGATATCTTGCAAAGAATGTTGTCCCTCTGAGTTTACACGAAAGCGGATATACACATGATACATTTTTTCTTGATGTTCAAACAGTCTCAAATAGTCTACTTTAAATGCTTATAACTTCTTAAAATCCTATATATAAAACTTTTGGAATAATAAAGTTGCCAGCAGGTCAACCCCAACCCATCCGTTTTGAGACATTTATGATCACAAGATTAAGTTAAGTTGGCAAACATAAAATTGATCTTTCAATACAACAGCCAAAACTTATATTGCTTAATGTAGTTACAACATTCATGCTCATGAGAGAGTTTTGGACTTCACCAATCTTAAGTTGCATATAGGGCACAAGATATAAGAGCATGTAACATTACATGATGTTGAAGCTCTCTTACTTGAGTTACTTCTATATATATCAATATCGTTAATCCAAAATTTAGTTTACATCTGTGAAAGGACTTCTGTTTGGAGATCCGGAGCTTAATCGTTGATGATTCTTCACTTTACTTCCATGTTCCACATATTTTTGTCTGTTTTCAGAAGCAATTTCTGTTGCTGCTAAAAGACCCTCAAAGGCAGGTGTTCGCATTGCTTCAATGGATGTCAAGCTAGGCACATCTATCTCATGTTTTATTGGACTAGAATCATGATCAACCTGTTATATAATTGAAATCACACATATAATTTACAAAGTATTTACATAGTACACGACAGTTAACAGTTTTAATTAGTAAAAGATATACTTTTCACTGACAGAAGCTTACCCGATAATCTTTCTTTAAGCACTCGGCTTGGTTTAACATACTTCTCGTTCTGTCACTGTGCTTGTCTTTTAAGGATGTCAGATGATCCGTGCATATCTTCGACATGGAGTTGAATTGCCTTTTCATTTCTTGGTCCAACATCAACAAATCTAGTTGCCATACAAAATTGCCAAATTCGGTATTGGTTCATAAATTATGTACATAAAGACATTTATTACGATAGTAGTTAAGATTACCATTGACAGATGATTTCAAATCACTAGTTTCCGATTGGAACTTTGCATCCACAGACACATGTGTTCCAGCAATTTCTTCACTTCTGAGATTATTTACGAGTATAGTTTCTCTGTAACAAAAGATTAAGAGGTCAAGAGCATGCAAAAAGAAAATATTTCCTGATTAGTGTGTGTGAATATTTATGTATGGTACCTTATAAACGATTCCGTCTCTACCATATTGCTCTCATTAAGGCGATTAATAGCGAACTTTGTGTTATTCCAATGTCCTAAAGATTTCTCGACCTTGTTTGTACTGCATGTAGAAAGAAAAAATCAGTGCCAACTATAAATCATGTTGACTGTGTGATAATTACCATGATAGAGTTTTTACCATTCCTCGAGGCAATTCTCCACAAGTGCCCGGTTTTCAGTTGAAACAAACATATCTTCGGTAAAATGATTTTTTGCCTTTTCAAAATATTCTTTCATCTCGACCGTTCCATCTTCCGACACTTGGATAACGTTTGACACGTCTTGCAGCAACATTGTGTTATATTGTGAACTCATGTCATGAATATTGTGTGATGCCTCAGAAACCTAATCATAAAAATGAAGTCAACAAAGGTCGTACAAGATTAACTATTGCCCATGATATAGAATTAAAAAATATATATATATTTCCAGCTCACCCTTGAAGTTTGTTTTGCCGTCAAGTTCCTTAAGATTGCTGAAATGTTTTCTATTGCCAACTGTTCTTCTCTAGCTGCATCTTCCTGAGAAACAGAAAATTAAGATTGTTAGGTCCTTTAGCTTCTTCGCATTATACAGATTTACTATTCCATGGCTTATCAAATTTTTTGCTTCGTGACCTTGAATGTCTTCTCGAATGATGTTAGCTGATGAGATCTAGTTATATGATTTTCTTCAAGAGTTGCCATGAGTTTGGTAGCTTGTTGTCTAAGGTTGCTAAAGGATTCAACTGTTGCCATTGAGATTTCGTGTGCTGACACCAAACTTCTATGTAGTCCCTATACAATCAAAAAGAAAAGAAAATATAAGACCAAACAGAATGGCGTCTTTACCGGGATCAAGTGGTTAAACAAGTAGTTAAAAGAAAGCAGGTCAAAACTCACCCACAGTTTACAGAAAATTAACTACCTCAGAATGTAACACAACCTTTCTACAAGAAAATAAAGATATAGAAATAAGGACTCCAACCTCGTCATGTTGCCGAGCAGAAAAGACCAGCATTTGCTTCTGTTCAGCAATAGAGTTCTGAATATCACTAGTGGCATTCTTTGCCTCCATAACAGCTTTCGTAAAAATCTGCATATAGACCATTAGCAATCAGCTAAGCATTCAAAAACTATTTCATGTTACTCGAAACATTGCTAACATTTGCCATTATTAGAATCCTTAGTTTAGTTATACGCCTGAAAGAAAATGAGTTCATAAAATATATTACATACATTCTCAACTTCAATGATATGCTCTGATATTCGGGATTTTATATGGACCAAGTCGGAAGAAGTTTTTAGTTGTAGTGAGTCAACCAGCTCCTTCAATGCCGCCATGCCTGAAGTGTATGTGTCTGTTATGTTCTTGATCCTTGATTCCAAAACTTGCGTTTTCTGGATAATAAAATTGAAAGGTATATCAGCAGTGAATTTGTAGAAATTAAAGTTCAAACATAGGTTGATAACCACGAAGCTAACTTCTTACTTCATGTTTACTATCAAGAAACAAAGAGACATGTTCATCCATGCATCTCATTTGCTGTTGCTGTTGTGAAACTGAGCTGAAAACAACTTCCTGCAGGTCTTTTAAGTTGTGATCTAGTTGACAACCAAATGACAAAAGAAGCCCATTGTTTTCTGCTTCCAACTTGCTCTTGTGATCTATACACAACATTTATCTTTGTTACTCGTTATTACTTAACAAGATGTTTTCAGCAGGTTTGACACATTTGACCTTTGACCCAAAATCGCATGTTAAAGGGATCAAAATGGCCACTTCTGCAGGATAAGATAACTTAACAGAAGAAAGCATATACCAATTTTGGAGAATAATACTGTCATGTCCTCAGATGCATCTTGTAGTTTGTTCCGCAGAACCTTTTGCATGATCAACTAGACAATTTTCTGTATACACGAAAACGTTTTGAAATTTTCAGAATGTATCAACTTGGGGGTAGAAAAGATAGGGGTTAAAGTCATGATTAATGTTTCACCTGAATCCAGAAGTTTGGAGATGAAATGTTCTTTTTTCTTCAACATTAACACAACTTCCCTATGTTTTTCTTGAATATCTAACAACGCCTTGTTACTGTTTTCCAAATTTGCCTGAAATACAAAGGTTGTAAGACACTACAGATGATGTTTATGTCCATGAGTTCACAACTTGTTGCATACCTTGCAATCTTTAAGATCACTCTCCAAATTCAACCTCTTTTCTTGTTCACTTTCGTAGAGCTCACGATATCTATTTACTTCCTGCATTCAAAAACGATATTCATTGATCAGTAATGCATTTAGTATCACACAAAAGTATAGAAGTTATTGGATATGATTGTTGTCTTAGGCCTATCTTGTGTGATACAACAAGCTGTAGGTGGCAAGTTTTACCCATTTAGTTAAAAAAGGTTGATTCAGGTATATTATATCTCTAACGTTGGTAACTACAAATTCTGTAACACCCGAGCTAGGCTCGAAATGCACCGAAAAGCATGACACAAGATGGAATTATCGTAGAACGAGACTATATGAAAATAAGAGGATTCCGGGAACCCAACAATTTAATTACAATGTCACAAAAGCATAAGGAGCATACAACCATCATAAGTTTACAAAATAACAATTCAAAAGATGGCTCATGATCCTAAGCAAGTCCCATCAACGGGTAATGAATCACGGATCCATGGTCAAGTCCAACAATCTAGCAATGCATCAAGCTCTTGGGTTCTCTTGGTTACCTGAAAAGTGTACTAAACAATGTCAACACTAGGTTGGTGAGTTCGTAGAAAAGGATGAACAAGAACACGTTCCAATGTCAACCAATACATAATTAACATTAGCATGATCTAATAATTGCACGCTTGTACTCAATGTACTCAATTGCACATAATGTACCCCATTGCACTCAATTGCACGTAATGTACCTCATTGTTCTCAATTGCACGTATTGTACTCATTGTTCTCAATTGCACGTAATGTACTCATAGTACTCAATTGCACGTAATGTACATCATAGTACTCAATTGCACGTATTGTACTCATAGTACTCAATTGCACGTAAATGTACTCCTCCATAACCATCAATGTCCACATATAACCAAACATCATATGTATATACTTCGTACGATACTACTTTTGAAAGGCCTTTGATGCTTATATATAGGGTCACCCGCAGCCTTCCCACCACATCTCCAACCTTTCAAAGGCATTACCGTCCTCCATATATACACAACTAACCTAAAACAACTCAATATACACAATATAGTCACCATACAACATCACATAATTGCACATCAACAAAAATGTCACACAACATATACGTCCCAAATATCATCATGCACGAAGTACACTTTTCAGCCCGACTCTTAAAAGAGTAGGGGAGGCTACGAAAACTCACCTTTGCCTTGATTTACCGAATTTAAAGTGATCTAGAACGTCAATTAATTGCCAAACGATCACAACCTATCATAATGTACATGTACGTATCAATATATATATAATCATGTCCTCATTTAGCATTTATGAACTTTAGAATTGAACCCGGGACTTGAACGCATATTAGAACTGGGTACGATAACTTAAGAGACAAGTAACGACTCGTTTGGAGTTACGGTTTAAAAGTTATTAACATTTGAAAATCGATGCTCATTTAATCACAGTAATTATCCACTGCGTCGCAGTGAGCCAGGACTAAGCTCACTGCGCCGCAGTGGCTAAACTGGACCAGGACCAGAAACAATGCACTGCGCCGCAGTGAGCAAGAACCATGCCCACTGCGCCGCAGTGGCTAAACTGGACCAGGGCCAGTAACAAGCACTGCGCCGCAGTGAGCCAGAGGAGGGCTCACTGCGCCGCAGTGACCACAAACTGCAGCCAGCACCTGCAGGTTATGCAGGAGCCACGAACCAAAACCCTAATTTCTTGATACCTAGACCAAGAAATCGATTTGCACAACTTCGAGACCCATTTTTGAACATAGTTAAACATAATTGAACATAACTAAACATGTTTCATCATCCCAAAACCAACCTTTAACACATTTTCTTGTTAAAATCCGATCTTGACCCATTTGAACACAAAATCGACCCAAAACCTAGTTTTTGACTTATAATTCGTTTTGAGGAGTTCCTTGATCCGTTTTCGAACATAACAAACTCATTTGGACCTAACTCACTCAAAAGTTCCATTCCAAAACATGGCTTTTGACCCAAATCGATTTTTGACCTAATTTAGGTAACTAGAAACCCTAATTTCGGATTTTGAAGCTATAAGGACCAAGAGTGCTTAGATTTAGTTGAGAAACAAGTTTAATAACTAGAAATGATGAATTAGAGCTAGAAAACACTTACCAAAACTTCCACAAGGAATCAAACCCGAATTTGACCTAGATGAAGCTTTTTCTTGCACTTTGAGACTTGGATTTTTGATATGATGCTAGAATGATAATAAGGATGATGGTTTTGATATTATTCTACTTGAAACTACAATAAATGAACCAAGATCTTAGAGAGAGATGGAGAGTGTAGGTGCATTTAGTGAGAGAGAGAGAAAGTGTAAGAGAATGGAATGAATGGATGAAGAAGGGATAAGGTGGGGAGGGTTGGGTGTATCTTGGATGGGTCATGGGTTGGGTACAACCCACGGATAGGATCCATATTCATTTTACTAGTTGACTTAATTGTCACCCAAATGTAAAGAACCGACTAGCACTAACCAATGATCTCGACTTGCCCCTAAGTCTCTAGTTGCACAATAAATTGACCCATATAAAACACATTGCACTCAAATGACCCTTAGATTGCACTTGAACATATATTAATTAAATCAAAACTTAGGAAACGTACCCATAGTCAAAAGTCAAAATGCACGGTTGTTACATTATTCCCCCGTTAAGGGAATTTCGTCCCGAAATTCGATGGAACCCTAATCACCAAACAAATGCGGATATTTTGACTTCATGAAGTCTTCCCGCTCCCAAGTGAATTCGGCTCCACGTCTAGCATTCCAACGAACCTTGACTATCGTATAGCGCTTTTTCTTTAGCTTCTTGAATTCACGATCCACAATCTCTACCGGTTCTTCAACAAAGTTGAGTTTCTTGTCTACTTGTATCTCGTCCATGGGCACGTGATGAGTAGGATCCGCCAAGCACTTCCTTAAATTACAAATATGGAACACGTTGTGCACTCCACTAAGTTCTTGAGGTAGCTTTAGCCGGTAAGCCACCTTGCCCACACGTTCTATGATTTCAAAAGGTCCTATGTATCTTGGCGCAAGCTTGCCTCTCTTGATGAAACGAACAACACCCTTCCACGGGGAGACCTTCAAAAGTACGTGATCACCAACATTGAACTCCAAGGGTCTACGCCTCACATCGGCGTACTTCTTTTGTCTTTCACGGGCCACTTGTAGTCTCTCTTTGATTTTTGAAATCACTTTTGTCGTTTCAATTATTACTTCCGGCCCAATAAGTTGGCTCTCGCCTATTTCCGCCCAAGCGAGTGGAGAACGACACTTTCTACCATAAAGCGCCTCAAACGGGGCCATTTGGATAGTCGCATGGTAACTATTGTTATATGAGAACTCCACTAGCGGTAGGTGGTCTTCCCAACTTCCACCAAATTCAATAGCACAAGCCCTCAACATATCTTCAAGCGTTTGGATGGTTCTTTCGGTTTGCCCATCCGTTTGTGGATGGAACGCCGTACTCATGTCAATTTGAGTACCCATTGCACGTTGAAAAGCTTTCCAAAAATTTGATTTGAACCGGCTATCCCTATCGGAGATAATAGAAACCGGAACTCCATGTTTTGCCACCACTTCCTTAATGTACAAACGCGCTAGGGTGTCGAACTTATCGGTCTCGCGAATGGCTAAAAAGTGAGCCGACTTTGTCAATCGATCCACAATTACCCATATAGTGTCACGGCCATTCCTTGTCTTCGGTAACTTCGTGACGAAGTCCATTGCAATCCTTTCCCACTTCCATGCCGGTATCACCGGTTGTACCAACAAACCGGGTGGCTTCTTATGATCGGCTTTCACTTGTAGGCAAGTAAGGCACTCGCTCACATATTTAGCCACATCACGTTTCATGCCCGGCCACCAATAGAAATCTTTAAATCAAAGTACATCTTATCCGACCCCGGGTGGACTGAATAAGGCGACTTATGAGCTTCATTCATTAGGAAAGTTCTTAAATTGCCAAAGATTGGAATCCAAAGCTTCCCAACTAAATATAACCCGTTGTCTTCCTTCCGGTCAAAAAGTGGCTCCATACCATCTAGCCCTTCATTACCAAAATTTTCCGGTAAGGTAGCTTGCACTTGAGCTTCTATGATACGGTCCCGAATACTTTGTCCCACCGTAAGGCTCATGGCCCTTGATCTTCTCGGCTTGACCCTTTCCTTTCTACTTAAAGCATCGGCTACGACATTGGCTTTGCCCGGATGGTAGCGGATGTCACAATCATAATCGCTAAAAAGTTCAATCCACCTTCTTTGCCTCATATTCAACTCACTTTGATTGAAAATGTGTTGGAGACTTTTATGATCGGTGTAGATTACACATTTGGTGCCATAAAGGTAATGTCTCCAACACTTCAAGGCGAAGACAACAGCTCCCAATTCTAAATCGTGAGTAGGGTAATTCTTCTCATGCACCTTAAGTTGTCGGGAGGCATAAGCAATGACCTTGCCCCGTTGCATAAGTACACACCCCAATCCTTGGCCCGAAGCATCACAATAGACCACAAAATCTTCAATCCCATCCGGAAGGCTCAAGATAGGAGCATCACATAACATGTCTTTAAGAGTTTGAAAGGCAATTTCTTGCTTCTCGCCCCACTCAAACCTCCTCTCTTTTTGAGTCAAGAGAGTGAGTGGTTGTGCTATTTTGGAGAAACCTTCAATGAATCTTCGGTAATAACCCGCCAATCCGAGAAATTGGCGAATCTCGGATGGCGTTTCGGGCCGCCTCCAATTCTTAACCGCTTCAATCTTGCTAGGATCCACATGAATCCCATCCTTGCTAATCACGTGACCAAGGAAATGAACTTCTTCCAACCAAAATTCACACTTTGAAAATTTTGCATACAACTTCTCCTTTCTAAGCAACCCTAGCGTCTCCCTCAAATGCTCGGCATGATCTTCCTTTGTCTTCGAATAGACAAGTATGTCATCAATGAAGACAATGACCGACTTGTCCAAATAGGGTCGGCACACCCGGTTCATCAAATCCATGAACACCGCCGGTGCATTAGTCAACCCAAACGGCATAACGGTGAACTCATAGTGACCATACCTTGTACGAAACGCCGTCTTTGGTATGTCATCTTCATGAACTCTAAGTTGGTGATAGCCCGAACGGAGGTCGATTTTTGAGAAATACTTGGCACCTTGCAAACGATCAAAAAGCTCATCGATTCTAGGGAGTGGATACCGGTTCTTCACCGTGAGCTTGTTCAATTCTCGGTAATCAATACACATCCTAAAGGACCCATCTTTCTTCTTCACAAACAATATTGGAGCTCCCCAAGGCGATTGACTAGGACGAATGAACCCTTTTTCTTGGAGTTCTTTAAGTTGAGATTCTAGCTCTTGCATTTCCGTCAAGGCGAGTCTATATGGAGCTTTGGCCACGGGTGCGGCCCCGGGGATCAAATTGATGCGAAAATCAAGTGCACGAGACGGGGGTAGACCCGGTAGGTCATCCGGAAAAACATCGGGGAAATCACGAACAATAGGAACGGCTTTCAATTCTACCTTTGTGACGGTAGCACTAAAAGCCTTGGAACTAGAGGAATCGGAAGTTTCACCTTGGACTCTAAGAATATCACCGTTTGACAACGGTATTTTGACCACTCTTTCACCACAATCAATGACCGCGTTTACCGCCGTCAACCAATCCATACCCACAATGATGTCGAAGCTTCCAATGTCGAAAGGCATGAGATTAATATAGAATTCGACGTCGTTTAAAGTCAAGATACAATTCCGGAGCACTTGACTAAGTCTAGTTAAGGTACCATTGACCATCTCAATATCAAGTACATAGTTTAAGGCACAAGGATGAACATCTATCAAAGGAACAAAACTATGGGACACGAAGCTATAATCGGCTCCGGAATCAAACAACACCGTGGCATAAAGACCGTTAAGAAGAAATGTACCTGCCACCACATTAGGATCATTACGGGCTTCATTTGCATTCACCGCAAAGGCTCTTCCCCTTGGTTGCACTTGATGGCCTTGTTGGCCACGGTTTTGGTTAGGACCGGTGATTTGAAGTTGATTTGGGTGAACCGCCACTTGCACATTTTGTCCCACCCATTGAGGACAAGCATTACGGTAATGATCGGTGCTTCCACATTCATAACCCCCACCCCGTTGACCCCTTAGATTGTTAGCTTGAGGAGGATGTGCTCGAAGAGGAACCGCATGAGTAGGAGCCACTCTCGGGGCCCTACAATCTCTAGCAAGATGGCCAACTTGATTACAATTGAAACAAGTCCCACAAGGAGTGGTGGGAACATGATGTCGGGAGCACTTATTACAAAATGGGTAAGGACCCACATAAGCCTTCCTTGCCGGTTCAACCGCCGCAAACACCCTTCCTTTGTTAGGACGTTTAGGGTCAAACCTACCCATTTTCTTCACCCCGCTTGACTCGGGTGCATCCTTCCTCTTTGATGATGATGCTTGGCTCAATTCACCACGTCTAAGTAAGTCCTCGGTAACACTACCGGCTCGGTTTATGGCTTCCGTCATGGTGGTAGGCATAATGTTGTTCACCAAGTGTCGGACCTTTGGAGTCAAGCCCATAACAAACTTTTGAATAGCTTGAGCTTCGGGAGACACCAAGTGCGGAATAAGTGTTGACAACTCTTGGAATCGCCGAATGTACCCCTTATAGTCCGCCCCATTCATTTGGAGTTGAACGAACTCCAAGGTTAGAGTTTGAAGTTCATAGGGTGGACAAAATCTTTCTTTCACCAAAATCTTGAATTGATCCCACGGTATAGCATTGCCCGCCCCTATTTCCTTATTCCACCATTTCAATGCATCACCTCTAAACATGCCGGATGAGTAGATAACTTGGTCATCATAAGTACAATGACTCCTAGCAATCACCGCTTCAATTTCTTCAAGCCACCTAATACAAGCCGTAGGACCCCCACTCCCATCATACTCCGGGGCCCCACAACCCTTGAAATCCTTAAAAGGACACCCTTGCCGGTACACTCCGTGTTGATTGTACCTTGGGACATAGTTATCGTGCATCACCGGTGCCTCTTCTTCCTCTACCCCTACCGGTTGAACATTTTCATTGTCCCCATTCACTTGAGCTTGGACATTCGGCTCCGTATTATCGGTTGCTTGGAGAGTTGCCGTGACTTGGGCAACTATGTTAGGCATAATGTTCGTGACCACTTGAGCGATCACGGTGGCCAAGTCGGGTGTTAATGCTTCACCCCTACCTTGACCTCTCCCTCGGCCTCTCCCTTGACCTCTACCACCACCTCTACCTCTACCACCACCACGACCTCTTCCTCCACCACGACCTTCTCCTTGAGCTTCCGGTTGTTGTTCCGGAGTTTGCTCTCTATAAGTAGCCCCGGTTCTTCTTGGCCTCACCATTACTATAAAACAAGGAAACGGCGACTCGAAAAGTTAGTCTCAAAATGCTCGCATGTTAGTCACACAAGTGGTTAGCATTCTCATGTCGACATGTCACACCTAATTCATATCGTTACGCTAAGGCAAAAGTGCAATTGTTCTAGGGAAATCGTTATGTATCATGCCATCATACCGTATTTTACCATAATTATTCATCAATAAACCGCATGTCCATTTAAATATATCAAACAATCACACAACTAAACAAGTGGTCCAAAGTATAATCCGAATCCGATATGCTTCCTAGTTATTGATCCGGGTATGTATACAGGGTGTACCAGCGGCTAACCCTCCACCCAATCAACTCCCAAAAAGCGTACCGGTTCCTTATTATATTCTAAACCAACCGCGTGCAATCCGTGATGTCATTAACTTGTTATAATACCGGGTAACCATAAAAGAGTTGATCACGTTCTTTTAGGTTCGCCACAATATTATATCATGTTGATGCCATAACTTCATCTTGCCCTACATCATCAAACAATATCAATTCAAACCAATAATATGCACATGACCTCATTGACCTCAAGTAACCACATTGACCTCATGCCGACCTATTGCACTCATGTTATCACATATAATGAACCTTCCTACGAAACCCAAATGTACACTTATAATGCTCATATAGTTCACGTTGCATACAAGTTCCTAATCATGCATGCTATATGAAGAGTTTTTCTTAAGCCGTAGTCTAGGTCAATCCGCCTAATTCTCTACGACCATGCGTGGGCCACCATTCTGTAACACCCCGAGCTAGGCTCGAAATGCACCGAAAAGCATGACACAAGATGGAATTATCGTAGAACGAGACTATATGAAAATAAGAGGATTTCCGGAACCCAACAATTTAATTACAATGTCACAAAGCATAAGGAGCATACAACCATCAAAAGTTTACAAAAATAACAATTCAAAAGATGGCTCATGATCCTAAGCAAGTCCCATCAACGGGTAATGAATCACGGATCCATGGTCAAGTCCAACAATCTAGCAATGCATCAAGCTCTTGGGTTCTCTTGGTTACCTGAAAAGTGTACTAAACAATGTCAACACTAGGTTGGTGAGTTCGTAGAAAAGGATGAACAAGAACACGTTCCAATGTCAACCAATACATAATTAACATTAGCATGATCTAATAATTGCACGCTTGTACTCAATGTACTCAATTGCACATAATGTACCCCATTGCACTCAATTGCACGTAATGTACCTCATTATTCTCAATTGCACGTGTTGTACTCATTGTTCTCAATTGCACGTAATGTACTTATAGTACTCAATTGCACGTAATGTACATCATAGTACTCAATTGCACGTATTGTACTCATAGTACTCAATTGCACGTAAATGTACTCCTCCATGACCATCAATGTCCACACATAACCAAACATCATATGTATATACTTCGTATGATACTACCTTTGAAAGGCCTTTGATGCTTATATATAGGGTCACCCGCAGCCTTCCCACCACATCTCCAACCTTTCAAAGGCATTACCGTCCTCCATATATACACAACTAACCTAAAACAACTCAATATACACAATATAATCACCATACAACTAATCACATAATTGCACATCAACAAAAATGTCACACAACATATACGTCCCAAATATCATCATGCACGAAGTACACTTTTCAGCCCGACTCTTAAAGAGTAGGGGAGGCTACGAAAACTCACCTTTGCCTTGATTTACCGAATTTAAAGTGATCTAGAACGTCAATTAATTGCCAAACGATCACAACCTATCATAATGTACATGTACGTATCAATATATATATATAATCATGTCCTCATTTAGCATTTATGAACTTTAGAATTGAACCCGGGACTTGAACGCATATTAGAACTGAGTACGATAACTTAAGAGACAAGTAACGACTCGTCTGGAGTTACGGTTTAAAAGTTATTAACATTTGAAAATCGATGCTCATTTAATCACAGTAATTATCCACTGCGTCGCAGTGAGCCAGGACTAAGCTCACTGCGCCGCAGTGGCTAAACTGGACCAGGACCAGAAACGATGCACTGCGCCGCAGTGAGCAAGAACCATGCCCACTGCGCCGCAGTGGCTAAACTGGACCAGTACCAGGCCAGTAACAGGCACTGCGCCGCAGTGAGCCAGAGGAGGGCTCACTGCGCCGCAGTGACCACAAACTGCAGCCAGCACCTGCAGGTTATGCAGGAGCCACGAACCAAAACCCTAATTTCTTGATACTTAGACCAAGAAATCGATTTGCACAACTTCGAGACCCATTTTTGAACATAGTTAAACATAATTGAACATAACTAACCATGTTTTATCATCCAAAACCAACCTTTAACACATTTTCTTGTTAAAATCCGATCTTGACCCATTTGAACACAAAATCGACCCAAAACCTAGTTTTTGACTTATAATTCATTTTGAGGAGTTCCTTGATCCGTTTTCGAACATAACAAACTCATTTGGACCTAACTCACTCAAAAGTTCCATTCCAAAACATGGCTTTTGACCCAAATCGATTTTTGACCTAATTTAGGTAACTAGAAACCCTAATTTCGGATTTTGAAACTATAAGGACCAAGAGTGCTTAGATTTAGTTGAGAAACAAGTTTAATAACTAGAAATGATGAATTAGGGCTAGAAAACACTTACCAAAACTTCCACAAGGAATCAAACCCGAATTTGACCTAGATGAAGCTTTTTCTTGCACTTTGAGACTTGGATTTTTGATATGATGATAGAATGATAATAAGGATGATGGTTTTGATATTATTCTACTTGAAACTACAATAAATGAACCAAGATCTTAGAGAGAGATGGAGAGTGTAGGTGCATTTAGTGAGAGAGAGAAGTGTAAGAGAATGGAATGAATGGATGAAGAAGGGATAAGGTGGGATGGGTTGGGTATCTCTTGGATGGGTCATGGGTTGGGTACAACCCACGGATAGGATCCATATTCATTTTACTAGTTGACTTAATTGTCACCCAAATGTAAAGAACCGACTAGCACTAACCAATGATCTCGACTTGCCCTAAGTCTCTAGTTGCACAATAAATTGACCCATATAAAACACATTGCACTCAAATGACCCTTAGATTGCACTTGAACGTATATTAATTAAATCAAAAACTTAGGAAACGTACCCATAGTCAAAAGTCAAAATGCACGGTTGTTACATCACGGCCAAAGAGGTGAACTGGTCAAATCATCCTGTATTTTGAATCCATAAAATTTACAACAACATTGTATTCAAAAATTAAATTATAACTAAAATACTTTATATTTAGTCATATGTACAGAAAAAATCCCAGAGCAACCTGACCCAGCCCATAAGGCCATACCAAATATCGTCTGACCCACTAGTGTTGCGACCCCTGTGACATGTGAGCAATATGATAAACTTTTAGCAAATCGCTTAAGACAGAAGAAAGAACTAATGGTACCTTATCACTGATGTTTAGATCAATCTCCAGTTGCTCTATCTTTTCATTCTTCAACTGTAAAGGAGACAAAATCATTAACTTGCCTCGTATAGATAAAAGATACTTTTGACCATGAACTTTGGTAATGAAATGTAAGGCAGGGTTAAGAAGGAAAATCCTTAAGGGATAGATGCAATGTTTAAGCATATGGGAAATTGAGTAATCATGGCTTTTTGCTTCTATAAGCAAAACTATGAGTGTGTCCAATGTGTCTATATTGATTAAAATTCAGGTAAGGTTATATATACATAATGTAAACAAAATTGAGACAATAGATGTTATCCAAGCTGACCTCTGGCTTGTTCTTGATGTTTTTAGCACGGTGTGCATAATCTAGAGTACTCAATGTTTCTTCTAGACAATGAGCAGATGGAGAAACCGTTGCAATGATGCAAGTTTTGGTCTTTCCACCAAGTGAATCCCGTAGCAGCCTTGTCAGCTTACTATCCCTGTGCGTTGCAACATACAGAAAAGTTAGCAAAAGCAAGACAAGTATGTATGGTGGTAACTTTGATCTATTTACATATGAACAGATCGACTTGGGATGTGTTTAATCTCATCTGAAACTGGTCACATGGTTACAAGAGAACACATCGAATGGGTCAAACAGGTTAGATTTAACCAAAGTGTATCTGTAGTGTGTACAACCTCTTAAATAAAATAAATATGCTTACAGAAACGTGATTGCAAGTCAACTCAGCCTGGACTATTTTTGATTCCCTACTAAGAATGACTTGTTTCAACAGGAAAGTGTTTCGACCTGCTAATCCATTATCCAACCCGTGTTACCCACCCATCTGGCTACCTAGATGAATGTGCTTCATGAAGGAGTAGTTTCTTTATGCCAGGTATTAGTTTATTGCTAAAAAGGTTATCAGAAATATCATCAACACAAACCTGTAAGGCACATGACCAGAATGTTCAACAAGTGCATTAATGACGCGGCCCAATGTGAGCAAGCTCTTGTTTATTTCCCCAGCTTCCCGTGCTCTACCCTACAATAGATAATAAATCTATTTTCATCAATATCAATAAAAGAATCTAGAATCTAAGCCTTTTCTAAAGATAATACGATTCATCAGTTTTCCTTACATCTCGGGCACCTGAGCGAGAAATATTTTCTGATCCTGCTAAATCAACAAGATTAAGCTTTCCATATTTAATGAGCTCCTCACTACCAATAGTTGCTTGTTTGATATGTACAGTTATTGTAAAGACTGAATGAGAACGACTGCAAGAAAAAACAACTGTACTTAGCAACAAATAGTCTATCTTAACAATGGAAATGAAAACTCTGGCCTTCTGGGTGGCAATTTTAGACCCACTTACAGATAAATGTGTCAATTTGGTAATTTTGTATTTAGATAAGTTATATACTACTGTTATAGTAATATAGTTTGTAGGTGGCCCAACAATTTCTGAACCATTATCCAACCAGTCTGACCCACTCATATTGCCACCTTTACTGAAAATCAAGTACAGGAATAAGTCTACCTGCTTCGCTTGTTTAACAAGGTGTCTGCTGTCCGTCTTTTGGCTGCACCTCGTTCCAAGAGATTATATATATCATTGGCACTGTATACAGCTTCTTCTTCCAAACCTCTTACAAGTACACAGCCTTTCCCATCTTCCATCAACGAAATGGGCTTCTTTTGCCTCTCCTCAAAAGATCTGGAGTAGTCTTCTGTGGTAAGAAGATCTACTATTTCTTCATTGTAAAGTTCCAAGAAAGTAACCTTCATACTATAATCAGCATTCTGAGCCTCTAATGTATCAAAAATTTGCCGAACTGCTCTTGGAATTACTCCAGCCTCAGCAGGCAACTCTCCACCCTTAAATTAAAGTAATTCAATTAACAAGACGATAAAATCAAGTAAATTGTTACTATGTCATCAGGAATATGCAACAAGTGGTGACCGACTATTTAAGTGTGAGTGAATCAGTAGACAAGGGCCAATAAAGTAAAGTAAATTTCTACTAGCAGGCAACTCTCACCCTTAAATTAAAGTAATTCAATTAACAAGACGATAAAATCAAGTAAATTGTTACTATGTCATCAGGAATATGCAACAAGTGGTGACCGACTATTTAACTGTGAGTAAATCAGTAGACAAGGGCCAATAAAATAAAGTAAATTTCTTACTATGACATACTCTATCCGACTATCTGCATAAAGCCAAACTATCTATATGTGAATACTTAAGTTAATATGTGATTACTATTTATAAGAGATTACTTAAGTAGATAGTCGCTATGTCACAAGGTATATGCGAAATAGTCTTAAATTCTTAACTACCTTATTTCTCATTCCTCCCTCCATGGTATATGTTTTTCCCGTGCCAGTCTGGCCATATGCAAAAACCGTGCAGTTGAAGCCCTCAAGAACTTCATTTACAATAGGAAAAATCGCTTGGTCATATATTGATCTTTGCTGTGCTTTAGGCCCAAAAACCTGCAAAGTGATCGCATAAGTTAACTGTTCAAATAAAAAAAATCAGTAAGCAAAAGGGTAACCGATATACCTTGTCAAAGGTAAACATTTTGTCCACTTGCTTGTTAGCAACATTCTGCAATATCGATACTTCTCTTTTGTGCTCATTACAAGTTATTACCTTTGGTACATTGCACTTTTGTTCTTCATCACTTAACGGCCTATACATACAATTAAAGTCAGGTCATTATCGATACAACATTAGCTCTCGATATTCATACAAGTTCAATACATCCACAATACATAACTACGCTTACAACAATACTGATTTAGCACTACCTTAACTCGATTATCCCATAAATGACACACAAAAAACAATAAAATTGATGGAATGAGAACAAAATTTCTCATATAAAGTTAAAACTTGTGATGTGTGAGTGTTAGTATGTGATCACGTAAAATGAACGTATGTCCGGAAATGATTTGAGCCTACGGGGTCACACGTCTCGATTCAAATATAGTTAATATTAATTGATTTATTAATTAATATGGATCACGAATAAGTTAACGAACGGTCGTTAATATTTAACGGTTACTAGCTAACGGTCGTTAAAGTAAGGAGATAAAACGATTAGGGAAGGTTCTAGAAAAGCCATAGGGGGCCGGCCTCCCTACTAGGTTTCCTAGTGAAACCCTAAACTTGATGGCCAAGTTTGGGTCTACCTATAAATACTATAGGTAGGCTTATGGTTTTTCTTTAACAATTACACATAAGAATTGTAACTCCAAAAACCTCTCATCTCCCCCTCTCCTCTCTTATTTTGGACGGCCAAAAACCAAGGGAAAACCCTTTGGGTTTTTGGTTTTCGGTTTTGAAGAAGGAGATCAAGCCAAAGGTTGCTCGGTTCGTGATCAAGTGCTAGCACACCTATATCGGTGGATCGTGTGTGCAATCGTAGAGAGATTTACTTCAAATCCTTTAAAAGTTTCTTTACTTTATCATCTACATTAAGAGGTATTCCTTAATCCTATTTCAAGGTTAATTATTTGATTACATGGTTTGATTTGCTTCCGTTGCGTACTCGTGAATAATGATATTTAGTTATATATTCCAACAGTGGTATCGGAGACACCCATGTGATTTTTAATTACCTAAAAATCAAAACTTGAAGGGGGGTTAAGGTTTCATATTTTTCGAATTTTTTATGTAATTATTTGATTATTTTATTAATTAATTGGTTTAATTGTAATAAAATAATGAAATAAACAATAAAATTATTTTTTTGATAAACCCCAATTCGAAAATCTGGAAATAAATTTTTTTTTTTTTAGGAAACCCAAATTGCAAGTTTTGATTTATTGCATGATTAATGTGTTAATTGCATGCGTTTATGGATTACCTCTATTTTAATTGTTAAAAAGAAGTAATAATCATGAGTTTTTACATGCAATTGATTCATGATTATTACTTAGTTATAATGATAAAATTACTTGATCACTAGGTCTTTTAGGTGGATAATTAAAATAATTAATTGTTTGACAATGTGATAATTATATATTAATGTTGCTGCTTGACACCAGTCCACTAAAACGATCATATCTTTTAATCCGTGAGGAGTTAGAAGTCGTCCTTTGAACAGTAGATACTTGACTCATAGGGATACAACTTTGTAGTTCTGTGCTAAGTCCAGTTCGGCCATCCTCTAGGCCTAAATGGGTCGTGAAGCTGCTGGATTTTTTCAAATCAGCACCTTATGTGTTTATGTGATAAATTTGTTATTAAATTTTGGCTTACGCAATCAAGTTTACTTGATGTATGTGGTCCTTTTCCTTGAGAAAGGGAGCCAATCTTAAACCATAGTGGCCTAACCGAGGATGGATACCTAATTGTTACGTGTTTATATTTAGTATGTTTGTTTTGCCCTTTAAGAAAATTGTGTGCAAAATTGTTTTTCGAAAATTAAACTTGACTAAATTACATTGAAATAATGATTTTGTTTATAAAATTGGTGCCCTAAAATCAAGAGATACACCGGCTCACCCATTTGAACAAACTCTAAGAGAGGTATAAGTCGGAGTGCGTTAGCCTCCTAAAAGGGCGGGTTTTTAATTGCGTCCATTGCAAACCTTTGCCCTTGCGCTTCTTTGTGCGTTCAAATGGAGCTACCGAGCTCTTTTGTATTTAAAGGCAAGAAAATGAGTTTTATAAACATATTATGTTTAGAAGATATGCATGAATCTTCAAACATAACTTTTTGATTACACATCAAATTGATTGACCCAATAAACTTAAGTCATTGCCATCCAACTTGTAAAGGACACTTGTGGCTGTTGTTTTACTCACTGGTACACAGTGGTGAAATGGCAGTTGCATAGCAAATCCCACTCACTGGTACACAGTGGTGGACAAATTTGCGCGTTCTTGGTTGGACGACTTAAAGCGAGTTAAGCGGTGAGACCTTAACCCGTGGCAAAAGATGGGACAAAAACATGACTACAAATCACTTGATGAATCAAATGTAATTTGTAGGTCCCATTCTTACTAGGAATTGCACATGTAATGCAATTACTGCTCGTCACTTACCTTTTGAGTACAATCATTTTTAGCAGATCAACTGATGAAATGAGTGTATGTCAATTGGATCCTAGCCTTAATGAAATTAATTGTTTATTTTATAAACATTGGGTAATTGATTTCTTAAGGATTTATTATCGAAAATACTGATTTTTGAACTTAATCTGTTTTGTAGATGGCAATGAATCCTCCTACAAACACCAATGCTTTTCGGAAAATGTTTGAAAGAGAAAAGCTTAATGGATCAAATTTCAATGACTGGTATCGTCAACTGAGAATTGTTCTAAGAGTTGAAGAACGCATGGATGTCATTGAAAGGCAATGGCCAACCGAACCAGGTGCTGAATCAACAGCAGCTGAAAGAACTGAATATAGAGTTCAATACACTAGATTTAATGAAGTTTGTTGTTTGATGCTTGCGAGCATGTCTCCCGAGCTTCAGAAACAATTCGAGAATTACACTCCATATGATATGATCAGAGAACTTAGATCCTTGTATGAAAAACAAGCTGGAGTGGAACTATTCGACTTAGTCGTGGAACTCCATGACATGAAACTTGAATCTGGAAAATCGGTTAGCAGTCATGTGCTCAAGATGAAGAGCATTTTTGACAAATTGGATTCGATGGAGTACGCTTATCATAAAGAGGTAAAAGTTGGCATGATTCTCAAATCCCTTACTAAGGAATTTGAGGGCTTTGTGCAAAACTATACCATGCACTCTATGAAAAAGAGCGTCATTGAACTTCATGCTATGCTCATTGAATATGAGAAGACGATTCCAAAGAAGGCCAATGACCCAAATGTTCTTATGATAAAGGGGGTCGGATCCAGAAAGCTAAGAAATCGCACCAAGCTAAAGGCAAGTTTGATGGTAAGGGCAAGGGTAAGCAAGCTGCTAATTCCCCCAAACCAAAGAAAACCCCTCCGGCTAAAAAAAGCATCCGGCAAAAGACCAGACCTGTCATCATTGTAATGAAGTCGGGCACTGGAAGAGGAACTGTCCCAAGTATCTTGCCGAGTTGAATGTGAAGAAGAAGCAAGCTAGCAGTGCTAGTGCTTCAGGTATCTTCACTATTGAATTATTTTCCTTTACTAAGCGTAAATCATGGGTTTATGACACTGGCTGTGGAACTCATATCTGTAATGAATTACAGGCACTTAGGAAAAGAAGGAAGCTGAAGCCCGGAGCTTTGCAGCTGTTCGTGGCAATGGTCTACCAGCACCTGTTGAAGCTATTGGAGAATATCATTTAGTTCTTCCTTCCGGTTTAATTATTGTTTTAGACAATTGTCATTATGCGTCATCTATTACTAGAGGTGTAGTTTCAGTTTCAGTGTTAAAACACAACGGATTCATTAATGTTTTTAATGATAATGGTATTTCAGTTTCTAAAAATAATGTTCATTATTTTGATGCTATTGATTATAATGGTATTTATGAAATTGATATGCGTGGTTGTGATTCACTAAATGATAATTCAATGTATAATGTTAGCAAAAGAGCCAAGACTAACTTGGACTCTACCTATCTTTGGCACTGTCGTCTTGCACACATTGGCAAAAATCGCATTGAAAGACTCCAACGTGAGGGGATCTTACAATTAAATGATGAATCGTTTGATAAATGCGAGTCATGTGTTTCCGGAAAAATGACTAGAAAACCTTTTCTGCATAAACCGGAGAGGGCTAAAGATCTTCTTGGACTCATTCATACCGATGTTTGCGGCCCATTTAGACATGTGTCAAGAAAAGGAGCTAGCTACTTCATAACTTTTACGGATGATTTCAGTCGTTATGGTTATGTTTACTTGCTTAAACATAAACATGAAGTGTTTGAAACATTCAAAGAGTTTAAAATGAAGTAGAAAATCAACTCGGCAAAACCATCAAGATTCTTCGTTCGGATCGAGGTGGTGAATACTTAAGCCAAGAGTTTAAGGATTATCTGAAAGCGTGTGGAATTGTCCAACAGCTTACTCCTCCATACACTCCAACAGCTTACTCCTCCCCATACACTCCTCAACATAATGGAGTGTCTGAAAGGAGAAATCAAACCTTGCTAGACATGGTGAGATCTATGATGAACCTTACAACTCTCCCAATTTCGTTTTGGGATTATGCTCTAGAGACTGCTGTACGCATTCTCAATATGGTTCCAACAAAGAAGGTTGACAAGACACCATATGAATAATGGCATGGAGATATCCCTAATCTGTCTTACTTAAGAGTCTGGGGATGTGAGGCACTTGTGAAGCGCGATACGCCTGACAAACTTGAGACCCAGAACTACTAAGTGCATCTTTGTCGGATACCTAAGGAAACGATGGGTTACGACTTCTATGATCCTGTCAAAAACACTGTTCGCGTTGCTCGATATGCTGAATTCTTTGAAAAGAAATTAGCTCAAGAGAACAGTGGGAGGGTTGTAGAACTTGATGAGACTCAAGAAGAAGATGTGTCACCTTCTGAAGCTCCCAGCAATCATCAACTTGGGGGGGGGGAATGTTCAAAGTGATGAACCTCAAGTCGATGATGATGAAGCGATTCCACTTCGTAGGTCCGTAAGGACAAGACGTCCTACTGACAGATTATGTCTGATGGTAGAAGAAAATGTTTTAGGAGATCTCGATGAGCCTCCGAATTTCAAAATGCATTATCAGATCCGGAATCTGACAAATGGCTTGAAGCTACGAAGGTGGAAATAAAATCCATGAAAGACAATCAAGTCTGGAGCTTGGTTGATCTTCCACAAAATGCTCAAACTGTTGGGTGTAAGTGGATCTTCAAGAAGAAGACGGACATGGATGGAAATGTACACACCTATAAAGCTCGTCTCGTGGCGAAAGGTTATACTCAACATTTCGGTGTTGACTATGATGAGACCTTTTCCCAGTTGCGGACATTAGAGCTATTAGGATTCTCTTAGCCATAGCTGCGTACTATGACTTTGAGATATGGCAAATGGATGTTAAGACTGCCTTCTTAAATGGTTACTTGGATAAAGAAGTCTATATGGATCAACCTGAAGGTTTTATTGATCCAAAACATCCCAACAAAGTATGCAAGCTTCAAAGGTCTATTTATGGACTAAAGCAAGCATCAAGAAGTTGGAATAAGCGGTTTGATGAAGAAATCAAAAAGTTTGGTTTCGTTCAAAATCCCGATGAGCCATGTGTATATCGCAAAGCTAGTGGGAGTAATGTTACTTTCCTTGTCTTATGTTGATGACATATTGATCATAGGAAAACACATTCCAATGTTGCAAGATGTTAAATCCCATCTTGGAAAGTGTTTTGCCATGAAAGATTTAGGAGAAACGGCATTCATTCTTGGAATCAAGATCTACCGAGATAGATCAAAGCGATTAATTAGACTAAGTCAAAGTGCTTATATTGATAAGATCTTGAAACGATTCAAGATGGAGAATTCTAAGCGTGGGTTTACACCTATGCAAGAAGGACTTAGTTTATCTATCAAACAGGGTGCTACTACACCTAATGAGGTGGAGCGTATGCAAAGAATTCCTTATGCTTCGGCTGTGGGATCTATTATGTATGCGGTTAGATGCACTAGACCCGATGTGGCGTTCGCGCAAAACATCGTTAGCCGATATCAACAGAATCCAGGTGAAAGTCACTGGACTGCTGTTAAGAGCATTCTGAAGTACCTACGGGCTACTAA
>CM067171.1:92823200-92830700 GCA_034093135.1 Erigeron breviscapus | reverse complement strand
TGATATATCATATATATGATACTCTGTATTTATTATTTCATTTCCATGCATATCTATATCCATAATTAAATATGAATTGGCATTTGCTGCTTTTCTTTTGCCTTCCTTACATGCTTAGAAGAACATATGAAAAGTGTGATTCCCTAGTTTTATTATAAATATGTTTATGTCTATGTTTATATTACATCAAATACTAATGTATTTTAATACTGTTCATAATCATTTTGAGATATAAGTATTAAGGAAACTATATATATTAGTTAATTATATTCTTGTCCATCAAGTTATGTCTTAGATTTAGTATTGTTTCCATATTCATGTATTCTACATTGGCTATATAAAGCCCTTCATTGTATCAATAATATTAAGAACAATTCACATCACAATATGGTATTCAAAGCCAAATCCACTCCAACGAGCAAATTGTTCTTCAAAATCACAAAAAAAAACCCTTCATCAATTCTTCATCAATCTCATCATCCGTAAACCATAAGATCCTTGTTCTTTTGTTACGGAAAAACAAATACCCACCATCATTCGTTCGTAATTCATAGAACCCAAAATATAATACTTTTTCTTTTCCGCTCGCGGACTTGAAAACACAAAAGTAAGCAGACTTCAAAACAATTTGTTTGCTTTGCTTTCCTCTTCGGCCAACAAAACAATCTTTTTTTCAAAGATTTTTTCTTCTTTTCCTTTTTAGTTCGATCAAGAAATAAACAATACTAACAACAACAACAAAGCAAGAGTTTTCACAATCTCATTCTGCCCATACCGTAGTGGCCGGTTTCTTCATCTTACTGTCTTCCAATAATGCGCAGTAGCCTCTCACAGCTCATACCGTAGTGGCCGGTTTCATTAATCAAAAGCTCCAACAAGCAATCTCATCAAGCCCATACCGTAGTGGCCGGTTTCAATTCATTAATTTTTTCCGTTAGCTTGCTGCCTTCCAATAATGTGCAACAACTTTCCCTTTTCCACAGATTTTAGTTTCCAACAATCGAGCTCCAACGAGCATTCCGATTCAAAACCCTGCATTTTTTTTTCTTTTTGCTCCAATGAGCAACCTATTTTTATTTTTATTTTTGTTTGCTCCAACGAGCAACCTATTTTTTTTCATCAAATTTTTAGTACCTCAAAAACAAAATCGGTAGCCAAAGATCAATGTTTCAAGTTCAAGTCCAAGATGTGGTCAATCATCTTGCGGGGGCGTATTAAGGAAGTTGTCTACAAGTTCAAGTCCAAGATGGGCTAAGGAAACTATATATATTAGTTAATTATATTCTTGTCCATCAAGTTATGTCTTAGATCTAGTATTGTTTCCATATTCATGTATTCTACATTGGCTATATAAAGCCCTTCATTGTATCAATAATATTAAGAACAATTCACATCACAATAATAAGCAGAAATTATGTTAGATTTAAATAATCTTCTAGAAGAGGAGAATGAAAAAGTTGTTACCCGAAATGAACAATATAATGCAACTGGACAAAGCGAAACACAAATTACGAACCTTTCGTCGGCCAAATCTTTTGCACTTTTCAAGAGGCATATGTTTTCTACCAAAACTACGCTAAACGAACTGGTTTTACAGTTCGTAAAGATCGATCAGATATAAGGAAAGACAAGACAGTCAGGCGTCATATCTGTTGTCATCGGCAAGGGAAGAAACGATTAAAACTAATTGATGTTTCCAAACGTCAAAGAAACACACCGTCGATAAAATGTGAGTGCAATGCTCATATTCGTGTTACTTTGAAAAAAAGTTGTGATATATTCCCCGAAGAATGGCACGTAACAAAGTTCGTGAAGGATCACAATCATGTTTTACTATCAAGCGAGGAAATGCGTTTTCTTCCTTCTAACCGCATTATCACTCAAGAGGATGAAGAACAAATTCTATTGTATAAAGAGGCTGGACTTGATGTTCAATAGATAATTCGAGTCATGTAGCTACAAAAACAAGTTCAACATGGAGATCTCCCATTCATTGATAGAGATATTCGAAACTTATTTACTAAAGTGAGAAAGTCGCTTGGTTCAAGTGATGCAAAGGATCTTATAGATTATATGGAATCTTCAAAGCAAAAAGATATGAAGTTTCATTATGCATACACAGTAGATGATGAAAGGAGATTGGAAAACATATTTTGGTGTCATCCTCAAAGTTTCGAATGGTATGAAAAGTATGGCGATGTGGTCGTCTTTGATACGACATATAAAGTCAATGCATATGACATGCCTTGTGCACTTTTTGTTAGCATCAATAAATACTATATTATTTGGAACTGCCCTTCTTCGTAATGAGACCGTAAAAACTTTTAGGTGGTTGATGAAGGTATGAATTTTAAAATATTTTACATATTTATTAATTTGTTCTTATTACTAAATTCATCTCCACTTTGACATGCAGACTTTTATAAACATCATGTGAAAACCATCCAAAACAATGATAACAAATCAAGATCCATGGATGTCGGAAGCAATTGCTATTGAAATGCCAACTACAAAACATAGCTTTTGTATATGGCATATCACTTCAAAATTTAGTTGTTGGTTTAATGCTCTTCTCCGTACTAACTATCAAAACTGGTGTTGTGATTTTTATACCCTTTATAGGATGACTTCTATCGAAGAGTTTGAACATAATTGGCCATTAATAGTTTCAAGGTATAATTTGCAAAACAATAATCATGTACAAGGTTTGTACGAAATTAGAAAGTCTTGGGCACCTGCTTATCTTCGAAACTATTTTTTTGGGGGAATGAAATCCACTAGTAGATATGAGAGTATAAATGCATTCATCAAAAAATTTGTTTTCGCTCATACAAGTTTGAGAGATTTTGTTAAGCAGGTATCACTTTAACACCTTAAAATATCTTAATACATATATGTCTTCATATTTATGTGCAACCTCTCTTTAACTGTAATGGACTAATGGTTATTCTATCATATGTGACTTTTATTTTGTAGGTCGATCTAGCGGTTGAAGAAATTCAAAGTGCAGAGATACGTGCTAATATGTCAAAAACACTTCAACATCCTTCATTAAAGACAAAATCGCCATTGGAAGAACAAGCTTACAAAGTTCTTACTTCATTTGCTTTCAAAAAGTTTCAAGACGAGTTTGAAAGAGCAACTCAATATTTGGTTGTGCGTGTTGAAGGTAATGACTTTATCATACGGTATTTTGAAGAAGGAAATCATAAATGTCACAACGTGTTTTGGGATGGATATATTGCTTTATGTAGTTGCAAGAACTTTGAGTTTTGGGGAATACTTTGTCGTCATATCTTTCGGGCACTCCTCCACAAAGATTGTTTTATCATACCACCAGTTTACTTGCCTTTACGTTGGTGTTCGGATTCCTTACAAAGTCGTCATGCGATTCACAACCTATCAATCGGTGAGTCATTAACCGCTGACACACCTATTTGTGTAGATGATGAACTCGAGGTAGGAAACAACATTCTATGCCCGCCAAAATCGGTCACTAAAGGTCGTCCAAGAAAAAGACGTCTCAAAGGTGGAAAAGAAGTCGGGGAAAAGAAACAAAACAAATGTTCTATGTGCAATGAAATTGGACACACAAAACCAACTTGTGGTAAACACAACAAGGAAAATATTGTTGGCATGGAAAATATTGCTTTCAAAAAGTTTCAAGACGAGTTTGAAAGAGCAACTCAATATTTGGTTGTGCGTGTTGAAGGTAATGACTTTATCATACGGTATTTTGAAGAAGGAAATCATAAATGTCACAACGTGTTTTGGGATGGATATATTGCTTTATGTAGTTGCAAGAACTTTGAGTTTTGGGGAATACTTTGTCGTCATATCTTTCGGGCACTCCTCCACAAAGATTGTTTTATCATACCACCAGTTTACTTGCCTTTACGTTGGTGTTCGGATTCCTTACAAAGTCGTCATGCGATTCACAACCTATCAATCGGTGAGTCATTAACCGCTGACACACCTATTTGTGTAGACGATGAACTCGAGGTAGGAAACAACATTCTATGCCCGCCAAAATCGGTCACTAAAGGTCGTCCAAGAAAAAGACGTCTCAAAGGTGGAAAAGAAGTCGGGGAAAAGAAACAAAAAAACATGTTGTAACACCCCGAACTAGAGCCCGGAATGTCACTGAAATTATATAGCACACAGTGGAATTATCGTAGAACATAAACTACATGAAACAAAAGGATTCGGAGAATCCAAACCAACAATTAGGGTACAAGATGCAAAGTAAGCAAGAAGTCATAAAAAGAGATTCAAGACAAGACAATACAACTAAATTCATAACAGTCTAAACATAACCCTAAATGGACAAACGGATCACGGATCCATGAGAGTCCCGGTCCAAGCCCTAGCAGAAGCAACAAGTAGTCATCAAGTCTCCAACTTCACACGAATACCTGAAAAGTGCACTAAACAAAGTCAACACTAGGTTGGTGAGTTCGTAGTAATGGATCACAAGGAACCATCGACAGTCAATCACAATAATACAAGATAAAAGCAAGTGGTGTACTTACCGTAAGCCAAATACATGTCACACAAACACCAAATAGGTTAACTTATAGCTTAACCTAGTCACATAACAAGCCAATAGTATATCAACAATGATGAGGGATGCGTGTCCCAACCATGCATGAGTGATGTCAATATCAAGGAATATGCGAAACAATAAGGATGCATAAAGTATATGTGCATAAGACATGATCAAGCTATGTATGTGTGTATGCTAGGTGTGTCTCTCAACAATCACCAAATGCAAGTATGTGTGACTACATACTTGGGATTTGTATGCGTCCCGCACAAATAGAGTGTCCATGTAACACCCCAACATGGCGGAATCATGGGGTATCACTTAGAAAAGCACAACATGACATGAAAATTATGTAGAGTCAAACTATATGCATTCATAAGATTGAAACAATCCACAAGTTCATTCAAATATATTACAATAATCAACATCCATCAATAAAACACACTCAATCCATACTTAAAAGAAAATGTTCAAACGATAGTAGTTGATCCTAAGCATAACCCATAAAAGGGAAATAAGGATCATGGATCCAGACAGTCCAAAGCAAGTCCAATCCTAGTAATGTAAGCATATATAGGGTCACCCGCAGCCTTCCCACCACATCTGCTACTCATAAAAAGTATAATTGTCTTTCATGTATGTACAACTATCTAACGCACACAAGTATCCATAACGAAGTCATAGTTAACCGAGCAACAAGTCAGTACATTAAACAAACAATCAATCAACAAACATGTACACTTTTCAGCCCGAATCTCAATCGAGTAGGGAAGGTTTACGAAACTCACCTTGATTGGATATGCAAGCTAAGTACACGTTATAATCGAGTTATAACGTCCAACAATTGCTTAGCGTTCACCACCTATAAACATATACATTACAAACCACATGTCAAACCCTATCTAGTTTTTAGAAGAGCAAATCAACCTTAGAGGACCATTGGGACTCAACTCGGTTACGTCACAACCCTAAAGTGTCTTATTGGTTCAACCGAATATAAACAAAGACACTTTATCATGACATTTTTGGAAATGAAAAAGGGTTCAGCCCAAAAGGATTTTACCATAATAAAGTAGGTTCTCTCACGATTCCAACGATAGGTCACATGACTCGATTAGACTTACGGTTCAAAAGTTATAAGCATTTGAAAAACAAAGACGCAAAACCAGAAAGATTTCACTGCGCCTCAGTGGGAGGATTCATGTCCCACTGCGCCTCAGTCAAAGTCGGGGAAAGAAACATGTTTTTCCAGAGATTTCCCACTGCGCCTCAGTGGGAGTGCTCAAGCCCCACTGCGCCTCAGTCAGCCCAAATCTGCACCAGCAGCAGCAGAAAGTGCAGGAAAATGCAACCCAAAACCTATTTCCTTCCAAACCTACGACCCTAAATCGACCCATAAGGCTATGGACTTGTTTTTGAAGCAATATTTGACATTCCAAAGCCTAAATACACTTACCCAAACCAAGATTTCATTCCAAAACATCATCAAATCTTCCAAATCAATCAACCCAAATCAATACCCTAATTAACCCAAATTTCATTTTAAATCCGATTTAAGACTTGTAAGTTCTTGAAATGACTAGAAACATGTAAACAAACATAAATAGGTAAAGATGGGATGAATTTGCCTTACCAAAAGTCCTTTGATGCACAAATTCGAATTTTGGGTTTGAAGAACGGGATGAACACTTTGAACCAATTAAACCTTGAATTCTCTTAATGATTGATGATAATTATTGTTATAACTTAGTTAATTTTGCCACAAACTTGATGATTAAATCCAGAATTTAAGAAGAAGAATGAGAAGAAAATGAGGAAATATGTGTGTGTTCTTAGTTCCTGGGAGGAAATAAGGAAAGCAATAATAGATTGTATATAATTGAGGTAGGTAACGTGTAAGACTAGTATGGGGTATTTATCCAGCTAAGGGATTAGGTTCATGATCAATAACAAACAACGGATATTTCACAAATATTATTCTTTACATAAAGTTATGTCGGTCTTTGTCCCATTAATGAAATTATTAGATAACCACCGACACTGTGCCACCGACACTGTTCCACCGACACTATTGAAACCGTACATTATACTTAAGGTTTCGTATATACGTTCTTCCCTGTTACTACAGTTACTTAATCATCGTTTATTTTATAATTTCCATCACATGTACTGGGCCAATATCATAGTCTGCTAATCATGGGCTTAATTCTAGAAATCCAATTATGACATTATAATTGGCCCAATTTACAGATAAATAAACACAATTAGGCCCAAAGTTTTCATTTATTAAAGTAGTTAATCAAATTACATGCACAGTCAAACGGTAAAAATCATGAATGTTACATTCTTCCCCCGTTAAAGAATTTCGTCCCGAAATTCAACAAACACTAATTACTAAACAAGTGTGGGTATTTAGACTTCACGTGGTCCTCGCGTTCCCAAGTAAACTCGGGTTCATGTCTAGCTTGCCATCTCACTTTGACAATCGTATATCGGGTGTATTCTTTAGTTTTCTAGTTTGTCGATCTAGAATTTCTATTGGTTCTTCCACAAACTTCAACGTTTTATTAACACGGATTTCTTTGAGAGGCACGTGAAGTGTTGGATCGGCCAAACACTTCCTAAGATTACAAACATGGAAAACATTATGAACTCCACTCAAATTTTGAGGAAGTTCTAATCGATAAGCTACCGGACCAATACGCTCCAAGATCTTGAACGGGCCAATGTACCGTGGCCCCAACTTGCCACGTTTCACAAAATGAACCACTCCTTTCCACGGGGACACTTTCAATAAAACATAATCACCAACTTCAAATTCGAGGGGTCGTCGTCTAACATTAGCATATTTCAATTGTCGTTCTCGGGCCACTCTTAACCTTTCTTTGATTTGTGAGATCACTTTCGTCGTTTCAATAACAATTTCGGGCCCAACGAGTTGGCTTTCACCAACT